>JAPPVO010000017.1:15432854-15817260 GCA_030407325.1 Camellia japonica
GATCTTATTGACGAAGAGACTTTAGCTCCACCAAAAGGACCTCAGGTTAGTACTGATCCGTCACCTCTACATCTCAACCTCATCCATTCCATACTGCATCCACCTACGACCCAGCATATACATCATCCCAGCCCATCTACCCAAGCCTGAGGTGTTCATTCCAGAAAGCATGGACTTATGCATGATGGATGCATCTGGACCCCAATCATCTCAAACCCGTGAGCCCACTACTTCTGAGCTAAAGAGAATGATCGAAGATCTTCAAAACTGTGACAGATCTAGCCTCTGGGACATTGGCTCCATCATCGACCACAGCACATGCTAGGAGTTTCACGACAAAAGGCTCCCCAATCTTGGAACGGGCTGTATTTGAGGAATGCCAATCCCTTGGCAAAGTGGAGGCAAGTGGAAAGAACAAGATAGGGGGCGGACATAGATCCCATGAACATCTTCTGTTGGCTGTTGAGGCTTTGAAAGCCGAGGGACTGAACAAAGAGCAAGTGCTCGCAGTTGTTGCAAAAACTGTGGACGACATTTTCGCCACTCAAGTTGGGGGCAGTTTGAATCAAGGGGCAAGCCGGGAGAAGGGTCGTTGTATCAGAAACGTTCCTTTCAGCTATAATCCTGCACTCAGAAGAGATCAACAAACCAGGCCAGCACCTGCCAATCCCTTTACTGGTGCGTCCAGCAAAAATCCACAAACCCAGAAGTACCAACCCCGAGGTCAGAGGGTCTTCCATGCCCTCCACATGCCGTTGTCCAAAGCTTCCAAATCCTTGTTGGACAAGGCCATCTCAAACCCCTTGAGCCTCGGCCTCTCCCAAATCCTCTTCCGGTTACACATGATGCCGCCCAGTACTGTGCCTTCCATCAGCAAACTGGCCATACTACCGACAACTGCTTCCGCTTCGCCATGAAGTACAGGATCTATTTGACAACGGGGTCATTGCCGCGCCAAGCTCTGCAAAGTCTATCGGCACTTGATCAGTGAACTTGGGGGATAATGTGACCATGTGATCGGGGGATGAACCACCTGCGGGCAGCACTCAATTAACTCCAGATATGGTGGA
The DNA here is from genome assembly GCA_030407325.1 of Camellia japonica. Taxonomy (NCBI): domain Eukaryota; kingdom Viridiplantae; phylum Streptophyta; class Magnoliopsida; order Ericales; family Theaceae; genus Camellia; species Camellia japonica. The sequence goes on from JAPPVO010000017.1 coordinate 15,433,925, forward strand.
TGGCATGCACTGTTTTGAGCACATTCGCGAATGTTGTTAATTTGTACATTCTGACTTGGGTATTGAGTCAGTCTTGTTGTTTTGTTTTGAGTCTGTCCTTTTGTTTTGAGTCAGTCTTTTCATACTGAGTCAGTAGGGTCTGTCTTGGTGTATCGAGTCAGTCCTGTTGTACGAAGGTCGGGTGATTCCGGGGGGTGTTACCTCGGACGTCACCATTTTGTTTCGCGTTTGTCTTTTCGTTTTCTTTTGAGTCTGTTTCTGCCCGGGAGCCAGTAATGCCAACAGATTTGAATGAACAGCAGTGATTTTCACATTCTTGTGCTCACTTCTGCCTTGTACCAGCTGTGCCAGAAGTTTGAATGAAATGGCAGTGCTTTTTTTTTGCCTACTTTTCTGTGCCTTGAAGTCATTGTATCGACCTAAGTTTTTCAAAACTCTTTTGAACACTGCGGTGAAAACGGAGAGGAAGGAATTCCTCGGGTTTTTGCAAAAATTTGATCAACTGAGAGAAAGAGAGGCGTGCTAAACCCTTAATGAATGAAATCATGCTTGTTAATGTGAGTACTGGGAAGGATCCTGGCTTGATCCAGATTGGTTCTACACTGTCTTTAGCGCGAGCGATTTTGTCGCTTTCTTAAAAATTTTCAAAAACAAAATGTTTGCGCGGTCCTGCGAAGACCTGTGTGGAATCGCTCTTGAGATTGTGCAGCCTAGGATCGCTCTCAGCTCTCAGCCTCGAACTCAACCCTTTGCTTCCAAACCTTGAACTTGAATTCAGAAGGTTCAACGGTCAACTACGACGTGAGGCCTGTGTGGCCAGATTTGAAGCAGCCCTCGAACAAGAGGCCAGGAAAGTCGGATCAAGAAGATCAGAAGATCAGAAGAAGCTTGCAAAGCTAGAACAGAAGTACCCTTTGAACTAGGGCAAAGATGTCAGATGTGCTCGAAGAGCCGAAGATAAATCCTGTTGCAAAACAACAGCCACTCTCTTGGATACGGATGGCTTCGAGATCCTAAAACCATTTGGCATGGACTTGTTACACTTTTACCCTTTGAGAGGCTCGCTGGGCCGAAAACCCGGAAAGGGCGACCCAGGCAAAAGTTAGAGCAAGAAAAAAGATATATACAAAAAGCAAAAAGAAAAAAAGAAGAAAAGAGAAAAAAAAAAAAAAAAAGAGAGAAAAAAGAAGAAAAGACAAAAAAAAAAAAGAAAAAAAAGAAGAAAAAGAATGAAAAGAAAGAAGAACAAAGCTCGCAAGGTTGAAACCTGCAACGGGCGCCTTGGCAAAAGTTAGAGCATAAAAGGAGAGGTTAAATACCCGAGTGTACCTTAACCCCGAACTACGTAAGGCTTGATTCCCATCTTTGGGATACGTAGGCAACTTCATCCTGAAGTCCAGCTGTAAAACACTTCAATTTGATTGTGTCCATGCGATGGTTCTGGTCATCTTTGTCTTCTCTGTATCTGAGGATTTGGTTGTGTTCGTCACTCTGAGGACTGACTACAATGCGCCGCAGTGCTATCCAAACAAGGGGCGACTTTCCGTTGCCATTCAGTGTGCCGCGGTGCCGTTCAAACAAGGGGCAACTTTCCGTTGCCATGCAGCTCTCTTCAAGCACGGGGCAGTTTTCCTTTGGATCCGAGGTTGCGCATCTCAGGAGTAGGTTTCATGCTCGTTGAGCAATGGCCGTTTGCAAAATAGTTTTTGAGAATTTTTACTGAGGTTGACTATTTTCTCGAAAATCATTCCATCTTTTCCAAAACTGGACCCTTTTTATGGACCCAAAAAGGAAAATTTTCAGTGCTCATAGCCTAACTTGCATGATTTTAAATCAAAAATCGAACAAGCATGTTGATCTAACTCTCATTTTGGTCAAAACTGTTTTAGTAGAAAGCAAAAACAAAAAATGGTCAAAATGATGAACTAGGGACACAGTTGAGTCAGGTTCCCTGTCTTTTCCCCTTTATCAACGTACTTGCCAGAAAGGGCACTCTACTTGCCAGAAAAAGGCACAACTGAAGGGCACAACAAAAGGCTAAAAGCTCCCTCATCCTCCGAGCAACGAGGTATCAAGCCAAGTGCGAAGCACGAACTGGAATGGATCAGGATATTCCACTCCCTCATCTAGACGGATCTGATCATGTCCAAACTCCCCAGCAGAGCATCGTCAACTGATGCCAGCTGCAAATTTGCTACACACCCAGTTGTAGCGCAACCCCTCTGTGGGAGGAATCCACTAGCTGTGAACGGAAGAATGAGAATCTGGTAGAATACTAGGGGCAAGAGCCCACAACTTCATGCTTATCCATCAACCACCCAGGGGAGGGATTGAAAAATGAGAGATTGAAGAATAGAGAGATGTGCGATGAAAGAAAAAGTGAGAAAATGGCTTTTTCAGAAAAACAGAGCTTGAGGGCCGAGTGATGTGAGAATCACAAATGAGAAAGGGTAGGAAACACTACCCGGTGAAACAGGCTCCCTGTGCACGTCTGAGTGTCGTGTCTTCTTTTTATCTCGATTCTTGTTTTGAGTCGTTTCGAGTGTTACTTGATGTGTCTAGGTTGTGTGCATTTTATTTCCTTGTTGAGTCGTTTTGCTGTGTTCAGTTGTAGGCTCAATACCTGGTCGAAAACTCATCTCTCAATTTCAAAAATAAAATCGTTTTGTGCTCTGAGTGCCGTGCCGTTCTCCACATTTGTGCAAAACAGTATTTGTTCTTTCATAAAACTGCAGGGTCCACCCCCGATAAGTGTGAACAATAAAACAAGGACCTATCTGAAGCTATATAGGTTCCAGACTGCAAAGCAAAAGAAAAGAGGGAAAATGGAAGCATCTGAGTGTGCTTCAACTTCAGAAAATTCCGTGATTGTATTCCGGATGTACCTTTTCAAGCCTTGTCAGTGCTCCAAAGTATGAGTGTGTCTCTACTTCAAGCGCAAGATCAAGCCTGCTTCAAAGTTATACACCCATCCACCAGTATTGTTATGCATCTTTCCACTCGTATTGTCACACACACCTTACTTGCATTTATTTGCATCTTGTGTTATCTTCTACCATTTATCCTTTTACGCTGAACAGCGTTTGGGATCGTTGTCCTCCGGGACTTTCTCAGGTTGCGTTGTGCGCGCACTTGAGCGGTTGTTTTTGGACCTCCTCTCACGATTTCAGCGTGGTTAGAGTGTTCTTTTCCTCACACGATTTCAGCGTGTTTGGATCTTATCTCAGGTTGCGTTGTGCACGCACTTGAGCGGTTGTTTTTGGACCTCTTCTCACGATTTCAGCGTGGTTTGAGTGTCCCGTTCCTCACACGATTTCAGCGTGTTTGGATCTTATCTCAGGTTGCATTGTGCGTGCACTTGAGCGGTTGTTTTTGGACCTCCTCTCACGGTTTCAGCGTGGTTTGAGTGTCCCGTTCCTCACACGATTTCAGCGTGTTTGGATCTTATCTCAGGTTGCGTTGTGCACGCACTTGAGCGGTTGTTTTTGGACCTCTTCTCACGATTTCAGCGTGGTTTGAGCGTCCCGTTCCTCACACGATTTCAGCGTGTTTGGAATTTATCCCAGTTTGCGTTGAAGACGCGTTGGGCGGGTTGTTTTGGACCTCTTCTCACGATTTCAGCGTGGTTTGAGCGTCCCGTTCCTCACACGATTTCAGCGTGTTTGGAATTTATCCCAGTTTGCGTTGAGGACGCGTTGGGCGGGTTGTTTTGGGACCTCTCCTCACGATTTCAACGTGTTTGGATTTTATCTCGGGTTGCGTTGTGCACGCACTTGAGCGGTTGTTTTTGGACCTCCTCTCACGATTTCAGCGTGGTTCGAGTGTCCCCTTCCTCACACGATTTCAGCGTGTTTGGAATTTACCCTAGGTTGCGTAGAACGCGCTCCTGGTTGTTTTTTTCTTTGTTCTTCCTCCACTCACGAGTCCAGCGTGGTTGGCGTATGTCGCCTTTTTGCATCTATTGTACTCTCGGTTGCATCGCATCTATTATCCATTGCATCACATTTATTACATCCATTGCATCGTATCTGCTTTACTTTCCGGTCTAAGGAGACCTTAAATCCTGTATCATCATTCGCGCGGTTTTGCGCATCGTACTTGCATTTTACTTGCATTTCATCGCACCGTCTTGTGTACTTTCCGGTCTAGGAGACCTTAAATCCTCTAAAGGTGCAATTCCTTTGGTGTTTGTCGTGCCCGAACGACTTCCGGTGGTCTGGTATAGCCATCTGCCTGTGTTTGCGGTGAGTTCCTAGGAGACCAACTGAGACGGTGGAAACTAGAGTTCGACTGGCTCATGCCTAGAACGCAAAGGTTCGGGATTTCCGGGACTAAAGTCTGGTTTAAATACCCAGGGGTATATCCTCGGCTTGAAATCTGTATGGCAGCCCCATAGATTGAGATAGCAGCTGTATGCACCTCAATTCTGGATACTGATCCAACCTAGTCTGTCACCCTGTTGGAGAATAGGGAAAGCTGCGACCATAGTCAGGGAGAAAAGTAGTACATGCGGTTCAATCAAGAAGAAGCGAGAGATCCCCAGCAGCATGAGGTAAGTCATTGCCAATTACCCCTGTAAGGTAACTTTACCTCTTAGCTATTACATTGCATTTTAGCCACCACATTACAGTGTATTGCATGAATCCTCAATTTTCAAACTGGCTTCGCGTAGCGTGTAAGTCCAATTTTCAAATTGGCTTCGCGTAGCGTATAAGTCCAATCTTCAAACCGGCTTCGCGTAGCGTATAAGTCCAATTTTCAAAACCGGCTTCGTGTAGCGTGTAAGTCCAATTATCAAAATCTTTCTGCATATCATTTTGTATCCTGCCCCTGAACTACGCTGGTTTGATTCCTTGCAAAGGGATACGTAGGCAGCCTGCGGGCACAACCATTTATTTATCTATATTTTGTTTGTTTGTCCAAGTCTTCGGCCTTGTCAAAAATGGGTCGTCTCTGGGCTTTGACATTCACTCCCGTCACTTCTTGACTTCCGAGTTCTGTCAAAGAGGGGCAACTGTAGACACCCCATTTTTGACCGACCTTAAGACTCAGACGTCACCGATTGAGCGCTTGGTGATGTTGCATATCGTGCTCGTCTAGAGGTTTCAGAGTCTCGGCCGTGAGCCCTGCCTTCGAACTTCCGGGCTTTTTCGTGCCTTGCCTTGGTTTGCGAACCAGACTCAGTTTTCTCTGTTTCTCTTCCTGAAGGGAGGGAGAGGTTTCGTAGATCATCTCTCAGTGGCCGCGAGCTACATTTCGTGGCCGTAGGCCATTCTTCCCATTTCGGAGCCCGGTTCCCGGTTTTCGGAGCCGTCAAGCCGAGTGCCTCGGTTCGGGACCGCCTAACCACCTCCGTTTACTCCGATTTTTCGCATACATCTTATTTCCTCCCTTTTAAGGGACACTGTGGTCCGAGAGACCAGCTTCGTGGTCGAATACCACTCCCGGTGCTTAACAGTCGGTTTTCGGGGCCTCGGACTGCGCGTTCCGGCCCCCGAACCTTCATTTTGCATCGGTTTTCGTTCATTTTTGGCAAGGACCTCTGTTTCATCACTAGGAAGGTTGTAGAAGGGTGGGAGGCCAGTAATTGTTCCAGCAACCAGTTATATTCCATTTTCGCCCTCCGACGCCCGTTTTTCTCACTTCAAAGCCAATGTTGACCACCCTTGGGCCATTTTCTTGCACCCTAAACCCTATATTTGTGATGTACACATCTGGGAGGCCACCAATATGTGGTGGCCGGCCATTAATTCCATTGGCCCTTTTTGAACCCCTTTGAAAAATGGGTTGTTCTCTCTCCTAGTTCACAGTTGCCAATTTTCAACCACAGGGTTGTGTTGAGGACACATGGGAGGCCACCAATTTGTGGTGGCCGGCCATTAATTCACCTTGCCACTTTTGACCCTTGGCCGGCCAGCCATAGGGGGTGGCCGGCCGGCCACCTGCAGCTCCAAAACCTGGCCGGCCTTGCTCCTCAGGGTGAGTACATTACAGTTGTATACTTTTTTTCCCCCTAAAAATCTGTATCCGGGGGGGACAACTTTGGGGGGGAAACTTGGCTTGATTCCCCCCCCTTTTTTCCCTCCTTTTCTCCCCCTCCTTGGTCCATATAACCAGCCTCCAGTATTGGTCCAAGGGTTGGAAAAAAACCCCTTTGAGCTCCCATATACATATCTCCTTTCTCTCTCTCCCTTCAAGCTTCAAAACACCCAAGTCCTACCCCCCCTTTTCACACCACCACCTAGCACCACATCACCACTCCCTTCCAGCAGCTAGGAGGGGCTTTCCAGCAGCTAAGAGGCAACATTTCTTGGTCCAAGAGGCAGCAAAGACTTGGTCTTCAAGGGTGAGCAACTTTTCCCCCTTTTTTTAGCTCATTTTTTGTGTCTTTTTTTAGTCCTTCTTGCTTGAACATTTGAGCTCCGACCAAAACTGAAAGTAGTGTTTTTTTGAGCTCTTCTTCACCTTTCATTAAGGGTCCCTCACTGTTTGGGACCCCCTTGTTGCACTTGCTTCATTATCCATCTTGTATGCCAATTTCTTGCATAGTTATTTTGGCCTATATGTAATCTGTTTTGAGGCATGTCATAAACTGTAAGTGAGCTTATTTTGAGCCCTTATTCAACATTGAAGAAGGGCTCATCACTGTTTAGATATTCCATGTGCTACTTGCTTTGAAATCCATGTTTTAGCCTCATTTTTGCATGATTTTTTTAGCCTATTTTTCTTCTGTTTTTGGACCTTGGTCCGAACTGAAAGTGGTCATATTTTGACCCCCTTTTCATGTTTCATTAAGAGTCTTTTCCTGTTTGAGTCATGTTTTGTATACTTTGTGTTATAACCTCTTTTGGGCCCTATCTTGCATGACATTTTGAGCATATTTGTATATTGTTTTGGGGGGTTCCATAAACTTTAAGTGGTCATATTTTAGGCCCCTCTTCAACATTGTAGAAGGGTCTTTTTCTTTTTGGGCTTTACATCTACCACTTGCTTCATTGTCTCACTTTTAGGGCCATTTTTGCATGCTAATTTAGCCCTACTTGTGCTCACTGTTTGGCCATGCTTTAAACTGTAAAAATTCTTGTCTCGGGGCTTCCTTGCTTCTGTCTTTTCATTTCATATTCAAATTATGTATGCATTGTATAGTTATAGGCCATTTCATGCGCCAAAACCCGTGTTTCGGGACTCGTTTCATGCATCGGGTTTCGTTTTACCGGGTTTCGGGGCTGTTTTGCATCTCATTTTACCTCTGATTTTTTGCATGATAAGATACCATTTTTTGTGTTTTGCCATGTCTTGTTAGAGTGGCATTCCGTGCCGTAGGTTCGGTTCTCGGTTTGCGTGCACGCATGCACGCATCTCGAGTTGTCTCATTTTCATCATTATGGCCTCTTATGTGAGTGTGGCTGAGGCCCACTTGTGTTAGTGTAAGTCCATATCGCATTGTGTATGCCATTTCATTCCATAGCGTTGTATATGCTAGGTTTTATATTATCGCATTGTGTATGCCATGTTACCTCGTGTATCGTGTATGCCATTTCATAGCATGTTGCATGTTAGGTTGTATCTTAGTTGCATTTCATGCATGTCATGCATATTGCATTGTGTTCGGGATAGGAGTTAGCCTGAGCACGGGAAACGAGGTGCGTTTCGCACTCCGAGTGACGGAACGTGTCTCAATTCCCCAGTCACCGACACTCCGGATTATCCACGATGGAGTTAGGTTTTAGTTGAGTTTTAATGTGCATTCATTCCATATCAAGTTGTGCAATTCGATTCCTCGGCCATTATGCATCGATATGCGTGATTGGTGGCACGAGGATCGAGGCATGCATACATTTGTGAAAATACATTGCCATGGCCCTTTCCTACTCTCTGTTGCAGCAAATCAAGAATCAGCAGTCTTCCGGGGCTGGGCGCGCTTTCCAAAAAACATTGCAAAACAGAGGCTAATTGGGGCATCACAGTGGATTTCCGCGCAAAGGCAACCCGGATATGCATCATTCATCATCTGAAGAAAAGTCAAGGCAGTCCCTGGCTTGCATGCCAGTTTATTGTTTTGTTAGTTAATTTGGTAATTAATTAGGATTTTTGTACATATTTGGACTGTATTATTTGTTCGGACTGTACTATTCATTTGGGACTGTATTATTTATTTGGACCCTCTGCGCGAGGGCATAATTGTAATAAGTGTGGGTGAGTGTGATGTATGTCTTCCAACCCCACGTCTTTCTTCCCTTTTATTTACCTGCTTATGATGGTTAGATTAGGGCATATTTCAATTAGCATACAGTATGACAGCATGTTTGCGTCATTCATCTGTTTTGCACGCACCGGGCTCGGCGCATCATACAAACTGCATTTGTATTTCAATTCCAAATTGAATACATGTTAGCTGTAGCATTCCATATGCCATGTTTAGAATAGCCGAGCCTGCTATAGTTTGCATCTTTGCATGTGTTGCATTAGGCAATTCTGTGTATCTAGGATCATGCATGATTTCTAATGAGCTTCTGTTTTGGCTTGGAGTACTCGGTGAGTTTTATGCTTTAGCATCCTTGCATGCGTGTGAGTGTTGCCATGAATAGCATACTTACCATGAGGCTAACTGCTTATGTGATATAACTGCCTTGAATGCCTGTGGGTGGAGGTTGGGTTATTTGGATTGGAACAATTCATCAAGTGTTTTAAGCCCACCCGAGGGTGGCAAAATCCGCATTTTAAGCCTACTTGCGAGTAGCAAACCATTTTCACAAACAAACATGAAGTGTTTTGTTCCAATTCAGACGACTCAGTCTATACTTGTATGCTGTGCGCATCACATAGTAACCTAGGCTAATAACCGGAATAAGAACACACAATGTTTTCAAAAATAGATATCATGGTTAGTAGAGGCCGGTCTTTGACCGGGCGAGCGGGGGTGCTCACGAAGTGACCTTCCCCAATCGTACCTAAGTTCCCGAGCCGAGGCAACTTTGGTGATGACGGACACGTGGCCTTAGGCAACGAGTCGGGGTTTCCTAAATTTCCTAAAATAAAATATTTAGGTGGCGACTCTGTATCTGGCAAAGCAGTCCATGTTTGGCACTTCTTTTCTAAAAATCTGTTTTCTCAAAACGATTTGCCGGATTTGGACTCTTTGGTTCAAGATTAAGAACCGTAACACGAATCGAGTCCGAGCTGTAGCGAGGTCCCCCGCGGGCTTGTTACAGATACTCAAAGGGATATGAGAGGTTAATATTTACCTCTTCTTCACTCTCATATTCAGTTTTCATTGGGGTAGCCATTCCGGAATCATCTTGCACCATACTCACTTGTGAGTCTTCACTAGAGACTAGAATTGGGTCAATTTCTTGCCCCTCTTGGTTCTCATCTCCAGCTTGGAATTCATGCGGTAGTATGTGTACCATATTCACTGACACTGAGCCAAATTGAATGGCTGACGGTGTCTGTTTCTCCTCTTGGCCACCTTGTTCAGTTACTTCCGAAGCATCCTTTATGCTGCATTCTGGTACAACATTACTAACGAGCTCCTTCGAATGGTCTTTTCTGACTGGTTTCTCAACCAAAAATGTTTGTTCAGCCATGAAGGCTTCGAACATTTCTTCCTCAGCCATTTCTTTCTTTTGGCCTAAGCCAACTTCTTTCTCTACCTCGCTGTCACTCTCCATCAACGCCTTCTCCAATCCTGCTAAACTGGATTTCTCTCTGGCTTTTAGTTCAGAGTGAACTTTGGCCAACTGTTCCCTGCTGCAACCCATCTCGCCTTGTGGAGTTGGTTTTGGAGTATGGTCTGACTTTGGATTTTTCTTTCCTTCTGTCTAAACCAATGAAGAACTCTCTCCATTCTTCTTCAGGTCTTGCTGGTACTGAGTGTACCTACGCTGAATTTTCCTCCTTTGTGATCTAGAAATTACGGGGACTATATCTGGTTCCTTTGTTTTTGGGTGCTTAAGCAATACCCAATTGTTTGGAGCCACCAAAGGAGGCTTGATCATCCTGCCTTGGCTTCCAATTACATCTCTCTGGGTAATCACTTCCCTAGGTTTGTTCTGCATCACAAACCAATCTGGGACCCTAGGTACCCACGAACTTACTGACCCGGTTGTCGAACTGCTTCTTTCTTCCTTTGAAGTCACCTTCGAAGCTGGCTGTGAAGGCCACTGCTTGGCCCTGACTTCATGCTTTGGGCCTAACTCAGGCCTTTGCTGAAGGTGTCCACTTTCTGTCCTGCGTAAGGTTGGCCTAGGGGGCTAATTTCTGGCTTTGATCCCATAAACTAAACCTCTCTCCAGTCTCCTCTCAAAATGACTGCTCTCCATTCTGTAATAATTAGGTGGCCTGGACTCAAATAAAGGCCTCTTGCCTTTGGAATGCACTCTATCAGCTGTTGGTTCAACTGTCAATGGCTGCCGCCTAACACCAGATGGATATGGCCTTTTATTGTAAGCATTGGTTAGTTTAGGACGCCTTTGCACATCCCTGTAATATTGCTTCCCATCAATTGGAAGCCCTTTCAACCATTTGTAGCTCAGTCTGCACCTGGGACACATCCTCTACATTACAACTGCTTCTAAGGAGTCGTCATCCAGTGCTTCTTCATCAGAGTCTTCCCTCTGGTGTGGGAAATCTTGTCCAATAGCTGGCGGATTCCCAGTGTCTTTCTTGCTAGTTGTCTGGTTGGCAACATGCATCTGCACGTTGACTTCTTCCAATTCTTTCAATGACAAGCTCTGGAAGTCTGGCATAATGACATTGGCTGCCACCTCTCCAATTTCTGGAAATGGATTACTGTCGATCCCCATAGCCTTTTCTGTTTTGGCTGGGAATTTCAAACTTTCTTTCCGAATTTGTTCTTGGATCCTGTCTTGAAAAACAATACAGTTCTTAGTCGAGTGAGACCAAGAATTATGCCATTTACAATATACTTTTCCTTTAAGTTCATCAGGAGATAGAATTTTGACCCCTTTTGGTAACTTAAAGAAGTTGGCCGCAAGCAAATGATCAAAAATGTCATCTGCCTTAGTTAAATCGAAAGAGTATTTCCTGTGAAGGTCTTTCTTTTTAAATTGCTAGTCAATTGTTGTATCCTTATGAATTAATGTTTCACAGATCACAGGTTCTTTCCCCACAATCTCTGCTGCATCGATCTCATAATTATGATCTCTATAATATGTCTTATACGATGCATTATTTCGGTCTTGTTCCTCCTCTAGTAATGCTTCGTACCTAGACACCTTATAAGTGAGTTCCACTAAATCTCTGAACTCAGTCCAGTCAAACTTCTTTCGAAACCTAAACTCTAAACCATTTTGAGCCAATCTCACGAATTTTGGCTCTGGTAAAATGACTCTGCATTTATTTCGAGCCCTTTTAAATCTGGCAATAAACTGAGTAGTCTTTTCATCAGGCCTTTGACTCAATTTTGCCAAGTCTGCCATGGAAACCTCTGGCTCTGATTGGAAGAATTGGGCATGAAATGCCTCTTCCATCTGTTGCCAAGTCTGGATAGAGCCAGGTGTAAGGTTAATATACCATACAAATGCTCCCCCAGTCAGGGAATTTGGGAATAACTTTAACTTCATATAGTCATTATTGGTAAATTCGCCGTATTGAGCAGTAAACCTAGCAATATGCTCTACTGTTGATTGGTTTCCATTCCCATAAAAAAGGGCAAAATCTGGTATCCTGAAACCTCTTGGGTATTCATATACCCTATCTATCCATTCTGGATATGGTTTCCTGTACACAGGAGTCTAGACCCCTCGAGCCATCGGTCCACACATCTCTCTAACAATATCTGCAATTTGGTCCCTAGAGACCATATTTTGTGCCTGCTGAACCACTGCTGGAGGGGCAAACATAGGATTTGGTGGGCCAACTTGTGCCTGTGGTCCTCTTGGTCCATAAGGTGGTATATTTGGGACTGGTTGTCCCTGTGGTGCAGGTTGGTGTTGGGGGTGTGGGTAACCCCTTTGAGCCTGTCCTGCGAAAGGTGCTGGAACTGGTGTTGTGTCTCTTCCATTTATAGGAAAACCTTCCAACCCCCCGGGTATAAATTCGAATAAGGGATTAGTGAACCCCCTTGTGCCAGGTATGGCTTCGAACATGGGATTTGGAATCATTCTTATGCCATTTTCTTGTACTGGGCCAAATCCACCAAATTGCATGGCTTCACTGTTAAGCACTGAGGTATTCTGACCTGCTATAGGCCTCGGAATAGGTTCGTACCAAGATTGAGGTGATGGTCTTTCATAGTTCTGATTACTAATTTGACCATTAGAATGTCCATTAACTTGCATAGGCTGTTTATCTCTAGCCAATCTTTGCTGAGGGACATTCGAAACTTCCTCCCTATGTCTTACGTTTGTTGGTTGGTGGTTATTCATTCGATCCAAAAAGGACGTTGCCCACCTTTCCATTATGTTCATTAATTACTGTCCCATAGCATCTACTAGGCCACCCCATGGATTTATTGGCTGAGTAGATGGAACAATGGATGGTCCAATTCCTTGGTCTCGTCCAATATTATGAACATGTGGTACTTGTTCTGAAGTGCTGGTCTGTTCGACTATAGGTTCTGATAAAATGGGAGTTTCCACAGGATGTGTTATCACATTATCCTCCGGATTAGGTATCTCTACCTCTCCTTCCACGCCTTCTTCCAAGCGTTCATTTTCTCCTTGTCTCCTACGTCTAGCCATTTCAATTCGTCCACCGGGCGTGCCAAAAATATATGTTGCCTTTTTTGGCTTTCGAAGGTTATTATTGTAATTGCGAGCGTGCCAGTAAGGATCAATCAATCCTTACAGAGAATTAATTGCCAACCAATTATCAGACGATTGTGTTTTAGTTCTTTCAGCCTCAATGAAGAGAACTTTTACTGGTGGCTTGATTTAGGAGAATTTAAGCAATATAACAATTAAATGAAGAACAATTGAAGCATCTCATAAAAATGAAAAACTTACAATGATCCAAACTCAGCCTCGTAGAGATCTACAACAACAATCTACTTGAAACTACTCCTATGAACGAAGTGTAGTGCAGGAATTTAAAGTATAGGAAATGTAAGACTAGAAATGTAAAGCTGGAAAGGAAAATAAGTATAAAAGACTGGTTTTTTGAATCTGAGTCTGGAGGCTTTTTCTGGGGCCTTCCCTACTATTTATACTGCTCGAGGATGACCATCAAACTGCACTTCCAATCGTCGAACTGCTCCTCCATGATTGCTGATCATGTTGTCTTAAGATTAGTTCTATCACGCCATTACTTGCAGTTAGGCTTCCCCCTTAAATTTGAATTTAAATGTGAATAACCGTTAATGCCACATCACGTTGTATCTCTTTGTTGATCCACTGCTACTCAGATCTCGTAATAACCAATACTAACTGCCACGTGTACATTCAGGATCGAAGACTTGAATAATCTTCCTATATTATCCTTATTTTGCCACGCGTCGAATTGTAATTGGCTTGCACAAAATATGTAGCCAACAGATTTGATTTGATTTTTTTTTTGATTTGATCTTTAAAGTACCAATTATTGATAATGATTAGATTGTATTTTTAAAAAAAAATTGTAATTGATTTTTTTGACTCACTGTGTTTTTTGAAAAAAAAATTATTGTGTTTTTTTAACTATCAATTCACTTAATTTGTTATTTGATTTTTAACTCACTGTGTTTTTTAAAAAACAAAATGGATTGTACTCATTTGGGTCACATAATGTACCAATTATTGATGATGATTAGATTGTATTTTGACCCAAAAAAATTGTAATTAATCTTTTTAACTCACTATGTTTTTTGAAAAATAAATTATTGTGTTTTTTAATTATCAATTGACTTAATTTGTGATTGATTTTTTTAATTATTGATAATGATTAGATAGCATTAAAAAAATTGTGATTTGTATGATTGAAGTTATCTCCTTTTGTTTATAATTTTATTTTTTAATATGATTGAAGTTCGATAAACATAAACATTCACAAAAAGAAAAATGTGATTGTAGTTTGTTCAATGGTTCTAAATAATATTTTTATTTACTATTTTAATGGTTATTTTTTTCAATTATTTTTTTTATTATGAGAAAAATGTCATTTAGTCGGATAGCATTAAAAAAATTGTGATTTGTATGATTGAAATTATCTCATTTTGTTTATAATTTGATTTTTTAATATAATTGAAGTTAACTCACAAAAATAAAAATGTGATTGTAGTTTATTCAACGGCTCTAAATAATATTTTTATTTACTATTTTAATGGTTCTTTTTTTCAATTATTTTTTTTATTATGAGAAAAATATGTTGTAGTTAGATAGCATTAAAAAAATTGTGATTTGTACGATTGAAGTTATCTCCTTTTGTTTATAATTTGATTTTTTAATATGATTGAAGTTAGATAAACATAAACACTCACAAAAAGAAAAATGTTATTGTAGTTTGTTCAATGTTTCTAAATAATTTTTTTATTTACTATTTTAATGGTTCTTTTTTTCAATTATTTTTTTTATTATGAGAAAAATGTGATTGTAGTTGGATAGCATTAAAAAAAAATATAATTTGTATGATTGAAGTTATCTCCTTTTGTTTATAATTTAATTTTTTAATATGATTGAAATTATATAAACATAAACACTCACAAAAAGAAAAATGTGATTGCAGTTTGTTTAATACTTCTAAATAATATTTTTATTTACTATTTTAATGATTCTTTTTGTCAATTATTGTTTTTATTATGAGAAAAATATGATTATAGTTAGATAGCATTAAAAAAATTGTGATTTGTGTGATTGAAGTTATCTCTTTTTGTTTATAATTTGATTTTTTTAATATGATTGAAATAAGATAAACATAAACACTCACAAAAAGAAAAATGTGATTGTAGTTTGTTCAATGGTTCTAAATAATCTTTTTATTTACTATTTTAATAGTTCTTTTTTAAAAGTTATTATTTTTATTATTAGAAAAATATGATTGTAGTTAGATAGCATTAAAAAAATTATGATTTGTATGATTGAAGTTATCTCCTTTTGTTTATAATTTGATTTTTTTTAATATGATTGAAGTTAGATAAACATAAACACTCACAAAAAGAAAAATGTGATTGTAGTTTGTTCAATACTTCTAAATAATCTTTTTATTTATTATTTTAATGGTTATTTTTTTCAATTATTATTTTTTTTAATGAGACAAATGTGATTGTAGTTAGATAGCATTAAAAAAAAATGTGATTTGTATGATTGAAGTTATCTCCTTTTGTTTATAATTTGATTTTTTAATATGATTGAAGTTAGATAAACATAAACACTCACAAAAAGAAAAATGTGATTGTAATTTGTTCAATGCTTCTAAATAATCTTTTTATTTGCTATTTTAATGGTTCTTTTTTTCAATTATTTTTTTTATTATGAGAAAAATATGATTGTAGTTAGATAGCATTAAAAAAATTGTGATTTGTATGATTGAAGTTATCTCTTTTTGTTTATAATATTATTTTTTTTAATATGATTGAAGTAAGATAAACATAAACACTCAAAAAAAGAAAAATGTGATTGTAGTTTGTTCAATTGTTCTAAATAATCTTTTTATTTACTATTTTAATAGTTCTTTTTTAAAAGTTATTTTTTTTTATTATGAGAAAAATAAGATTGTAGTTAGATAACATTTAAACAATTGTGATTTGTATGATTGAAGTTATCTCCTTTTTATAAAATCTTAAAAAACATAATTTATATATTAAAAAAAATCTAAAACAAATATAAATATCTATAATTATCCTGTGCATATAGCACGGGTGATAGGCTAGTATATATTAAGAAAGAGGGGGTTTCTAACCCCCAAATTTTGTGGGAGTTTCAATCTCTCAATCTTAATTTTTTAAATTTTTTATTTAAAAAAAAAATCTCAACATTTATTGATTTAGTCAAAATCCTCTAATCAGTATTTATTAACTTTTTTCAATTCACATGTCTTTCCACATGCCTGCATTTATTGATTTGGTCAAAATCCCTTATCAGCATTTAAAATTCCCTCATACAAATAATTATAGATACAGCCCGTGCATAGTTACTGCAGTAACATTTTTAATTTTTCTTATACATTATGATTAGTGATAAGATTATTAAATTATTTTTATAAAAAATCTTAAAAAACATAATTTATATATTAAAAAAAATTAAAACAAATATAAATATCTATAATTATTCCGTGTATAGCACGGGTGATAGGCTAGTATTAATAGAGTGATTATGGAGTATTTTGAGAGTATGATTACGTTGTATTTTATAATATTATGATTAGTGAAAAATATATAATATTATAATTTTATATTGAGCGATTGAAGAATATAAAAAGAAATGATAAATGATGATTAATAAAAGAGGTATAAATACGTAGTATTTTGAGAGTACTTAATAATCCAAACTTACCCATTCAGAATTTTTTGAGTGGGTAATTGTTATAGTAAAGATTAATTTGTGTAGTGTGTGATTCTTATAAGGTCCGTGTAAAGTATGGTGAAAATTAATTTTTGAATAATTTATGAATCGATAAGGGTAGGTTTATCGTATTACTCTTTTCCTGTTAGTTTTTACAATTGGCAATCCTGTCGGACAAAACTCTATTCAGTTGTATTTTCATTTCCTCAATTGTATTTAGGAGTTATGAGAGTTTAGATACGAATCTAATCCGAGTTGTGTCTGTATAGAGAAGTTTGTGCTAATCTTCCATATCTTGATTTGAGCATTTCTTATTTGTTACTTCCCTGACTAAGCACGAGAAAGTGGTTCATCTAGTATATTTGCTTGTGGTTTGAACTTCTAGAAAGCATGTTTTATCACTCGAGTAGTAGATGTTGCCCTCGAGCGATTAACTTATATGTGAGTACCGTCTTTAATCACACCACTCGAGTGGTAAAATGAGTACTCGAACGGTTTTTGCGACTCTATTTAGTATAAAGTGTGTTATTTGCTATTTTTAAGGTTTAACTCATCTAAATTCTCAAAGGGAAGAGCAACCAAAGCATTCTATATTAGATGGTGTTTATATATCAGTTTTCTTGATGAATAGAAGGTGATTGATCGATCAACGGATTACATGTTGACAATCATCAAGGGGTTTAAGTTTATATTTTCATTCATCAAGAGAGAGGTGTTCGTCAGTGGATTTCAAAAAACTTGAGCTTGAATTTTTGGTGGATTCCGGAGTGGCGCATCGTTATGGATTTGATATCAGCATTGTGGATTCAACGTTGGGTAAAACAATTTCGAGGTAAAGATTGCAGTAAAAGAGGCACATCAGGTTCGATTTAATTCAGATGTGAATTTGCTAGATAATTGAGAGTTCTTGTATGTAATTTATTTTTATTTTCTTAATGAATTGTTTTGTAACTTCGACCCATAATTTTTTTTTTCATAATTGAAGGAGTTTAATTATAATTTTTTTCAAGTATCAATTTGTTATTAATTATTTGATTAAAATTACTATTTATTATTTTAAATTGAGTCATAATTGCAATTATTACTTATGGGTCTTTTGGGAATAATGGTAAAAAGTTAACTTTTTGACTTTTTAGCTTTTTTTAGTTAAAAAAGTCAATTGTTTTATCCAAAACAACCCATTTTTTTGCCAAAAAAGTCACCAAAAAAGTTAAAAAGTAAAAAAATCAAGTTTTTACCAACTCCCCGAAACACCGCTTAGCCTTTGTTTGGGAAGTGAGTTGGCTTTTTGACTTTTTGACTTTTTTGGCTATTTTAGCCTGGGCTACAAAACTTGGTTTGGGAAGGACTTTTTGGATTTTTTGACTTTTTTTGTGGGAGAAGAGTGTAATGATTATGGATTGGATGTGATGTTTTATTTATTGTGGTTGAAATAATCTATTTTATTTTTTGTGACTATTTTAACCTCAAAACCACTTGCCAAACACCACCTTAAAGGATTTTTAGATTTTTCATTACCTATACATACAAATGCGTGAGGATCCTCTAGAGTTTCTTCTCTAGAGTGATCTCCTAGAGTTAGATCCAATGGTTGATATTAAGGGATAAAAAACGACGTCGTTTTGATATTAAAAAAAAAAAAAAAAAAAAAAAAAAAAAAAAAAAACAAACATACGTTAGCCTCTGTCCTGTTCTTCTTTTTCCTGCCCCAAACAGTTAGATCCTAGAAGATGACCAAAATCTACAAAGGCAAACCCATTTCTGTTTTGAATCAAATGAAAATGAAAAAGATTAAATCAACACAAGCATCCTTCAATTTTTTCAAGTGCTCTTGCATTCTCTGCACAATCAAGACAAACCTATACGAATATATATCTCTATATGCATATATGTATATTTACAGACCCCATGTATATATGTATATCTATATGTATATTTACAGATTGAATCAAATGAAAATGGATTTTGATCTGTGAGATCTACATAAATAAAAAAAGAAGATTAAACCAACACAAGCATCATTCAGTTTCTTCAAGACAGAATCAAAGACGATGGAGATCGGCGACGGATCTGTGTTGTGTTGGACAGAAAGTCTTCCAGATCAAAAACGAAGGCAAGGACAGAAAGTCTTCTAGATCTCCGCGGCAGCGGTGGAGCCATGCCGGCAACGTCCTCCTCTTCTCTCCTTCTCTCAGCCCTTCTCTCTCTCTCTCTTTTCTCAGCCCTTCCCTTTGTTTTGAAATCTGATTTTTTTTTTTTTTTTTTTTCAAATTACACACCAAAACGACGTCGTTTTGGTGAGAGAGAATTTTAGCCCTCCGATGAATCACTTTAGGAGAACACTCTAGAGAAAAAATTCTAGAGGATCCTCATGCCATACAAATACTCTACATATGTAGAGAGACATCATGGTTTACTGACACGTGTGGAGTTGATTGAGGGTTTGGGTCATGGGACCCAGTTTAATAAATGATCAAACGGTTGATAGACGTTGAGAGAGGTGATGATGTGAAGCTGACAAGTAAAAGTCTCCAGGTCATGGGTCTCCATCATATGCCCTTCCACATGCACTAACTATTATTGTATTGTCAAATCAAATCAAAGTGGAGACGAATCAAATGAAAAGACCACCAGCACAAGTAATCTGGTCTTCCCTGCAATTTTTTCTCTGTATTGCGTGACAAGTTACTCCTCCATAGGAATGGTTACCGGAAGGTTTTGTCCTGCCCCCCACTCTACGTTGGAATATTTTAGGAAGGTAGTTAAAAATTGTCTTTTAATTTTTAATTTATTTTAAGTTGAATTATTTTTCATATCTTATATATATATATATTTTTTTAAAAAATTTAAAAAATAAAAAATTAATTTTTAATCATCTTGTCAAAATAACCCATTAGAATAAAAACGTGGTAAATTAAATTAATGTGTTAGGGTAAACAAAATTCGTGTTTGCCTCACTTTTTCATGGGAAATTCATGATGGACAAAATGGGAGATGCAATTGCAGAGCAGGGAGAGAAAAAAATGAACATCTTTATTCCTCATGATTTATGATTGATGAATACTATGACTTTGTTTGGACATATATTAAATAAAAAAATTAAAAGTCAATACAATAAGTTAATATTTTTTCTCAAATTTTTTTGTATTATTTTTATAAAAAAATTAAAAATTATTGAGAAAATTAATTCTCGAACAAACAACACGTATTTGTTCTGGTAGATAAGGTAAAAACAAAAAACAATGCTAATTTTTGATAGAATATTTGGGACTTATAATATTTTTAATAACATAAAATGATAGTATTTTGTTATTAATTTGATACGTAATATTTTTTTATTAATTTTTTAACAACTTTACCAAGTCTAACACTAACACATAACAAGATTCAAATATAAACATTATTATATAACTATATAAGCCTTGTTTGGCATAGCATATGAGGTGACTTATTAATTTTATTTTTTATTTTTAAAATTTGTATAGAAATATTTGATAAAATTTTTACTTATAAATTATGAGATAGAGATCATTTATATAATTTAAAAAAATTAACTATTAAAAAACATAAATACAGTTCTTTTTACCTTCTAAGTCCTAAGCTTTCAATATGTAGAAACTACTATCAAATCAGTTTTGTTAAAGCTATATATTAAAGCTACCTTTTTTTTTTTTTTTGATCGGTAAAGAAAATCTTTATTGATGAAAGCAACCAAAAAAGCCTACTTTGCGTGCATGGTTTGAATATATTCCAAAATTCTTCTCTTCCTCATCCAAATTAACACTATTGATTATGACATACTCCTGAAACATTGTCGATTCTTTGTTTGCACCTTGTTACTATTTTTACTTTGATTAATGTTGGACATAAATAAATTTTTATTTAATTTTAATTAATTATTAAATACAAAGGTAGTTATACAACTTACATTAATAAATATACTCGAGACCAATTATTTTGTTAGTGACTAGAAAATCTTATAAAAAAAATTTGTTTATATGTAACACTTTCTTTTTACATTAGATGATAACATTTTTTCATCTGTTACAAAAATTATGACTCTATTTGACAAAATTTATTTACAATTTAAAAATACTAGCGTACAAAAATATTTAACTTTGGATTTAGATCTTCTTATTTATATGATTGGAATAAAATTTGAATAATACTATATGTACCAATTAGTCCACTAACTAATGTACTAATTAATAATGTGGCATAATTTAAGAAGTTTTTGATATTTGTAATGTAATTAATGAGTGGGGTCAATAATAATGTCATAACTAGTGTTGATACGCTAGTTAGTATACTAATTGGTGCACAAAACACCACTGATAAAATTTTCATTTTATTTCATATGCTTGCAACAAATCATTAAAATTTAAAATTTATTGGTCTATAATTATTACGTTAATTTAAATTTTAAAATATCTCTGCATTATTTTTTTATTAGAAATAAAAATATGTTGATGTCGCTATTTTTAAAATTTTATATTCTATCAATTTAATGGGAAATATCTGAAATTGTTAAAAAAAAAAAAACTAGCTTTTTAATGCCGACAACCCTACCTAAACAAGATTTTCTTCTAGATTCTCAAACTTTTATCTGCCATCCTTAACAAGCACTATGATTGACTAAGTAGTCATGCTTTGACATAATATCCTTTTTAAGTGTTGGTCTTGAAACACCAAAGACATGATTTAAATGCATTTGATGTAGTTTAGTGGGGTGTTTTTTTGGGCCATTTGCACCTAAATCCATCTTATGTGTTGGCCACCAAAGAGCTTCTAACCCAAAGAAATAAGGGCCCCAAAACAAGTTTGTTAAGAGAGAGAGAGAGAGAGAGAGAGAGAGTTTCTATCAAATAGACAGTGGAAGAGAAGAGTGCCCCAAATCTCAAACCCACTCAAGCAAGTGTTATGCCCATCTCATGATGGTAGGGTTGCTTAAATTGGTGGAGGTCAAAGGGCACAAGAAAGTGGATATTGTTATGATATTTCCTTTTGCTTTCATATAAATACAAACTAATAAATTTTACATATAAAAAAAATTTATATAATACTATTTTCATTTTTGTTTTTTGAAAAATACAAAACACTTGTTCGGTGAGCTTTTTTAAAAATTATTTGCGGCAAATTTTCTTAAAGCAACTCACTTTTAAGAAATGCCAAAAGTTATTTTTAAATTTTCAAAAATTATTTTCATACAAAAATGACAATGATATGAAAAAAAAAAAATTGAGACTTTCTAATTTTTAATTTTCTTTTTTCAAAAATATAAAATAATAAAAGCAAAAAATGAAAAAAAAAAATGAAAGCACAACCAAAGAACGACAAAATTTGTTGTCTCAAATCTTCTTACTCATAAATAAAATAAATTTAATCTGTCCTAGTAATCTCTTATATTATTAGATCCCCTTCTTTATTGTAATCATGATTAATTGTCAGATCTCTATGAGGTAATAGGTGAAACACAAAACTTTAACCATTCCAATTTTGGAAACTATTCCAACTAATTATTCATTATTAACCCACTTTTCAGAATTACAACCTTAAATAGTTTATCCCATTCACTAGATAATCTTAAAATATTAGCATTGATAAATTTATGTATAAAAGAAAACTATCACATTGCTTTAAATTACTGTGGCCTTTTTAATTACTCAGATCACATGAATTTAATATTTTATACTTTTGTCCACCTTCCCTCTTTAGGGAACCTGCATGGGACAAATTGAAACCACACTAAAAATTTTAGACTATGTTTTTAAAATAAAATAAAAAAAATCTTTAAGAAATTAGGGCTCGTTTGGTAATAGATTTTTTAAAAAACTTTTTGACTTTTTGCCTAAAATGTGATGTAAAAAAAACTAATATGTTTGGGATGATTTTTGACTTTTTACGAAAAGATGTGCAAAAAGTAGAGAGAAAAGAGAATCTTTGACTTTTTAGTATGGGTTGTTACATTTTTGATTTTTTTAGTGACTTTTTGATTTTTTAACTAAAAAAGCCACTTACTAAACGAGACCTTAGATTAATATAATCAGAAAATTCAAATACAAACAGAGGCCGGCCTCGCTCCACTTTGAGAATTTACGTCTAATTCTAATTTATGATGTATTTGATCCTCATTAAAATTATTCATTTTCTAACAAAATAAAGATATTTTATAATCAGAAAAAATAAAATAAAATAAAATAAAATTCAAGAGGGCAATTCATATATGATAACAAATTAATCAGTAACAAAATTACACTCCCTATGTCCAAAATAAAATTAGTTGTAACCAGTTAGATTCAACTACCAGATAGCTTAAAATATTTTATCTATTTATTTTTTATTTCTCAATTTATAGTACAAGCACGCCCATTGGTTTACGTATAAAATTATATTAAAGTATTAGATACAATTTGCATGTAATCTATCTATACTATATATTAAGCAAAAGGGGGTTTTTAACCCCAAGCCTTGTGGGAGCTCCAATCTCCCAATCTAAATTTCTTGATTTTTTGATTTAAAAAAAAAAATCTTAGCATTTATTAACATCTCCCAACTCCCAAGTCTTACCCTCATAATAACACTTTAATGTATTAAGAACAAGCATAAAAAAAATTCTTTAAAATTCAACACATATGAATTCCTTGAAAAGTCCCAACACATATGATTATTATTCCTCATAATAACACTTTAATGCATTAAGAACAAATATAAAAAAAAATTTCTTGAAAAGTCCAACACATATGATTATTATCAAAATATTAAACTTTAATATAATATAATAAAAAAAACATTTAATTCATTGAAAAGTTCAACACATGTGATTATTATCAAAATATTAAATTTTAATATAATATAAAAAAAGAAGACATTTAAAAAAAAAACATTTAAAAATCACAATTCACATATTATATAATTGTAAACACAATAAAATAGGAGGGTATTCATGTCTATACGTTTTTTTTATAAGATCTTCTCCATTATAATAAGATAGCACTTTATTTCTCTCATCTTATAATATATATATATATATATATATATATATTATATATTATCTATCTATATTATATATTAGCAAAATGGGGTTTTTAACCCCAATGCTGTGAGAGCTTCAATATGTCAATCCTAATTTTCTAATTTTTTTTTTTTTTTAACAAAAAAATTAATCTCAGCATTTATTAACTTCTCTCAACGCACAAGACTTTTTGACTTCTCTCATAATTACTGCAGTACCTTTTCCAAAACAAATAATTTGTATATTAAAAAAAAGAAAAATGATTCAGGCCTCGAATTTGAGGCTCGAATTTGCCTCGAAATCAATTTTTTTTTTTTTTTTTTCTTCTTCTTCGCAGAACCAGAGGGGAGGGGAGGGGAGGGGAAGAAGAGGGGGAGGGGAGGGGGGAGGGGAGGGGAAGAAGAGCGAGAGGAAGGGGAGGGGAGGGGGTTCGGATTCGCCGAAGACTCGCCGTCGCAGCTCGTCGAGCTCGCCAGCCGTCCGATCGTCGCCCGATCCAGCTCGTCGAGGTCACCGTCCGATCGCCTCCGGCCCGCCTCCGCCTCCTCCTCCTCCTCTCCCGGTGATTATGGCCCCCTCTAGTCCAGCCCACCGGCGGCTCCCTCTTCTTTTCCCTTCCTCTCTCTCTTCTTTCCCTCCCTCCCCTCTGGTTCTGTTCGGAAAAAAAAAAAAAAAAAAACCCAAAACGACGTCGTTTTGGGGGCTACTGGGATTCGAGCCAAATTCGAGGCCTCGAGTTCGAGGCCTCTATCACGACTGTAAAAAAAAATTTAATTCATTGAAAAGTTCAACACATGTGATTATTATCAAAATATTAAATTTTAATATAATATAAAAAAAAGAAGACATTTAAAAAAAAAACATTTAAAAATCACAATTCACATATATATAATTGTAAACACAATAAAATAGGAGGGTATTCATGTCTATATACGTTTTTTTTATAAGATCTTCTCCATTATAATAAGATAGCACTTTATTTCTCTCATCTTATAATATATATATATATATATATATTATATTATATATTATCATCTATATTATATATTAAGCAAAATGGGGTTTTTAACCCCAATGCCTGTGAGAGCTTCAATATGTCAATCCTAATTTTCTAATTTTTTGTTTTTTTTTAACAAAAAAATTAATCTCAGCATTTATTAACTTCTCTCAACGCACAAGACTTTTTGACTTCTCTCATAATTACTGCAGTACCTTTTCCAAAACAAATAATTTGTATATAAAAAAAAGAAAAATGATTCAGGCCTCGAATTTGAGGCTCGAATTTGCCTCGAAATCAATTTTTTTTTTTTTTTTTCTTCTTCTTCTTCGCAGAACCAGGGGAGGGGAGGGGAGGGGAAGAAGAGGGAGGGAGGGAGGAGGGGAGGGGAGGGGAGGGGAAGAAGAGCGAGGAAGGGGAGGGGAGGGGGTTCGGATTCGCCGAAGACTCGCCGTCGCAGCTCGTCGAGCTCGCCAGCCGTCCGATCGTCGCCCGATCCAGCTCGTCGAGGTCACCGTCCGATCGCCTCCGGCCCGCCTCCGCCTCCTCCTCCTCCTCTCCCGGTGATTATGGCCCCCTCTAGTCCAGCCCACCGGCGGCTCCCTCTTCTTTTCCCTTCCTCTCTCTCTTCTTTCCCTCCCTCCCCTCTGGTTCTGTTCGGAAAAAAAAAAAAAAAAACCCAAAACGACGTCGTTTTGGGGGCTACTGGGATTCGAGCCAAATTCGAGGCCTCGAGTTCGAGGCCTCTATCACGACTGTAAAAAAAAATTTAAAAATCACAATTCACATATATATAATTGTAAACACAATAAAATAGGAGGGTATTCATGTCTATACGTTTTTTTTATAAGATCTTCTCCATTATAATAAGATAGCACTTTATTTCTCTCATTTATAATATATATATATATATATTATATTATATATTATCTATCTATATATATTTAAGCAAAATGGGGTTTTTAACCCCAATGCCTGTGAGAGCTTCAATATGTCAATCCTAATTTTCTAATTTTTTGTTTTTTTTTAACAAAAAAATTAATCTCAGCATTTATTAACTTCTCTCAACGCACAAGACTTTTTGACTTCTCTCATAATTACTGCAGTACCTTTTCCAAAACAAATAATTTGTATATTAAAAAAAAGAAAAATGATTCAGGCCTCGAATTTGAGGCTCGAATTTGCCTCGAAATCAATTTTTTTTTTTTTTTTTTCTTCTTCTTCTTCGCAGAACCAGAGGGGAGGGGAGGGGAGGGGAAGAAGAGGGGGAGGGGAGGGGAGGGGAGGGGAGGGGAAGAAGAGCGAGAGGAAGGGGAGGGGAGGGGGTTCGGATTCGCCGAAGACTCGCCGTCGCAGCTCGTCGAGCTCGCCAGCGTCCGATCGTCGCCCGATCCAGCTCGTCGAGGTCACCGTCCGATGCCTCCGGCCCGCCTCCGCCTCCTCCTCCTCCTCTCCCGGTGATTATGGCCCCCTCTAGTCCAGCCCACCGGCGGCTCCCTCTTCTTTTCCTTCCTCTCTCTCTTCTTTCCCTCCCTCCCCTCTGGTTCTGTTCGGAAAAAAAAAAAAAAAAAAACCCAAAACGACGTCGTTTTGGGGGCTACTGGGATTCGAGCCAAATTCGAGGCCTCGAGTTCGAGGCCTCTATCACGACTGTAAAAAAAAATTTAAAACCAATATAAATATCTTTATCTATGTCTATCTATAACCTACAAGACTTTTTGACTTCTCTGATAATTATTGCAGTACCTTTTCCAAAACAAATAATTTGTATATTAAAAAAACATTAAAACAATATAAATATCTATATCTATATCTATCTATTTATTTATATCTATCTCTAACCCATAAGTTTTGTGGGAGCTCCAATATCCCTATCTAAATTTTCTGATTTTTTGATTTTTTTTTTTTAAAAATAAAACCTTAGTATTTATTAACTTCTTCCAACCCCAAGCTTTACCCTCATAATAACACATTAATGCATTAAAAACAAGCATAAAAAAATTCCTTGAAAAGTCTAACACATATGAATTGTTTGAAAAATTTCAACACATATTATTATTATCCCTCATAATAACACTTTAATGCATTAAGAACACGCATAAAAAAAATTCCTTAAAAAGTTCAACACATATGATTATTATCAAAATATTAAACTTTAATATAATATAAAAAAAAGAAGATATTTAATTTCTTGGAAAGTCCAACACATATAATTATTATCAAAATATTAAACTTTAATATAATATAAAAAAAGAAGACATTTAATTCCTTGGAAAGTCTAACACATATAATTATTATCAAAATATTAAACTTTAATATAAGATAAAAATGAAAAAAAAAGAGAAGACATTTAAAAATAAAATAAAATCTTTATCTATGTCTATCTATAACCCATAAGACTTTTTGACTTCTCTGATAATTATTGCAGTACATTTTCTAAAACAAATAATTTGTATATTAAAAAAAATTAAAACAAATATAAATAGCTATATCTATATCTATCTATTTATTTATATCTATCTCTAGCCCACAAGTTTTGTTGGAGCTTCAATATCTCTATCTAAATTTTCTGATTTTTTGATTTTTTTAAAAAAAAAAATAAAACCTTAGTATTTATTAACTTCTTCCAACCCCCAAACCTTACCCCCATAATAACACATTAATGCATTAAGAACAAGCATAAAAAAATTCCTTGAAAAGTCCAACACATATGAATTCTTTAAAAAGTCTCAACACATATGATTATTATCCCTCATAATAACACTTTAATGCATTAAGAACAAGTATAAAAAAAATTCTTTAAAAAGTTCAACACATATGATTATTATCAAAATATTAAACTTTAATATAATATAAAAAAAGAAGATATTTAATTTCTTGGAAAGTCCAACACATATGATTATTATCAAAATATTAAACTTTAATATAATATAAAAAAAGAAGACATTTAAAAAAAAAAAGACATTTAAAAATCACAATTCATATATATAAATAATTGTAAATACAATCCGTGCATAGCACGGGTGATATGCTAGTACTATATATTAAGCAAAAGGGGGTTTTTAACCCCAAGGCCTGTGAGAGCTCCAATATGTCAATCCTAATTTTCTGATTTTTTTTTTAAAAAAAACAAACCTCCATCCATCATTTAATTTGAGCCTTTTTGAAAACCTAAACCCTATTTTGAAAATCTAAATCCTACTAACTTCGATATTCAAATCTTAATTTTTAATTTTTTTTTTCCAAATAAAAAAAAAAAGCTCCACTCATCATTTAATTTCAGTCTTTTCAAAAATCTAAACCCTACTTTGAAAATCCCTCTCCTATATATATCTCCCTCTTGCCTCACTATCTTCCATCTTATTACAAGCATCACTACTGCTACTATCTCTTCTGTTTCAAATTCAATCTCCATAGAGAAACACTCTCTCTACCTCTCTCTCTCTCTGATCTACAATGGCCCAATTGAGCTCATTCAAGGCTTTGACAGTTTTCTTGGTCATCGCTATCTTCTCTGTTATTGGATCGTCGCAAGACTTCGAAATGGCTCTAGCACCGTCACCGTCAATGGACGCTGGATTTGCTTACTCATTGCCGATATCTGCAGCTATCGTCTTCTCTTCGATTGTTTTGTCTCTTCTCGCGCTCATGAAGCACTAGATCTCCGATTCTTAAAACAAACATACATATATATGTGGAATTATTTGGGATTATTTGTTGGAGTGTGATGAGGGATTTTTTATTCTTTTTTTTAGTTAGTTCCAAAGAGGAATGATATGAGAGTGATTATGTACATGTTTATGTTAAAAACATTATTTAATCACAAATTTGTTTTATATTTATTGGTTCATATGTAATATACATATATGGTTTGATTTGTTTGGTAGAGCATTTGTATATTTCTGTTATCATTTTTTACGCCGTAGCAGCTTCTTTGTCCGTACCTCATTTTTTGGTTATTAATTTATAAAAATATTATGCACCCACCCTTATCAATCTATAATTTATTCTGAATATGTATTTTTATATTAGGGAGTTTATGAATAAAATGAATTTAAATTGTCAATATCTTTTTCTAAATAAATTCTAAGTTTACAAATCTAAATTTGTAATAATGTTGTTAATTTACCGAGTCAGGTTGTCAAAAATCAATTCCGAACGGTATATCTAATTTAAATAATAAGATTTTCTATTTTTTTAATTAAAAATAGAAAAGATAATTTTTATAATACATTGTTTAGAATGAGCAACATGGAAATGAAAATAGAGAACAAATTTTTATTTATTAATCTATGATTTTCTAATAGATTTCCTTTTTATTTTTCATGTTTTTGTCTGTCTCCAATTTTTTAATAATTAAATTATAGTAAACCCCCTGAATACTATTGAAATCACACTGCACCCCTTTTATCTTTTCAAATGTAAGTGATTATCACTGTTAAATGTAATGATTAAATTACTAAAATACCCTTATTTAGTTAGTTCATTTTCTACTTAATTTAGCAGAGAATTGAATATAAACAAATGGAGAAAAGGTAAAAAATTAAAAAGATATATTAACATGAAAAAAAAAAGATAAGTCATACTATTAACCAAATCTCTCCATCTAAAAAGAGTGTAATGTTATATAAATTTTTATTTATATATAATTTTCATACATAACAATTTGATTTATTATAAACTTTTCACTAGAAAACAAAATATCATTATAATAATGATATTTCTGTATTATTTTTATCAATTTTTTTTATAAATTTTATATATATTTAAAATTTTCCAACTAAAAAAATTGTAAACACAACGAAGCACAAAAGACGAGGCGGTGCTGCACTGGAAGTTCCAACGTGTGAATGAAGGACCATGGTTCAATCCAAGTCTCAAGGAGTGTAAATGAAGCACCGTGGTTTAATCGAAGTCTCAAGGAGTGAATAAATTTAATTTTAAATGGATAAATTATAAATACATTCTTTTGATATTTGATTAAAATATAAATCGCCTCGCATAGTTTTGAAAATTATATTTCACTCCAGAAGTTTTTAATTTTATAACAAATCACCCATTTTATTAATATATTATCAAGTTAATTAATAATTTTTAATGATGTTAAAAATATGTTTTAATTCATAATTTAAGTAATTTTATTATTGTATAGGAGAGTAATTATGATTTTTTTAAAAATTAATTCTGTTAAATAAAAAATTATAACAAAAAATATTTATAATTTTATAAATTATAAACGACAATTTATATTTTAAATAAATATTCTGAAATGTATTTATAATTTTCGAGCTTTCGAGCTCCAAAACAATAATCTTAAATTTAAGTCTGAAATTTCCAATGGAGTCTTTAGCCTTTCCAACGAAGCCTTGAAGACAGAAGGGGCATGTTAGCTCACTCTGGAGAGACCTAACGCCTCCATAGCTTTATTGTGCTATGGTTATATATACCATGTGCCTGTTTGGCACACCTTATAATCAGCTTATTCCAGCTTTCAGCTTAATTTAAGCTATTTTGATGTGTTTGGTTTAGTTTATAGCTTATAGCTTATAGCTTTTTGGAAGTCAGAAATCAGCTTATTCTTTGAGTGGGGCAGGAGATGCTTTAAGAATAAGCTGGAAATCAGCTTAAGCTGAAAGTTATAAGGTATAAGCTGTTTAGGCATAAGCTATAAGCAGTTTCCCACAGCTCTACCAAACAGGACCCATATATTAAGTAAAAGTGGATTTTTAATCCCTAAGGTCTGTGCGAGCTCTAATATGTCAATCTTAATTTTTTAATTTTTTGTTTTTAAAAAAAAAAAGTTAACCTCAACATTTATTAACTTCTCTCAACCCACAAGACTTTTTGACTTCACTCATAATTACTACAGTACTTTTTTCAAAACAAATAATTTGTATATTAAAAAAAATTTTAAACAAATATAAATATCTATATCTATATCTATTTCTAACCCACAAATTTTGTGGGAGTTCCAAGGCTTATGGGAGTTTCAATATGACAATCTTAATTTTCTAATTTTTTATTTTTTTAAAAAAAAGTTAATCTCAGCATTTATTAACTTCTCTCAACCCACAAGATTTTTTGACTTCACTCATAATTATTGCAGTACTTTTTCCAAAACAAATAATTTGTACATTAAAAAAAATTTAAAACAAATATAAATATCTATATCTATATCTATATCTATCTATTTATTTATAACTATCTCTAACCCACAAGTTTTGTGGGAGTTCTAATATCGCAATTTAAATTTCTTGATTTTTTGATTTAAAAAAAAAAACCTTAGCATTTATTAATTTCTCACAACCCCCAAGTATTACCCTTATAATAACACTTTAATGCATTAAGAATAAGTATAAAAAAAGTTTCCTTAAACCTTAGATTGTTAAATTATTTTTATAAAAAATCTTAAAAAATATAATTTATATATAAAAAAAATCTAAAACAAATATAAATATTTAAAATTACCCCGTGCATAGCACGGGTGATAAGCTAGTTTGTCTTTATCGAAAAGTTAAATATGAGATTTGTTACAGGTTGATTTTTCTATATTAAACTCTGCACATTAAAATAGGTTCAGGATCCAACATTAGTCATCAATTCTCTTCTAATAATTTGAGTATCTAATGATTTTTAATTATAACAAATGCTGATATGCGTTTCATGGATATTGTTTAATGTTAGGAAATGTATAATTTTTTTTTTAAAATATGTAAAATTATTAAAAAGTGTGTTAATTTTAACAATAATGTATCAAAATTAGTAAAAATTTTACAAATATTTTATCTTTCACTTGTATTCTAAAGACACTTATTAACTGGACCATTTAATTATTAATGTACCGACATGCTATGTTTATAAAACATAGGCATGTAGGCAATGAAATGTTTGCAACACCACAATATAAGATCTTTTATTTTAGTTTTTAGCAAATTATACTTCCCATCTCAATTGGGTGATTACCTCCCCAACTAAAAATTACTATATTTGTCCGTTAATATTATAATTTCAACCTTTGATTAACATTTTGTTATTAAAAAAAAAGAAGCACACGCACGCATGTGAGCTACGCATACTAATTTTACTATCAAACTGTGGAAAGAGAAGCTCATTTACTAAGAAATATGTAAAAAAATATGTATATATCTTCTTCTTTTTTTTTTATAAAAAAAATAAGTAAGAAAATATATGCATATATCAATTTTAGAATCAAAGAGGAATATATATATGTAGTCCTTGCGCGTACACACACATAATAAATGTTATTAAAAGGTTGAGATTCACTACAAGAAAATACACATTTGCCGACTATTTTTGCCGATTAAAAATATTTTGGTCGTAAAAAATTGACATTTGCCGACCAAAAAAAAATTTCGTAGCTAAAACTTGATACTATTATTGACTAAAAATATTTTGTTGCCAAAAAGTGATTTTTAGCGACCAATTTACTATTTTAGTTGCAAAAAATTTTCATTTGGCGACTAAATAAAAATTTGGTCGGCAAAGGTTTGGAGTTTTGCTGACTAATATTTTTTTAGTTGCCAAAATATAATTTTCTGCAACCAAAATTGAAATTTGGTCTGCAAAAGTCGAAGAGGGAAGACAAAAAAAAAAAAAAAAAATTGGGAATGAAAAACTTTTAGCAACTAAAATATTTTGGTCACAAATAATAATATTTGCTGACCAAAAACTAGTTTTGTCGCCAAAGGTGTGAAAATTTTAGAGGGAAACCATTTAATTGCCCCCTCATGTTCTCTATTTGAACCAATCAGATTGTTCTCTCTCTCATACAGATTTTCTTTCACCACCAAACCTTACCCCACCTCACCTCACCCCACCTCGCCTTACCTCCCCTCACCATAAACGTTGTCGTCCGCCGTTCTCGCCTTTCCACTGTCACCACCGCACATTGCACTCTAGGCCCTTTTCTTAAACGCAAGCCCTAGCCCCTTTTCTTATGCATTGTTCTTCGATGTTGTCTCTCTCGATATCATTCTCTCTGTTTCAAGCTCTCTCCGTTGCCATGGTGATCTGAAGAACAAGAGTGGCATGAATCCCTCTCTTACACACACAATCTCTTTCTCTTTCTCAATCTGCTTATAAAAACTTGTTTACCTTTCTCATTTTTTTCTTGCAATATCTCTTTCTCTCTCTCTGTGGTCTCTGGAATCGCCTCTCTCTCTCTCTCTCTCTCTCTTGAATCGGCTCTCTCCCTCTTCTCATTTCTCACTGTTAATCTAGGGTTTTATATGATTTTGTTAGTTCAATTTTGTGTTGATTTCTTAAATGGGTTTGGATAAAGTGTTTGGTTTCTATGAAGTTATGTTCTTCTTGATGTCAAAAATGGGTTTGATTTTAGTTTTATGGGTTTCACGGAGAAAAAATTTTGATGTCAAAAATCAAAATCAATGAACAATCTGAAAAAGGTGAAGGTTAATTACAAAAATAAAATAAATTCCAAGAAGTTCCTTGAACGTTAATTATAGAAATAAGATAAATTCTAGGAAGTTCCTTGAAGTTTCTGGAACCAAAAATATCAAAAAATAAGAATCGTAAGGTCTTAAATTAAAAGAGTGACTGATTTAAGGGCTTCAGAGTTTGGGTCCTGACGATTAGGGGATGGATCAGAGTTTGGGGGAGGGAATGACATGGGTGGGACAATTGAGCTTGAAGGGCTTCCAAACACCCACTTGCTGGTGTTTCAGCCTCAATTGCGAAGAATAAGGGGATGGATAATTACAATTAGGAGAAGTATGTTGATGCCATAAAGTGGCTTTCTTGGGCTGTGATTCTTCTTGAGAAGACTGGTGATGGTGCTGCTTCCATGGAGGTTTTATCTAGCAGGGCTCACTACAAGAAAATCGGGTTTTGGCGACTAAAAAATGAAATTTAGTCGCTGAAAGTAGGACAATCGGCGACTAAAATGGTTTAGTCGCCAAAAGTGCAGATTATTGGCTACTAAAACAAATTTAGTAGCTAAATGGAGGGTTTTGCCGACTAAACCGAACTTTAGTCGCCAAAAGTGGTATTTTTGGCTACTAAAAAAAATTTAGTAGGTAAATGGAGAGCTTTTGCCGACTAAACCTAAATTTAGTCGCTAAAAGTTCTGTTTTTGGCTACTAAACAGAAATTAGTAGCTAAATTGAGGCCTTTTGCCGACTAAACCTAACTTTAGTCGCTAAAAGTCATTTTTTTTGGCTACTAAACAGAAATTAGTAGCTAAATGGAGGCTTTTGCCGACTAAATCTAACTTTAGTCGCTAAAAGTCATTTTTTTTGGCTACTAAACAGAAATTAGTAGCTAAATGGAGGCTTTTGCCGACTAAATCTAACTTTAGTCGCTAAAAGTCATTTTTTTTGGCTACTAAACAGAAATTAGTAGCTAAATGGAGGCCTTTTGCCGACTAAACCTAACTTTAGTCGCCAAAAGTGCCAGAATTTTTTTTTTAATAAATAATATATTTTTTAATTAATTATATTGAATTAAAATAATTATATTTGTATATATTATTATTTTATATTAATCCGAATAATATAATATATAAATAATATATATTGCGTATTTGTACATGTGAAGTTATGGTGGCATAGTGGAGGGCGGGTGTTGCCAAAAAGGCGTGGAATGTGAATGGTTGGGGTTCGAAACTCAGCAGAAGCAAAAAAAAAGTGGACTTTTTTTTTTCCGTCGGAAACACCTTTGGCGACTAAAAATTTAGTCGCCAAAAGTCTTTATTTCCAAAACTGAAAACCACTATTGGCGACTAACTTTTAGTCGGTAAAGACCTATTTTTGGCGACTAAAAAAACCACTATTGGCGACTAATTTTTAGTCGCTAAATGTATTATTTCCAAAACTGAAAAACACTATTGGCGACTAATTTTTAGTCGGTAAAGACTATTTTTGGCGACTAAAAAAATTTTAGTCGCCAATACCCTCCGCCGACCACAAATATGCGACTAATATAGCGACTAAAAAATTTCGTCGGAGAAGGTGAAATTTGGACTTTCGGCGACTAAAAGTAGACTTTTGGCGACTAAAAATTTAGTCGCCAAAAGTCATTTTTCTTGTAGTGGCTTCATGTTACAAAGAAGTTGGGGAGTATAAAAAAGGCTGTGGCAGATTGTACAAAGGTATATAATAATTCTTTTGTGGTGAAGAATTTTTTAAATTCTACTTGCAAGGTTGAAAATTTATATTTAATCAACTCATCTAGTGTAAAGATTATAGCCTATGAATTAGTTTGAATTGTTCCTTAACATGCTACTATTAATTTGATGGCTTAAAATTTACTAAGAGTCATATAGTTTGGAGAGTTATTTGAAGGATTGATGGGTTTGGTTGCAGTGACAAACATGGATCATGGGAAAACTATAATTTTTTACTTGAATTTTCCTAGATCCTACTAGTCTGATTAGGTAGATTTCACAATGGCTCTCTGATCCACTTGGTGGATTTCTCAAACTGGAAGGCCGAAAATAATCTGTGTTACATATATTTAAGAATTCTATTGGTGTGAGTTATTGGATAGTGATTGATTTAAGTGATGGCAACCAATATAGAGTAATGTCTTACGATTCTGCTTATCATATGGACAATGGATCTGTTAATTGAAAATATTAAATTGCAAATTGCAACAAAAAATATCAAATTGCAATCATGAATCATTATGCTTTATTGAGTTGACCTGTTCTTTTTATAATACATAGTAGTGGACTTCATGTCTTTCCATATTCCCATATGCCTATTATATTTGATAGCAGTGGAATTTGGTAAGGTCTTTAGAGTACAATTAAAAAAAAAATTAATTGTAGTTTGATATGGAGAGACAAACTGTGTGCTATACTTTGATCCCCAGGCTTGATGCCTTGGGAAATTTGAATGCGATGCCTATCTTCTTCTTCTACTTCTTTTCATTTTTCTTTTAATTTATACAATATTAGGTCCTTCTGAACTTAAAATTAGACATTGTTAACCTTCTCCTACACTTAAAATACTATTTGATAAGCCTAAATCCTACTCTCCTCAGACGTCCTAGCCTAATACCAAAAAAACTAAAAACTCAGCCTAGCTACTGTCCACATGCATGGTACACAGTACCCAAACAGCCATGAAATCCCTACTTTATTCACAATCTGCCTAATTGTAAATAACCAACTGTAGTCCCAAAAGTATAGCAGGAATTTTCTTGAATTTCCAGTGTTCACTCCCTTCAAAACATGGCCAACTCTTCCTAAGTTTATTTTCTTAACAGTAAAACATTAGCATATATGGTATATTTTAAAGTGATATATATGGTATATTTGAGGGACTAAAGAGTGTAATTTTGAATTGAGTTTTCACATTAATGGCACATATAACATATTATTCACCCAAAAAGAGGCACATATAACATATTTTAGGGTTGTCTGAATTAAGTTCTTTCTGTTGATGCTGAATTAAAAACTATTTTGGGTTGTCTAAATTGGTTTCGTTCTATAATTGTGTGATTATTGTTGGATTTGTTGAATTGTTGTGTTGTGTTGAACATGTTTTTTGGTTTTTTTTCTTTTTTTTCTCCCGGTACATGGGAGGCAGTAGCATGAGAGGTGGAGTTCTGCTTGTGATAAGACTTACTTGAGTACCCTTGACCTCATACTCTCTTAGTTCGTTGGTGTGTGGTTCACTGTTCCAGATTATTGACATTCAGTGATTTTTTAAAAATCTGTGGAATTGACTTTGGCATTTGTGTTTTTATGTTATTTAAATTTTTTTTTGTTATGATATCCTTATAGTACTGCCATTTACTTTTTGATTAGTTACATTGTCTATCACACTATTGGGCTATTGGTGTCTGCCAATGTTTGTTAATTTATGAACTTATTGTTTGAATAGGTTTTGATGCGTTATATTAGGAGACTTAGCAGCAGAGGACCTATAGTTTGGATACTCTGAAGGACTTCAATTATGAAATGGTTGAACAGAGTACATAAATGTTCTTAGGGGAGAGTTCAGCAGAATACTCACATTAACACAACAAGACATTTCTGTAGTTGACAAGGAGAGTTGAAGAGAGAAGGAGATGGTCTGAAGGGATTCGTCAAGCTATAGAAGCCAAAGAAGGTGTCAAAATTGAGGTATCTCTTGAGGTTTCAATCTTTACAGAGTTTTTCTTTTACATCAAAACTTTCTTTTTTATTGTACTCAAAGCTATATTATCCTTACACTTGTTAGGCTCAATTCCTTTAACTCAGCAAAAACCATGATTGATGAATTGATTACAAAGATTCAGTGCTTTTATATTTAATCTAATCATAACAAACTAATCTAACCACGGTTTAATTCTAACAGCCTAATTACTTGAAACAGTTATGCTAGTTCTCTTTATAACACGTGAGCATAACTGAAGCTACAGCCCTATCTATTCTGACTTTAGTTGCTCTGGCTGCGGCTGGTACTGTAGCCTTGCTTGTGTTGACCTAGCTTTGTCTTGCTGCAGCTCGGGTTGCAGCCTTGGTTGCAGTGGCTAGCTCTGGCTTATGCTTTATTTTGATATAATGTGTACTTGTCACATTTACATGTGAGATTTGTTATTATACTTATATAATAATTACTGAGTAATATATCATGTATCCATAATCATGTCATATCATCATTGTAAATTTTTTTCCCTACTTAGCATAGCAAGTTAATATATATATAATTTAAGTAAAAATAAAGTAGGTGGTGGATTCTCATCATTCATTGTGTTCATGCCAACAGCTACAAAATTATAATGGATGATTCATGTTTTTCTACTTCAAAATCTTCATTGACAATGTGTCACAGTGTAATTTTGTTTCCTTTTCCTGCCCCCTTAGCAGCCCAATGCTATTATAACTTTAATATTTGGATCCATCATGATTTTTCTCGACTTTTTATGCTATTACAATTTTATGTCTATAACTATTAACTGGGTATTTTATTTGTGATTTTACTAATAGATAGCTTTTGCTAGAAAATTGAGTATCTTATCTTATCTGTTTCACTAATTGATTTGTGTGTCTTTCTCTTTGCAGCTAGCAGAAGCAGCAAAAACACAATTTTCACGTGATTACAGTGATCACCTTGCTCTTGTTCGGGCTTATGAGGCCTGAAAAGAAGCTGAAGAGACATGGCTGGATATGAATACTGTTGGAATAATTTTCTTTATGCTCAATCAATGAAAGCTATTGATGCTCTCACTACGCCAAAACAGGGCATTAACGGTGGTTTTTTTAACGGCGGTAACGAAAACCGCCGTTAAAGGTACTATTACCCCGTTAATACCGCCGTTAATGTATCATTAACGGCGGTTTCGTTACCGTCGTTAAAAAAAACCGCCGCTAAAAATGTCTTTAACGACGGTAATGAAACCCACTTTTAACGGCGGTAACGAAACCGCCGTTAATGCCCACTTTTAACGGCGGTAACAAAACCGCCGCTAATGCCCAACCATTACCGCCGTTAATGACGGCGGTCTTTGCCGGCGAAACTCCAGCGAAACTCCGGCGAGTTCCGGCGAAACCATCTACAATAAAGTAAAAGTAATGTTTAAATATTTATTTAGGGAATATATTTCATGAAGAGTGGCTGTGGCAGAGTGGTTGGTGTGGGTGGATGAGAGGTCTTGGGTTCAAAACTTGGGGAGTGCAAGAAGACAGAATTATTTTTTTAAAAATTTGAACCTATTTACGGCGGTAAAAAACTGCCGTTTTTGGTCCTATATTACCACCGTTTTTGGTCGACTTTTAACGACGGTAATTTGCCTTTTTACGACGGTTTCACTTTTTCCGACACGCGCATAAACGGCGGTAACGAAACCGCCGTTAATACCGCTGTTAAAGGCTTTAACGGCGGTTTTACAGCCTTTAACGGCGGTAAAAAACCGCCGCTAAAGCCTAATTTTGGCGTAGTGTCTGTGAAGGGAGTTCTACTCTTCACTTAAGGAATATGTTTTAAATTTTAATGCTAGATGGATATGAATTGGATGATTATATAGATTACAAGTGGATTTTTAATTGAAAGAATATGTAGTTTGGAATTACTTGTGGATGAAAACTTATAATAGTTGCTAACTTTAATTAAACAGGTTCAGAGTTTGATGATTTATATAGTTTGTTGAATATTCATGATTCAAGTGAATTGTTGGTTTGATTGATTATTGTAAATTACAGATTGTATTAAATAGATTGGATAGATTATTATGAATTACATGTTTATTTTGTTGCATGTTGGCGCAAACATTCCTTTTGGCGACCAAACTTTTTGGTTATAGAATGTGACAATTGGCGACCAAAATTTTTGGTTGTGGAATGTGATAATTGGCGACCAAACTTTTTGGTCGTGGAATGTGACAATTGGCGACCAACATGTTTGGTCAGGAATATGTCACTTTTCGCGACTAAAGTGTTTTAGTGACTAAATGGATTCGTCATAGTAATGATATATTTAGCGACCAAAAACTTAGTTGGCAAATTCAACTTTTTCCCAACTAACAAAAATTTTTGTCGCTAATTACTTTTGCCGACCCTCAATTGGCGACCAAGGTAGCAACTAAAAAAATTGGTCGCAAATAGCTTTTGCCGACTAAAAATAGATTTTTGCCGACCAAAATTTTTAGTCGCCAAAAATGTAATTTCTTGTAGTGATTGAAACAAATAAAGAAATTAACACGGTGGTGTTACATGCACCAATTAATATACACACTAATATACCAACTAGTGTTATGTCATTATTATTGACCCCACCTATTATACAAATTATAAATATTCAAAATCTCTAAAATTATGTCACATTATCTATTAGTATATTAGTTAGTATATATAGCATTATTCAAATTAACAAGATAAAATGTAGTAATAATTTTTAGTTGACAGGGTACATTAACAATTGTTCATAATTCAAAGCAACAAAGTATAATTTGTATTTTTTTTTTTTTTTTGAAGAGCATTCTCTCTAAGTATGGTTGTATCAGCCACTTCCGTTAGTAAACACCAAACAGCCATAATTATTTGTAAATTACATGTATCAATCATGATGAAACACAAAAATCCAACTTAAAATATCTAAATTTAAAGTTGATTCTAAAACAAGTCCTCAATGAGTCAAAAGCCCCAATCATTTGTGCCAAGACTTGTACAAATCCAAAATTTGTCAAACCCTAGAGGTGAGGTTTTTATAACTTTTTGTTCTATCATTTCACCAAGTCAAAACTGGCTTGTCCTTCCATTTGAAAATAGAATTTGTCCCCTCTAAATCTCTTAAGGGTGAGAGACGAGAGTTGAAGAGGCTTCATTGGTGGGATATGCATTTGATGATTCCCAAATGAATGGGAAGGTCTTGAGCTGGTGAGTCCAATCCACCACTCTATATGGAAATCTATTGTGAATCATTTTTGACCCTTTGTCCTCCACAAAATCTGCTACTATTATTCTCACCCACTTCCCATATATGGAGTTCTCATCCTTTCCCAATAACATATACACCAACATCAAATCACACACACAAAGATGTGGTGAGTAGTCCAAGCAAAATATGTGGATTGAATGGTTACAATGATGGGTTCATATTGACATATTGGCATATTGACTTTTGATTCTTTGGTGGAGCTCATTCAATTCAGAAAGAATTCATTCTTTGATTGTTTATATGGATTGGGGATCCTTCCTCTATCATGCAACGTTAAAATATCTCAGTTATTTATTTATTTATTTATTTTATTTTTTATATTTTATGTTGATACCTTATAAGGGGTTTTCTCAATTCGCTTGTCTTTTTTGTTTTTGTTTTGTTTTGTTGATGGCTTGCAAATAGTAGTCTGTGCTATTTTTCTGTTTTTCATGGGTATGCCTCTGTAGCCTGGTTTTTACAGCTTAGCTAGTGAAATAAAATCATAATTTATCACCAAAAAAAAAAAAAAAGGAGCAAATTGCATTTGCAAAATTGGTAAAACTCATTCAACTAATATAATTATAATATCTACTATAATATATAAATATGATTAATGGATCATTACTTAGTGCCGTTTTGGCAACGCCGTAAAAAGTTGCGTTTTGAGCAACTTCCCAAAAACGCCAACCCTTGCAAAAACGCCACTGATCCCATTTGAGAAGACCCAAAAAAGTCACTTAAAAATTTACCAAATTATCTTCTGGAACATTATAATTAATTAATTCAAAAAATTGTTGACATGCAAAAAGTAAGGATATTTTGGTCATTTTAGAGTGATGTGACACTTTTAAAAAATATTAAACCAAAAAGCAAAAAAGTCAGCTTCTTACCAACTTCTCAAATCACTTCCAAAAAAGTCAAAAAGCTTGGTAAAAAGTCAAAAGTCAGTTTTTTACCAATTTCTCAAAACACCCCTTAATAAAAACTAAGGTCTCGTTTGGAAATATCACTTTTTAGCTTAAAAATTAAAAAGCCAACATCTTATGCTAGAAGTCAAAGATTTTCTTTTTTCTCTACTTTTTACACATATTTTCGTTAAAAATAAAAAATTCATCA
The DNA here is from genome assembly GCA_030407325.1 of Camellia japonica. Taxonomy (NCBI): domain Eukaryota; kingdom Viridiplantae; phylum Streptophyta; class Magnoliopsida; order Ericales; family Theaceae; genus Camellia; species Camellia japonica. The sequence goes on from JAPPVO010000017.1 coordinate 15,474,872, forward strand.
TAAACATTTTTTTACATTATATTTTAGCCAAAAAACTAAAAAAATATTAAAACAATATGTTCCCAAATGAAACCTAACTACCGTTTTGCAAATGAAATTTTGACTAAAATAGTCACACGAAAAAATCAATAATTTTAATTAAAAAAATCACATTATAAATATCCGTTAATTAACCCATTATTTAATTTAAAAGCCTCATTAAAAATTAAAAATTATTAAAAAAATTAAATTCACAAACGGGCACTAACTGTCAGATCACTTATTTGTGTAGTGTACCAAATGCAGTGTATTTTGAAAGTGAAAGCTTTTATGGAAAAAGATTAAAAAGTTTGAAAGGACTCCTCGAGAGACAAAAAGGACTGGTAGTCATGACTCATAGATTTTCACACCCAAAAATGTAAAAACCCCCCACTTTCACAATCTGCCGTTGCCAATAAGTAACGTGTATTCACCAATTTTGATGGCAAAGCTGCTAGACTACACAGATTTTTTTTTTAACATTCCAAATATATATATATATATTAATAATATAGAGATTCTCACAAAATATAATTTTACAATTATTAAAATGATCTGAACTATTTATGTTACTGTCAGACATAATTTTTAAAAAAAATTCAAATACATCAATGGTCAATACATTATCCTAAAAAAATTAAAATATATCAATAGTCAATATATTAGTGGGAGTCATGAGAGTCCTTTGTGAGGTCCCAAACATTTTCCTATATATATATCAGTAATGATAGAGACCCTCACAAAACACAACCCCACAACTCTCAAAATGATTTGAACCATTTATGTCATTGTCAGACACAAGTCTCAAAAAAAAAATTTAAACACATCAATGGTCAATACATGAATGGGGTCATGGGGGTCTTTTTTTTGTGAGGGTCCCAAACATTTCCATTTTTTAAATTTTAAGCAATTTTTTTTTTTTTTTTACTTTTTTGGATAAACTTTACTTAGATGTATCTGAATAGTAAAATATTTATGAAAAAATATTTTAAAAAATTAATAAATACATAAAAATATGAAAAATGTGTTGAATTTTGTTTTTTTGTTTTTGTATTTTTTGGTATTTAGTATATCTTTTAAAGATTTTTTTTACAAATATTATACTTTTTAAGTGTATTTATGTTAGAAGTCTCTAAAAATTAAAAGAAATTGCTTAAATATTAAAAAAAATTCATTAAAAACATTAAAGTACGAAAAATAAAAAAGTACAATTTTCTGAATTTTTTTTTTTGAAAACCAGAACCAAATAAGCTGATTAATTTTTTCTTTAACAAGGTTAAATGAATTAAAATTAATTCAGATGATGCCAAAACACAAAAATAAATAACAAAAAATATATATACTTTCGTATAAAAGATATAAAAATATTTAGTGTGTTTGGTTTCAATTTTTTGAATTCAGTTTTCTAGAAATTGAGTTTTTTTTTTGTATTTTTTTATTTTTAGTGAATACTTTTAAAATTTTAAGTTTTTTTTTTTAGATGCACCTTAGTTAGATGTATCTAAATAGTAAAATATTTCTGAAAAATATTTTAAAAAATTAATAAATACACAAAAATATGAAAAATGTACTGAATTTTGGTTTTTTTTTTTTGGTTGTATTTTTGGAATTTAGTGAATTTTTCAAAGATTTTTTTCACAAATATTATTTATGTTAGGTGTCTAAAAATTAAAAAAATTCATTGAAAAAAAAAATACAGAAAATAAAAAAGTAGAATTTTCTAAAAAGTATTTTCTGGAAACCAAAACCAAACTAGCTGATTATTTTTTTCTCATATAACTAACAATATATTGATAAAAAGGAGGGCTCCGTTTGGCAAGATTTTTTAAGGCTATTTTAGCCACAAAAGACAAAATAGGTTATTTTAGCCACAACAAACAAAACATCATATCCAACCCATATCATCACACTCTTCTCTCACAAAATAAAAATAAAAAATCCAAAAAGTCAAAAAGTCATTCCCAAACTAAGCTTTTTAGCCCAGGCTAAAATAGTCAAAAATTCGAAAAGCCAACTCACTTCCCAAACGGAGGCTAAATGTTATATAAATTAAATTCTCAAGAGAGTTCAATATAATTATATTAAAACTATAAGACTTAATATATTTTTTTTTATAAATCTCAAAAGATTTCATAGTAATTTATCCTAAGGCTATGTTTGATTCAAAAGACTAATAGTGAGGTATTAATAATCCTATCAAATTAGTGTGGTATTCACTATCCAATTAGATTAATAGGATTGGATTAATAATCCCACCCTTACCCCATTACTAATAATCCTACAAATTTGTTGAATTAATTATCTGTTGAATTAATAATCCTAAATCAAAATGTTAAAACAAACATAGGATAATTGGGCCACGGATTAATAATCCCAATCCTATACTCTAATCCATCCAATCATACATGCCCTAAAAGAATTAGATTCATTTCCTAAAATTATAATCAAATTATGTCATTATATTTATTTTTATTAATAATGTTTTACTACAAAATCATGTTATTATAATTATTTAATAAATCTAATATTTTTCGTCAACAGTCTACGCACCAGAATACGACGCGAAGGGGAGACATAAATTTAAAATGTGTAGACTGAAGAGGATTTCATCACTATCCTTATAAAATGTCCTAAATAACCCTAACAATTATAAATAGTATGAAATTTTGTGGAAAGAGATTTACTCAAGTGCACACCATAGACACATCTTGTAGTAATGTTATCAGTTGAAAAAAAGAGAGGATGAGAGTGACAATGTTGGAGAATATTCACATGGCTTTTCTTACCACCTTGACTTCTTTAGCTCTCTTTTGGCCCCAACTTGGGCTTTAACATGAAGGATAACTATTCTTTTCCACCACCATTAATTTGTCATGTTCATGAAAGTGCAAAAGTGAAAAATTTACAGAGAAGTATTATACTTTAAACAATGTGTGGTGTTTGAGAAAGCTTTCTAATTTTTAGCTTATTTACGTTTTTTCAACTCAAAATAGAGAATTTCATTTTTATCAAAAATTTAAACAAATTAAAAATATTGTCGAAGTTGCTATTATAGATTCCACAAAGACCTAATCACATAGAGTGACTCCTAGGTATCACCTTAAGTATAGTACATATAGCAAAATCATTTAACCATATTTTGACAATTAAAAAAAAAAAAAGTCAATTTGTTAACTTATTAACTTATTAAGTCACATCACCATTTTTTTTTTTTTATACTTTTTGTAAAAAAAAAAGTCAAACAAACACCTAAGAAATTGATTTTTTTTTTACTTTTCAAAATAAGTCTTACTTATAGATGGGAATTTAAATTCTTACTCTCGACACTTTGTACAATTCATTTAAACTTGAAAAGTTTGTTCTACCAATGTTATTATTCAAATGATTGATCCTATAATAAATTGAATCTGATACCTTAAGGTCTCGTTTGGAGACTAAGGCCTCGTTGGGGAATAAATTTTTTTAGTAATTTTTTGACTTTTTAGCTAAAATGTAATGTAAAAAAAACTAGTATATTTAAAATGACTTTTTGATTTTTTACGAAAATATATGCAAAAAGTAGAGAGAAAGAGAATTTTTGACTTTTTGGTATGGGTTGTTGGTTATTTTATTTTTTTAGTGACTTTTTGACTTTTTGATTAAAAAAATCACCTATCAAACGAGGCCTAAGGTCTCGTTTGGCATACGAGAATTTTAGCTTAAAAAATCAAAAAGTTTATAACCTATACTAAAAAGTCAAAATTCTCTTTTATTTCTACTTTTTGCACATCTTTTTGTAAAAAATTAAAAAATCATTCCAAACATACTAGTTTTTTTTACCTCATTTTATTCAAAAATTCAAAAAGTTACCAAAATAATCTATTCCCAAACGAGGCCTAAATATTTAAGTTAAAAAGTCATTATAAATTGTCACATATTTTCTTAAAAAATGACTAAATAGCCTATTTTGAAAACAAGGCTTGAGGCTTCGTTTGATAACATCACTTTTTAGCTTAAAATTTAAAAAGTTACCAAAAAAATTTAAAAAACTATCAATTTATACCAAAAAGTCAAAATTTTCATTTTCTTCCTACTTTGTGCACATTTTTTCGTAAAAGACTAAAAAATCATCTCAAATATATTATTTTTTAAAATCATATTTTAGTTTAAAAAATTAAAAAATTATTAAAAAAATTTAAGATAAATGAGAAGTTATTTAATAATCTAAGAATATTGCTCTATAATATGTGGGTGTTTGGGAAGTGAATTTTTTTGTAGGTTTGTCTAGTTGTAGGATATTATGAGAGAATTTTTTTTTTGTGTTTGGGAAGATAATTGAGTTTTTTTGTGGTTGAATGTGATATTTTGAGAAAAAAAGTGAAATGATTATGGGGTTTGATATAATATTTTGTTTAGATTTGTTTTGTTTGATTTTATAAAACATTTGTATTGTAGTTAAAAAAACAAAAAAAAAACCTAAAAACCTAAACACCACCATATAAATCATCACACTTGTCATATTATCATATTCAGTAATGATACGTGTCTCGAAAATTTTGAAGCTCGAATTTATCCAGAATTTAAAACTACGTCGTTTTAAACGGTAGTTTCGTTTTACGAGGAGATTATTTAATGAAAATTATCTTACCAGTAAAGAATTTTAATATATCTTATTAATAAGAGAATTTAAAACGACGTTATTTTGGACAATCGAAAGATTCGAAAGAGAAAGATTCGGAAAACAAAACATTATTGTTATCTTATGAAGGGAGAGAAGTGATGAAATCTATTATTTTAGTCAATATAATGTATGTTAGAAAACCATTTCTCTCAAGTATAACACCCCCAAAGTCATATCATAGAGTCGTATATGTATAAATTTGTAAGCATATATATATATATATATGTATATACGATGACAGAGAAAAGAGTGGGAGAAAAAGGCATGAAGGTGGTGAGGTGAGGGGGTGAAATGACTAGTCCAATGTCATATCGTAGAACTTTAAAATTCATAAGACAGTCAGTGATGTGTTGTCAATCAATTGTTTTATTTTTATTTTTATTTTTATGAAATTTAGGATTGATTTGGGAAGCGGATTAGTTTTTTAGTTTTTTAATTTTTTTAACTATTTTAATTTGAGATAAAAAACTTAGTTTAGAAAAGATTTTTTGACTTTTTGACTTTTTGATTTTTTTTGTAAGAAAAAAGTGTAATGATTAGGGGTTGGATATGATGTTTTGTTTGTTATGGCTAAATAGCATATTTTGTCTTTTATGGTTAAAATAACCAAAAAACCCACAACCTCTCTTCCCAAACGAAGCCTTACAGAGTGTTTGGTTTGGTGCAAAACAGTTTTTTTTTTTGCTAGGAATTGTTTTGAGTAGAGCAGGAAGGAGTACAAAAACATGAGATAACTAGTAGTAAAAGTAAAGTAGACATTAACAGTTAGTTACACGTGTGAAGCCCATGTCCCACGTGTACCCACACACATACACACAAAACCAAACTTGGAGTTTGGCACGAATCCCTATCTGTTGTCTAGTATCAGCCCCCCAAAACCCGGCCGACACGGTTTTCAATGCTCCATTATCCAATTGTCTTTTTTATAAATAAATTACGCTAATCTCGCCCCAAAAATAAAGAAATTGTAAGTGTGACTACTACTCGTAATTTTGGATTTTATAGTTTATATAATGGATAAATTTTATAGTTTTGAAATAATAACATTATAACATGTATTGATATATTAATTAGTATATTAATTGATATATATAAAACTATTCTTTTCTCATAATTACGTTGACTTTCTTTTTAATAAATTTAAAGTGATCCAAATTAATTTAAATAATATGAAATTATATTGATAAATAAAGAATATATATTTTAACATAAAAATTATGACATAATTATGTTTTAATTTATTTGACTAACAAAATATGATGAAAATAAAACTAACTATTACGAGAATTTACAAAAAAAATTAAATGTCATTATATCTAACTTGTAAGACCTGTAGTATTTTTTTAAAATCTCAATGGAAGTTAATATAATTTACCTTTTTTCTTTTTTGATTTTTGGGCATGAAAGTCTAATCTAATCTAAAAATGTGCATTTTGTAAAAAAAATCACAAAGTAAGAGATTTAACCGAACCAAAAAAAAAATGCGAAGTTTTATCTCGTTTAACTTTCCAATCTAATCAAATTATCACATGTTTGATTTTGATGATCTCAATCATTCATTCTGTTAGGCTCCACACCTATATCATCTAAAGAAAAATTTGATCGATTTGATAATCGTAATTTTTATATTTTATTGAGTTTGTGTAAAAAAAATAAATGATCTATTTTTAAAAAGACAATTGTCATTTATTTTTCAAAAACAAACACGATAAAATGAAAAAAGTACACTCCTTGAATCAACCAAATTATTTTCAGGGATAATACACAAAAGGATGTGCAAAATAAATAGTTTGAATTATCGAAATAACACTCCCATGAGCTCAAATAGTTTGCTTAAATTCAAATTAGAACTTAACCCCATATATATATATATATATATACATATTGATCCTATAGGATTATGAATATCAAATTTACTATCTAAACATAACTTAAATATTTTATTAGTTAAATAAATAAATAATAAAAAAAAGAGAAGGGAAAAATTATTGATGTGATTCCACCTTATTTTAGAACTCACAGAATTAAAAAAATAAATAAATTCTATTTTTTTTAATGAATGTTTTATTGAATCTTATTAATACATAAATTAGCCCTTGAAAAATAATACTGGATATAAATTTTATAAAAAAAAAACTTATTTGATATTTTATAGCTATTTAATGCAAATAGATTATTTTGAAAATTAACTATTTTAGCTGACTTTTTTAATAAAAGACGTGCAAAAAAATAGAAAAAATCGTTGACTTTTTAGTAGTGACTTTTTAATTATTTGACTATTTCAGGTGATTTTGAAACTTGGTGGAAGTTTCTGTTTCAACGATATCATATATAGATATAACTTTTATTATAAGTATTAACTAAAATCATATATAAATTTCTTAATTCTTTCATATGAGGTCAGACGTATCTAATTTGTATCTTCCACGCAAGTAAAAAAATTGTACTCCTATTCAATTTTGTGATCGAATTATATGCACTAAGAATTTTTCAAAACCATCCAATGCAACAGAAATTTGATTTTCATGCTATCATCACTAGTTTGTTATAATTATTTTTTTTTTACAGTCCGAACAAGTCTTCCAAAACAGGTCATGCTATCATCTTTAGTTAGTTGTAACTTTTTTTTACTGGTGAGGAGAGTCAAAATTGAGGGGTTTTAGAGGGAGTAAACCCTTAGGACACGTTTGTTTGGCTCATAGGTGGAAGGAATGGACTATCAAACCTGTGGGTTCTACATAGTCCATGTTTGGTTGACAAAAATAGAAGGGGATTAGTAATCCCATGGGACTATGAATATTCTCACATGGGCGATTAACTTGGCTGAATTTGGGTGGGATTAGAAAAATAGTGAAGGGATTATGTCTATTTTATATTAAAAATTTATTTTATTTACCAAGTGCACCGTTTGTTTTAATATTTGTTCTAATTTTTTTAATATAGAAATAATTTATTTATTTATTTTATATAAAAATAATTTAACAATCCCATCATGGATCATCTCCCATACTATCATTAAAACAAACATACTATTACTTAATCTTTTCATTAATAATTCCAACCTTAACAATCTTTTCACTAAAAATTCTTTCACTAACAATCTCATCCAACTTAATCTACCAAACAAATGTGACCTTAAATTCCATAGATCATGATCATTCATCAAGCCAAACCCTTGGAGTTACTTAATTGTAGCCTTTAGTATAAGTATTAGAGGTTTCCTGAATTTCCAAACAAATTACACGAGTTGAGACTATGCGCATTAGCACTACATAATGCAATTAAAAAAAAAAAAAATTATTTTGTAGTTTTGAAAGACAATACTCTCTAACGGATATATTATTACCTACTACCTATCTATTTTATTGAATCATTAAAAAAATAAAAATAAAAATAAAAAAAAAACTCTATGCAAATCAATATATCAAAGCAAAAATAACAGGTGATTTTATTCCAAGATCACCAAATCCTTACACTTCAGACAAAGGATACACAAAATTTGCTTATGTCAAACCCTTTGTTTTCTTTATATGGAGTATCTTCTTTGAGAAAGAATAATTAGGAAGAGTAATATTATATAAATAAAAAATTTATATATAATGATGTGATTTATTATGAATATGTAAACAAAACACTATTGAAAATAAATCTATTTTCAATAATAGTATTATCACATCATTCTTGTTAAGATTTTTTGTATAAATTTTATGTATTTTTAGAATTTTTTAAATCAAGAATTAAGATCACCAAATTGTCTCATTTGCTTTAATTTTCTCTCTCTCTCTCTCTCTCTCTCTCCTATTTTTATTAAATTAAGTAATGATATAAAAAGAGAGATTTGCTTAACCGAGTTTTCCGAATTAATTTTCTTAACAAATTTAAAAAATTTATTAAATTTTAAACACATTGTTATGATTTTTTTTATTATACTTTTATTTCAAATCAAATTATCTATTATTTTGACTTATAATTTTAAAAAAATTATTGTGGACGAGTTTTTTTTAATGAAAATTCTGTTTGTATTTTTTTTTAATGGGTAAATTTTCCTTTAATTTTTTTTAAAATTATTTATGTTTCTTTTTTAAATACCTCAGCCGCCCAGAATAACCACCTAAATTGCTCTCCCCTCCCTCATTCTCATTCTCATTCTCATTCTCTCTCTCTCTCTCTCTCTCTCTCTCTCTAAAAAAAAAATATCTAACTACACAACACCGTTGAAAGAGAATCTCACAAGAAATCAACGGTACATCATCAGATGGTGTGTGGAAGAACAACGAACACAATTCAATTCAAGGCACCGCCAAGCTTTTCTTCCTCCTCTTAACCCCCACTTCCTCATCCTTCATCCATATATGTTCTCATAAACACAACTCCCCTTCTCTCTCTCTCTCTCTACCCAGATCATATAACCATGACCCTTGATGATTCCTTAAGATCTCTCTCTTCAGACTATCTAAACCTTCTCATCAACGGCCAAGCCTTCAGTGATGTAACCTTCAGTGTTGAGGGTCGCTTAGTCCATGCCCACAGGTGCATCCTAGCAGCTAGAAGCCTCTTTTTTAGAAAATTCTTTTGTGGGCCCGACCCATCGGTCGATCTTGCCGGTGGATCAGGTTTGTCCCCAAGGGGATTGAATCCCCAACAAGTGATACCTGTGAATTCAGTGGGATATGAAGTGTTCTTGTTGATGCTACAGTTTTTGTATAGTGGACAAGTCTCAATTGTGCCTCAGAAGCATGAACCAAGGCCTAATTGTGGTGAGAGAGGCTGTTGGCACACACATTGCACCTCAGCCGTTGATCTTGCTCTTGACATTCTCTCTGCCGCTAGATCTTTTGGTGTTGAACAGCTTGCATTGCTCACTCAGGTTTCCTTTCCTTGCTTTCAAACCCAACCTCTCTCTCTCTCTCTCTCTCTCTCTCTCTCTAGACTGGTGTGTGAGTAGTAGTCATATGTTTGTGGGTTTTGGTTTTTGAGAACTGGGTTGAGATATTTTTTCAGGTGCATATGTTTGTGGGTTTTGGTTTTTGAGAAGTGGGTTGAGATATTTTTTCAGGTGCCTTTTTTGTGTTTTCATTTTTTATTTTTATTTTTTTGAATTTATGATTTTTTGAAATGGGTGGATTGGATTTTGGTATGAATTTTTATATTAAATTCTCCAATGATGTATTGAGTTTGATCTCTCACAGACATTAATAGATTTCTTCTTTGTTTAGCTCTCTGTAATCTTTACATGTTCAACTTCTAAAGCTGATGAAACTCAGAATATTTTTCTTTTTTTGATTTCTTTCTATTTATTTCTTGTGTAGAATGTTTGTGTGAAAACCTTCACATGGTGATGATATAGTTTTTATCTTGGACTTCATCTCATACCATTTGGTGTTTTTATTATTTATTTATTTATTTATTTTTCTTTCTTTCTTCTTGAATTGGTTTCTCTATCTTTATATTCCACTCCCAAGTTACTAAATTTAGATCTTGATGTCTAGTCTTGTCTTCCACAATGATCACATCATATCTTTCCCAAACAATCTATAGCCTATACTTTCCTCATTTGGGTTTGGATTGCAAAGGAAGAGAAAATGTAACTAGAGACTAATTCCAATTTTGCAAAAACACACCCATCATTCAACAATGCCACACTGGCTCGATTACAGTTCTATTACGAATATGGAAATTGAATATAGAATCCGATGCAGAATACAAATGAATAGACAAAAATTTATAAGATTTATTAATGAAATATATTTTTGAAAAATTTTATCCGTTCATTTATATTTTAATTCTGTAATCGATTTTTTTGTATTTCCAGATTAATTTTTCTGAATATCACTTGATGAAAATCTTATATATATACATATACTTGGTTGCAGAAGCAATTGGCAAGCATAGTAGAGAAGGCATCAATTGAGGATGTAATGAAGGTCTTGATAGCTTCAAGAAGGCAAGAAATGCTCCAACTTTGGACTACTTGTTCCCATTTAGTAGCAAAGTCTGGCCTCCCACCAGAAGTCCTAGCCAGGCACCTCCCCATCGATGTCGTTGCCAAAATTGATGAGCTCCGCCTCAAATCATCGCTTTCGCGCCGATCCCTCCTCCCCCACCACCAACACCACCACCACCACGATCTTAGCGCCGTATCTGAGTTTGAAGGCCAGAAAATTCGTCGAATGAGACGAGCCCTAGACTCGTCTGATGTCGAGCTTGTCAAGCTCATGGTAATGGGTGAAGGGCTAAATCTCGACGAAGCACTAGCCCTACATTATGCAGTTGAGAATTGCAGCCGAGAAGTAGTGAAAGCCTTGTTGGAGCTCGGTGCAGCCGATGTTAACTACCCCGCTGGGCCTGCAGGGAAAAGCCCGCTTCACGTGGCGTCAGAAATGGTGTCGCCGGACCTGGTGGCGGTCCTTTTGGACCACCACGCTGACCCAAATGTTAAGACGGTCGATGGGATCACCCCACTCGATATGCTTCGAACCCTAACTTCTGATTTTCTATTGAAAGGGGCTATACCAGGGCTAACCCATATCGAACCCAATAAGCTTAGGCTATGTTTGGAGCTGGTTCAATCGGCAGCATTGGTGATTTCAAGGGAGGAAGGTAGTGGTGGGAGTGGTGGTGCTTCTTCGACACCCATTTATGCGATGGCGATGAGCGAAGATCATAATAATAGTGGGAATAGCGGTGGCAACAACATGAATAACCTAAACCTAGATTCAAGGTTGGTTTATTTGAATTCGGGTGCAGCTCAAATGGGGTGTAAGATGGATGAAAGAGATGATACCAGTCCAAATACACAGAGGGAAGCCATGAATCGTCATGATCGCTCAATGTACCACCACCACCCTCATCAATATTAATCATGATTTTAAATAACAAGATTGAAATATATATCAGTATTTGTGATAAAGTCATATGCCGATGAATATTAGTATCGAAAATTCAAAATACTGATACATATCAACTGATATTTAGAACTTGGTACTAACCTCACTGATCCCTATCTCTCTCCCTTTGATGTGATATATCCATGTGAAAACGGATTGAAACTCATGGAGATTACTAATTTACTATTGGATTATATTATCTTCCAAATCTTATCTTTCCTTCACTTTTGTTTTGTTTTGTATTTTGTTTTTGTTTTTTTTTAATTTTTTTTTATTTATTATTATTTCTATTTCTCTCTCTTTCTTCTCTGGTGGGTGTTTCTTAGTTTTGTAGGGGTCTGCTTCCAATGATCAATCATATGTAGAACCGTGCAAGAAGCATTGAGATGGGATTTTTCTCATGGAATGAGACAAGCAGAATCTAATTCAGGTCAATCTTTTCAACCCTGGCCTCTCAAACTACATTTGTATTATTGGTATAATTAATGGGCACCAAATTATTATTTTTTTTCAATTTTTTTTAAAATTTATTTTGTTTTTATTGTCCTGGTCCAAACTCAAAAGTATTATATTGTAAAATTCTCACATAATTAACTGTTATAGGTATTTTATCAAAATAATAATAATTCAGGACCTATTATATTTTTGTTGCCCTACCCACCCACGCACCTATCATGAGATATATAATTATAATTAATAAATATAAAAAAATATTAGTGTGAATAGAAATAAAATCTATGCAAACATATATACACAATAGAGATTACATGCATGTATATGAACACAAATGAAGAATGCATGCTTTGGATTTTTGTGGTGGTGGTGGGGTTAATTAGTCTCTTTTGGGGGTTTGTTTGGACATGGGTGTTATTCTAATGAGTGAAATGAGGTGTCACACCACTTTTTTTTTTTTCCTTTTTCTTTTGGTTATTTATCATTTTCATGCTTTCATGGGCATCCGGTGAAACTTGATTGGCTTTAATTTAGTTGGGTCTTCGATTATTTTAATGGACATCATTAGAGAATGGACAAATTGATTGGTTGTTTTGCATTGCATGAAAGGCACAAGCAACATTGAGTGTGACTACATGACAGCTTAATTAATATATTGGTATTATTATCGAATTCAAGATTTACTCTATGTAAATCCTCTTTTTTTTTTCTTTTTTTTTCCCACCTCCCAACCTTATTTTTACTCTCTCTCTATATATATTTTATCAACATTTTAAGTAGTTAGATTTATTAAACCCTAATGTGTGACTCTTCTTCTACTTATGCCTCGTTTGACAAGTGGTGATTTTAGTCAAAAAATTCAAAAAGTCACTAAAAAAATCAAAAAGTCAACAAACTTATACCAAAAAGTCAAAGATTTTATTTTCTATTTACTTTTTGCACATCTTTTCGTAAAAAATCAAAAAGTTATTCCAAACGTATTAGTTTTTTTTACATTATATTTTAGCCAAAATGTCAAAAAGTTACTAAGAAAGCTTGTACCCAAACGAGGCACAATTCTTCCGTTCTTGTAATTGTGGTTTTCCTGCATAAAGGCATTTCTTGTGATCTACCCTTTCCTACTAATATTTTGTTGGAAAATTTTCATGAATGCTTATTTAAGTGGTAATTACATTTAGACTCTCTGAACGGTTAGTGTATATCTCTAAGCCCTCATATATAAACTCATAAATGCCACAAATCTAAAGTCGTGAAAGAGGTGTTTTTTTGTACAGTTGAGGAGTTAAAAAAAATATACAAGTTTATAAATGAGAGAGTAAAATGATATTAGATAATAGTTAAGGGGTCTTGGTGTAACTAACCTCCTAATTAATCAATGCAATAAATTGCATGCATTTTTTCAATTCCCATATCAATCTTCTCTAGTTTCCAAAAGATAGAAATGTAGAACGAATAAGTTTCAAAGTTTCATATGGAACACATAATTTAGTCAATTTTTTAATTATTATCTTGTAGTCTATCATAGTCTACTAACCAAATTACCACTTGTAGTTTACCACATATTTAATTGTTATTCCTCTCTAAATAATATATATGGAGAAAGGTTAATAATCGACTTCAAATTCTTCGTTAATGACTATTTTTCACTCTTGAGAAGAGTGAAAGGGGCAAATGAAAATCAATTAATGCTGAGGCTTGAATTTATTTTCCAATTATATTGGGAATTAAACTTTTATGAATGTCACATTCTCAAAGTCAAGATACTTAAAAGTATAATATTCTAATGCTAATCAGAATCTAATCACAGTTCCTAGTCTTATAGTTTATAATTGATTACCATATGCTAACTGCCGAATAAAGAGAATTGTGGCAGTGGTTGAGACATTTTTTTTTTTTTTTTTTTTTTTTTTTTGAACGGCAAAAAAAAAAGCTTTATTGATGAAAAACATAACGAGAATTATAATTTACATCAATAAAGATGAGGGTGCAAAAAGCATCACAGTGAAACATTTGGATCCCAACTAGGTTGGCACCTAAACGCACACCAAATCATCTACTAGCACACACTCAAGAAAAAAAGAAAAAGGCAACAAGAGCACAGCACATTCAATCAATTAACAAACCCATAAACTCTGCCGGATGCCATCCCCAAAACACAGCCAACTCAGCATACATGGTAAGGCCTTAACCAATGCCAATTAATAATGCAAATTTGAACCTTTGCCATCAACCCAGAATCGCACACAATCAATCACAACCAGCAGATTGCACCATGACAGCCCAACAAAGCACTCCACCAATTATCATCCATAAACTGTGACCTAATCATAACATATGGCACTATGAATTTCATATCAGCAAACTTCCCAGCTAAACAGATCAGATTGGCAGCTGATTGTATTTGACTACAGCCCAACAAAGCACTCCACCAATTGAGCAAGATGAGTTGGAACCGTAACAAACCCACAACACTACGGTTTGTAAAGAGGTTAAGAATGGTTGACTAGGGGAAGAAGAAAATAATCAAAAGATGGTTGAATAGGTTGTTTCTTGCTTTGGAGGAATATGGAGTTGAATTGAGACAAATTATTATATTGGTTTCGCTTGCTTGTCGATTATTATTTCTATTTTGCTTCCCGTGCCTTGAAATTAGGCTAATCTTGAAACAAACCCCTTAAGAAGATTTTGGAAAGTTAATGCCTTTGCTGAATAATTAACGGTTTAACATATTAATTATTCTGTTATTAGACTCAAATGCTTTCTTTGTGTAGTCTAACATCTATCAAATATATGAATATGTAACCCTGAAAGAGATATTCACAGAAGAAACCCACTTGGGAGGTTCATTTCACTCCTATCTTGAATAGATTTTCTTTTTGTTGTTGTTTGAGGTCGTTTATTTGTTGCTTTGATTTTATTTGGATGAGTTTTCGCCAACCCGTTTTGTTTTGGCTTTGGCGTGCATGTGATTATTAGTTGTGTGCCAACCTTGTTGGAATGCACCACTCAAGTCATGATGCAGTCTCCGCCTAGCCTCTTGTGTTCTAATCTAATCGGTTGTGTAATGGTAGACCAATTTTGAGGAACTGAATGAACACAGGAAATTTGATTATACAATTTTGCGCAGTATCACATTCACTCCTCATTGCTATTTTTGTTTCTGAAAATTCATCTTATTCTTAATTTTCATTTTGCAGAACCAGTAGTGTTAAATCATAGATTCATATTGCTTTCTTTTAAAAGATCAATCATTAGAGTGACATCTATAAGAATAAGGCTTCCACCTTTGATGCAAATTTTGTGTTGCTTACTTCTGGTTCAGTTTAATTTGTTGAATTTTTCAACATTATTGTAGATAGATTGTAACATATGCACAAATAGCAAATACAAATTTTGGTAGAACTCAATCAAGCCATGTGATGGCTATATATGAGTCTGAGATACACTTTGATATACATGATAAAGATAGCAACTACTACTAGATGGTCTAGGGTTTTTGTATATACATGTATATATACATTGATAGACGCGACTTTGAGATCTTTCTAGGACTAAGATAGAAAAGAAGACTTGGAGAATAAGATAAAGAATTAGGGTCTAGGGTTTTTGTATTGCCTTAAACATGCCAACTTTATATAACTTGGCCTTCATGTGTTAGCAAATGGTCTTCAGTAGTCCAAGATTTCTTTTGCTTGTCATGCTCACAATCATCCTTATCCATCATGTTAGTTATAATTGTTGTACATATACGCCTCGTGATATTAAGAGTGATTTTTCCTCATACCTAACTTCAAGATCAGTTTGATAACAAACCCTTCTCGGGGACCTTTCAAGTGTCACTAGGTCCACTGAATTTCAACTCGAATGACCCTTTCAACTCTCACTAGGCTTAAGGTCACGAGTCACATCCATCACAACTCAAAAATGAGAACCCTTGATGGGTACTGTTACATCACACTTGATATCAATGTTTTAATACTATTATTTAAAATTATGATAAGATCAGATAGCTTTGATTGTTCATTTCAAAGCAAACATTGGAGCCACTTGCACATCAACCTCAGGTGGAATTTTTTTTTTCCCGTCACCATCCATACACTTTTTAAGATAAAGGTGAGAAGCATTAGCAGAATAATAATATCTTTTGTAAAGTTTGTTGCAGTTATGGGGCACATAACTGATACAAATGCAATAGGCTTTCCAAGCAGTCATTCTTCTTAAAAATGCTCTCTTGAACTGAAGTATGTATTAGGGCTTACATGACAGGTGGCCAGCATGTTTGAAGTGCTTGAACATTGACAATTTATTCTAATAATTAGGGTAAAGTTTGCTTTTCCTACTAGAAGCGCAATTTTTTTAAAATAAAGAGTAATGCACTCAATGAAATTAATTACACCCTCTAGCATCTTCTTAAAACATTGAATTTTAAAATTTTGTTTGGATTATAAATTTGAATAAATATTTAAAAAGTAAAAAAAAAAGTGAGGAAAATAGGGGGAAAAAATTAACTTCTTATATTTTTCTTATCTTTTATTTGCCTTTTTAAAATTTCCACTCAAATTAATAGTTCAAACATAGTCTAAAATTAACTTAAAAAGTCAAATATCACATCAATTTTTTTCACTCAACAAAAATAGCCTTTTCCCATTTTTTTTTTCTTCAATTTCTAACATGCAAAAAAATTTCAAAATATATATATATATATATTTTTAGGTTTTAATCTAAAAAATACCTCTACAATGAAAATGTCTTACGCTTTCTTAAGACGTAGGTTAACATCCATCCTCTCACTCATGAGTTTGTCCCTTCGAGGTCTAACACAAAAGGAGCCTCCATAATATAGGTAACATTTGCCGTCTCATAATTTTTGAACATCGTTTGCAACTGATGTGGGATGAAAATTTTATTTTCTACACATTCCCTCACACCAGCTGTAGGGCCCACTTCTAAAAATACTTGTGCGTTCATACATATTTTTTGAGTCTGATTCTATGTTAAATTTTGATGGGAAAATTATAAATATATGGAGCAGTAGAAAAAAAAAATTGTATTATAAATAGAATTTTTTTGTGTGTGCAATTCTAACACATAGGAAGAGTTGTACCAAACATATGAATGTATTTACACTATATACAGGAGAGTTGCACCATCATAAAAATATAATTTTTTTCCCACTACTTCACTGAATTTCAAATTTCCCAATTTTTATATTATTACATTTGGAGTGGAAAGCCGACTGTAATTAACAACATATTATTTTGGGTGATTCTATTTAAATTTGCACCCAAATAATAATTTAGTATGTCTAATTAAAATATTAAAATTTTAGTTTCTATTGTACTCTAATATGAATTTACTAATAAGGACAATACATATTAAATTCTAAAATAAAATATTAATTTTTCTCATGGTACATCCTAATCACTCATACCTATTCTTCAAGTTGTGATTATTATTTTTTTCCATCTTCTTTCTCACTCTAAAACTTCAATCCATCGCACCAAAACTCACATTTATCGCTCTTTAAAGACTGAATCATCCTAGAAAGCACAAACTTTGAGACAATACTTAAAAAAATCAGATTTGTTCATCTAAATAAATAAATTTTGAATAGTATATAAACTGCTTAAAATGAACCAGAAATCACAAAGTTTAAGCTGTTATTAAGAGTAAGATATTAAAATAAATATTGCCGAATCAACAATTAGGGTCGCAATTTGACCTGCTCCGAAACACCCACCATTACAAAGAGTTTGCAGAAATTTTGTCCCATTTAAAATAGATTAGTTGGGTTCAGTTTGGCCTCTTCCAGGCTCAATAAGTAGTGTTTTGAGAAGTTGGTAAAAAATTGATTTTTTTTGTTTTTTTGTGATTTTTTTAACTTTTTTATATTAAAAAAGCTGATTTTTTTGTTGTTTTTTTGTGTAAAAAAATTAAAAAGTCAAAAAACTGACTTTTTTAAGAAAACGCCCCTAAGTCATTATATATATGCCTTCCATGAAAGACTTGATGACATCCATAACATTAAACCTTCATTTAATATTTTTTTTTTAGGCCATGGCTTCTGTCCAGTCCGGGATCGGACTGGACCGTACTGTTGGGCCCGTGGGGGCCCACCACGGGTCCCGTTTTGATAATCTGAACCGTTCAATGTGTAGAACTCGTCGAGTACTATATGCCTGTAAAAAATCACGTTGATCGGATATCGATAGCTATGTGAACAAAACAATTTTTTATCAACCGTTAATTTTTTCACCGTCCATTTTTTTTTATACAAAACTGATTTGATCACATAACTATCGATATCCAATCAATGTGATTTTTTACAGGCATGTAGTACTCGACGAGTTCTACACATTGAACGGTTTATATTTTCAAAACGGGACCCGTAGTGGGCCCCTACGGACCACAGCACCGTCCAGTCCGATCCCGGACTGGACAGAAGCCGGACCCTTTTTTTTATCACTGACAAATTATGATTTTATTTTGAATAGTAATTAGTGAAAAAAATAAAATATATTGAGAGTAATTTATAATTTTAAATAATTTAATAGAGAATATTGAGAAATTAAACTTACTGAATGATTTTTTAGATGTAAATATAAGGGAGCTTTTTTGATAAATCCATTTTCTAAGAGCTTTATTCCATCCAACCCATATTCTTTTGGGGGATGCACCAATAAATCCCAAATTAATAACTTATGCACTGTTTAGTCCTAAAAGTTTTCTTATAGACTGAAAGGTCCCATTACAATGTTAATAACATCAGATACAATGTTAATAACATCAGAGTCATGTTACAAATATTAGATTTCAAATATCTAATGTTCATCAAATTTCAATAATGTTTGAAAATATAGGATGAAAAACATCTAATGTTCATCAGATTTCAATAAATTTTGAAATTATAGAATGAAATATCAGATCATTTACATCATTTACATCATGCTGATGTAAAAATGGGACTAAATGGAGCATAAGAAAACTTTTAGGACTAAATGGTTCAACGTTTCAAAAACTAGGACTTATGGGTAAATTTTCCTATTATTTTTGACTATTCCATTAGGTCCAATTTGAGATAAGAAGACCAAAATACCATTTTTATCTACCTATGTTCCATTTAGTTCACATTATTTTCTTATATTTCAATAAGTCTTATGGGTGACATAATTACCAAAATACCCCTAATGTGAATGTTCACACCGTCAATGTGAATGTTCATATCATCAATGTGTAGGGGCCCGACCCATGTCGATCCTCGTGGGTGCCCGGAAAAATTCGAGTCTGGCCGAGCCGGCCCACAGGCCAAAAAAATAGGCCCGGCCCGGCCCGTTGAGATGATGTGAATATTCACATTGATAAGTTAATATTCACATAGATAGGAGTGTAAAATTGGCCCCGCCGCCCGGGGCGGCCCGAAGCCAGCCCGCCTCCCGGGGCAGGCCCGGGCCGGCCCGTTCATAATGTGAATATTCATATTGACATATTAACATTAACATTGATAAGAGTGTAAAATTAGCCCGTGACCCGTGGGCAGCCCGAAGCGGGGCTCGTTGACAATGTGAATATTCACATTGACATGTTAACATTCACATTGGTAGGAGTGTAAAATTAGCCCGCGGCCTGTGGCCGGCCAGAAACCCGCCCGCGGCTCTTGGGCTGCCGTGGGCAGGCCCGGCCCGACCCGTTGATAATGTGAATATTCACATTGACATGTTAACATTCACATTGATAAGAGTATAAAATTAGCCCGCGCCCCGTGGTTGCCCGAAACTAGCCCACGGCCCGTGGGCGGCCCGGGGCAGACCCGGCCCGGTCTGTTGACAATGTGAATATTCACATTGACATGTTAACATTCACATTGATAAGAATGTAAAATTGACTCGTGTCCCATGGGCGGCCCGAAGCCCGTGGGCTGTCCGGGGCGAGCCCGGCCCGTTGACAATGTGAATATTCACATTGACATATTAACATTCACATTGATAGGAGTGTAAAATTGGCCCGTGGCCCGTGGGCGGCTCGAAGCCCGGCCTGTCGACAATGTGAATATTCACATTGACATATTAACATTAACATTGATAACAGTGTAAAATTGGCCGTAACCCGTGGGCAGCCCGAAGCCCGGCTCCGGGCCGGGGCTGGCCCGGCCCGTTGACAACGTGAATATTCACATTGATATGTTAACATTCACATTGATAAGAGTGTAACATTAACCGTGCCCCGTGGCTGCCCGAAACTCGCCCAAGGCCCGTGGGCGGCCTGAGGCGGGCCCGACCCGGCCTGTTGACAATGTGAATATTCACATTGACATGTTAACATTTACATTGATAAGAGTGTAAAATTGACTCGCGTCCCATAGGCGGCCCGGGGCGGCCCGGGTTTGGGTTCGGGCTTACCCCGCGCTGCGGGCGAGTTTCGGGCAGCGGACAAATTTTACACTCCTATCAATGTTAATGTTAACATGTCAATGTGAATATTCACATTGTCACGGATCGGGCCAAGCCCGCCTTGGGCTGCAGTCTGGCTTCGGGCTGCCCACGGGCTGCGGGCCAATTTTACACTCCTATCAATGTGAATGTTAACATGTCAATTTGAATATTCACATTGCCAACGGGCCGGGCCTGCCCCGCCCCGAGGTCGGGCTTCGGGCTGCCCACGGGTCACGGGCCAATTTTACATCTTATCAATGTGAATGTTAACATATCAATGTGAATATTTACACTATCAACAGGGCGGGGCGGGCCCGCCCCGGGTCGTCCATGGGCCGTGGGCGGGTTTCGGGCAGCCACGGGCCGCGGGCTAATTTTATACTCCTATCAATGTGAATGTTAACATGTCAATGTGAATATTCACATTGTCACGGGTCGGGCCAAGCTCGCCTCGGGCTTCGGTCGGGCTTCGGGCCGCCCACAGGCTGCGGGCCAATTTTACACTCTTATCAATGTGAATGTTAACATGTCAATGTGAATATTCACATTGTCAACGGACCGGGCCAGGCCGGGCGAGCCCAGGGCCGCGGGCGGGCTTTTGGCCGCCCATGGGCCACAGGCCAATTTTATACTCTTATCAATGTGAATGTTAACATGTCAATGTGAATATTCACATTGTCAATGGGCCGGACCAGGCCCGTCCCGGGCCGCCCATAGGTCACGGGCGGGTTTCCCGCCGCCACGGGACGGGGGCCAATTTTATACTCCTATTAATGTGAATGTTAACATGTCAATGTGAATATTCACATTGTCAACGGGCCGGGCCGGGTCGGGCCCGCCCTAGGTTGCTGGCCAATTTTATACGCTTATCAATGTGAATGTTAACATGTCAATGTGAATATTCACATTGTCAACAGGCCGGGCCGGGCCCGCCCCGAGCCGGCCATGGGCCGTGGGCGGGTTTCGGGCAGCCACAAGGCGCGGGCTAATTTTACAGTCCTATCAATGTAAATGTTAACATGTCAATGTGAATATTCACATTGTCAACGGGCCGGGCCAGGCCCTCCCCGGGCCCCGGGGGGGCTTTTGGCCGGCCATGGGCCGCGGGCCAATTTTATACTCTTATCAATGTGAATGTTAACATGTCAATGTGAATATTCACATTGTCAATGGGGGGACCGGGCTCGCGCCCGGGCCGCTCATGGGCTGCGAGCGGGTTTCGCGCCGCCACGGGACGCGGGCCAATTTTAATGATGTGAATGTTAACTTGTCAATGTGAATATTCACATTGTCAACGGGCCGGGCCCGCCCCGGCTCGCGGGCGGGTTTCGGGCCGCCCACAGGCCAATTTTACATTCCTACCAATGTGAATTTTAAAATATGAATGTTCACATCATTAAATTGCTAATCGTTCAAAAAATATTTATAAGGGTATCAAAATTGAATATAAGGGCATAAGTGTCCAAGAAAATAGTATAAATCAAGAAAATGGACTTTATGGAATAAAACTATACATACATGGGACTAAATGGGTTAAAAAATTCTTTCATAGACTTCTTTGATTAAAACACTTCTAAATTCAACTTATCAATAAAAATCCCTAAATATAATTTCCCCCATTTTTTGTATCTCAGCCCACAGCTCACTTTGGGAAAGAATGGGCCTGATAGTTTTAGCGGCTCAATTTCTTGATGGGCCTCCCCCAAAACAAAGTCAGTCCACTTGGCTGGAAAGTGTCCACAGTTCAGGTCTGTGACTTGTCGATGGGCTAACCCAGTACTATAAGGTGATTCACACCATTTAGTGAAGTGGGCCCCATAATTAAAAGTTTGGCTAAATTTTCAAATTCTATAAAAAAATAAAAAAAATAAAACTAAAAAATAAATTGGTAAAAAAAAGTAAAAATTCTTATCATTTTCATGTGATTCTTTTTTCTTTTTGGGGGAAAAAATAATTTTAAAATAATTTTTTGATTTTTATTATCATCAAATTTGTTTTTATGTTTTGAGAGAAAAAGAAAACAAATTATGAAAACTCAACTAACAAGAATGTTCTTAGTCACAAATGTAAGCCGTATCATTAACTAATTCCAATTAATTAATTTTAGTCCTGAATGAACCACTAATCTTGGACTCTCTTTTTAAGTAATAATTCTCATTTTTTATTCTTTTTTAGGCCACCCTAAAAATTTATGTTCGATAATTACTTAGTATGTATAATACGGGAATTATATATATTTGAGAAATAGTTGAAAGAAAACTCTTGACACTCCTATAATTTTGAAAAAAAAAATGTTGGTGTTTATTGATATTGACGGGATTAAAGTAAATATTCTTCGAATAAAGTAGAAAGCCAATTTATCCAGTTTTTTAATTATATATTCCCTTATCTTTTATGCTATTTTAGATCCATTTATTTTATCTTCTTCTTGAAGAAAAGAATCCATTTCAAAAGCAATGTGCAAAGCTAGAAGATTGTTACCATCTTTTTGTGATCTCTTTTTTTTCTTTTATTAAATTAGTGGCAAAGTTTTTGTTCTATCAAATCTTATGAGGTGGCAAAGGCAAACTCTCTGCTGGCCATTCAATCTCATATGCTTCTTTATTTTCTTGAGTAATTAATCTGGGGATGGCAATTTTAATCCGATTAAAATTGTACGAGCACACTCTCTACTTTAATCCGATTAATCTGGCCATTCAATTTCTTTATTTTCTCATACTCTCTACTTTTTGCACACCATTTGTAAAGATTCAATATTAAGTTGTACAAGCACGTAAATAAATTTAGGTCTTTTTGATTGTCATTAATGCCAACGTGTTACAATCTTAAAAATCCAAATTTAATGAGTAATACTTGATATGAGTTTTGTAATTCAAACCCTTTACAGAGATTCCTGATCTTTTTTTTCGACTCTAAAAAGCAAACTTTGGTGCCGACCAATCAAAAAAGTGAAAGCAGCCTTTCCACTTCATACCATGTAGGCATGCAATTGAAATGTAAGACATATAATGGAATGTCAATATATATAGATAACACAAGGATCTACATGTTACAGTACTTTCAAGTATAGTTTGGCATATACATACCAAGTAATTCAATAGTTTGCATTGTTCTGCTTCAAAATGCCCCAGCCAGAGAACCAAGAGAACCAACCCCCTCCAGGTCTCTCTCTCTCTCTCTCTCTCTCTCTCTCTCTCTCTCTCATGCATAGACAAACACAAACACATACTTGGCTATTCTCTTTCATCAGAGACATGTGAACTGACTTTTCTCAATTTTTTTGATTTTTAAGGATACCCAACTGGAAATCCTCCAACCGGGAAGATGAGCCGGCCGTACACGAAGAAGAAAGGAGAGAAGGGCTTCATTGAGGGTTGGTAAGTCTTCTTTTTCTTGCGCTTCTTCTGATCTTCATAATCAAAAGTTCTGCATATGTTCAAAGGCTCTATAGAATCAAGCTGAAGGTATAGCAGTTCTAACTATAAACATGTAAACTTTGATCTCAAGCATCAAAATATTATGCTTTCACCACTTCAAAAAATTTTTACGGAAATTTAACTTTTTTTATATTTTATCACTACTCACATGCCTAAACAAATGCAAATATAATTTTTTACCATTCGAGTTGGTGAGTATGTTCACACGTTACTGATGAAGGTTTGAATTTTCTCCTATTTGTTTGGTTCATTTATTTAAATTTTTAGTTTACCTTCTCAAAATAACCACAAATTACCAATTCCCTTCACCCTAACTGCTAACCAATTTTATTTTATTTTATTTTTTCCATTGTTCTAAGTTTTAATTTAATATAATTCATTGTGCAGCCTCTTTGCTCTGTGTTGCTGTTGGCTCTGTGAATCTTGCTTCTGAAACATGGATCTGCATCAGAGACCATTCTATGTTTGATCTTCATTTATTATTGTATTCTGACATCATGTAATTGGCTGTAAAATTAATCTTATGTGTGAGAGAGATCCACTAGCGATGATGAGTTAATAAAGTTGTTTTAGTTTGCTGAAATGGCTGATCTCTGTAGCTCAAAACTAAACTCTGTTGCAATAATATGATGATAAAAAGATTTAGAACCACCCACAAATAGGGGCGATAAAAGGAACCAAATACCTATAACTCAACTCGTATTTCGCTCGTTAAAAATTCGTTTGAGTTCGATTTATAAAGTAAACAAATCAAACTTGAACACCTATTAGAGCTTGTAAAATTTTCAAACCAAACTTGACCAATCAATTATTCATTCTACTCGATTTGATAAACTTAAAATTATATATAAATACCACACTATTTGAACTCGAATTGAGAAATCTCATTTGAGATTGGCTCGAAAGTTTAACGAACCAAGTTTGAACAAATTTTAAAACTAGTTAAAGTTTTCAAACTAAATTTTAACAATTTTGGCTAATTTTAACCCCTAACCACAAGAAGATAGATTTATATTTACACTCCAATTTGTTTTGACAAATATATATATATATATACATATTCTTATGAAAAATGAATTTTTTATTTTTTATTTTTTTATTTTAGAAATTATTTTTGTAGAAAACTCATTTCAATATTTGATAATATTTGATTGCAAGCTTTGTTAATATTTGAATGCAAGCTTGAAACTAATATAAATGTTACCAATATGTAGATGCAAATCAGCAGACGGGTCTACAAACTATATCAGAGTACAAAATTTGTATCTTTTTCTTAATTGAAAATATACAAAATTGGAAAACAAATACAACATAAATGGGCACATCACAGCCCAGGCCAACACAAGGATAGAGAACATCTAAAGCTTAAAACTAACACAAAAAGGGAGCCATCCTAAACAGATAGAACAACCAGTGTAAGCAACATAGCACTCAAAATTATCTCACATAAAGATTCAAAGTTTCCACATGCTACTCACAACACTAGCAATACATCACGCTAAGACATACACTCTCAGGATATCCACCTCTCCTCATACCTCCCAAATGAGTAGGCTGTGGAAGGAATCTCACTTAAGTGGAGAGGATCCGGTTCAATTCCATAATCAGTCAGTGGTCTATTCTCGAGAATATCATCATGATTCTGTACAAACTCTGGGATGTCAACCTCTCCTTTCTTTATATCTTCCCAAAGGTACTGCAGGCGGTTGACATACTGGATTTTCCAATATAAGCTGTAAATAAAAAGAAAGAACTGTGAGGACAATCACACCTTGATGGCAAGAACTTCTTTGTTTATGCTAATAACAAAAGGAAAATTTTGCATTGAATATGAGTGGGGGTAGCGGGGGACAGCAGACAGGGGGAGGTAGGGTTTTGAGAGGGGGGAGGAGGGGTAATACAAAATAGGTAAGTAACATCAGAAACCTTATGGAATTGCCAAGGTTTTTGAATTTGAGAGATACTTAAGCAAAATTCAAGATGAATGGGATTAAAATAACTATAGGCAATGATGTATGTCATGACTTAGTTGAGGAAGAATTATATACGATCAGCTACAATGATTTCAAATGGTCCATTGGGGCACATATACCCTCTGCTGTGACTTCTTTTATAATTTCCTCAAGATGCCACAAATTCCTTGGGGACCGTTTATTCTTTTCATAAAATGCTAAGCAGCATCCGACCAATCAAAAGAAGGGGGCAGTGTCCATTTTGCAATGCAATAACAGCAAAAGAAAGTATCTAAATGGGTATGCATTCCTTTATATTGTGTTTGGATCTTGGATTTGTGGAATGATTTGGGAAGGGAAGGGAAGGGTGGGAAAAAAAAAAAAAATCTTCTACTTCGTTCACTTTTCCTTCTCTTTTCTTTCCTTCCACAAATCTTTCAACTAATCCAAGATCCAAACACAGCCTTGAGGAATGTTTTAACATTTTAAGGATAACCACATGAAAGTAAGCCCATTTTGCAACCTATGTTTTTTAGAAGACAACTTCAATAATGATGCCCAAGAACTTGCAGACTAGATTTTTCGGTTGTCTTCATATAAGTGGCACTCAATACAAGCATTATTCCTTATCCATCCCAACAAATTATTAATACACCATTCAAGCATAGTTCAGGGATTTTTTGAAAGTTCAAATAGTTGTCTACGGTCTGTAAGTAGCATAAAACACGTATTAAGGATAAGGACTTCTAATTATTTGCTCCTAGAAGATATCAGAACTGAGTTGTTTGTTTATTCATTAAATATTTTCTGGGATAAGTAAGATATCAAGAAAAAAAACTCACCCTCCACTTAAAAAGAAACGGCCAAGTGTGGCAAAGACCAGTCTCGAGCGGAGTCCTGGATGAATGAAGTACACAACTTGTAGCCTATCCTTACAAGCAGGGGGAAGTTCTTCATAGATCCACCTCAAGATCGTTATGCCAGGATTGTTGTCCTCCTTCTGCACTGTACTGTGCATGTAAATGATGCAGAATGGTCCTTCTGGCATCTCCGTATATATTTTGTGAAAAACATACTTTTTCAGCCGCTCCCCACTTATAACAGGAGCTGGATTATCATAGATCAAACAAGCACATCATAAGGCATCAATTAATGCTAAGGAAATCATTGTAAAGTGAAGTAATAATAAATAAGGAACCCATAAGAGGAAATAAAAACTAGATAAGCTCGAAGAGTATAATAAATTTTGAAAAACTCATTAGTGCATCTAAAATAATCAATTAAACCTACATTAAACCAAACTAATTCCATCTTAATTTCAATAGAAAAGTCACAAACACAGTTCACATGTCAAACACTAAAAGGTGTTTGCCTTGTTCCAATATGATGCTCATATATCTCTTCAGTCCCAGGGAGATGCAAAAACTTGAAATTTAATGAAACACTTGACAAAACGGAAAAGGACAAAATATCCAACACCATTAAGAGATTTATATCAAAACCAACTAATTTCTTTCTCTAGCAGTATGACCAGACCATTGCTGCTAAGACTGCAAGGCATAAACCTTGCGTCAAGGAAAACAAGTCACTTCATTTGTGCAGGCACCCCCCCCAAAAAAAAGATGTGCTAAACGGCTTAGGTGAATGACTCTTGAGCCCAATTCACTGTCATGCAAAATAATCTTTGGTCTCTCCTACAAACAAGTGCAACATTCAACATAAAATATGGCCACTAATCTATCAATCAATCCAAGCAGAGTTCAAAATTTTCAAGATTACCTAACTGATGTAATTTTAAATATCTTCAAACCACCAATAAGTACACCCCCCTTCCATTCTATTGTTACAAAAGGAAAAATTCACAAGCTACAAAATCAGTTCATGAAAACTTAAGTAGCAACTAGGGAGGGGAAATGGGGAAAAAATTGTTAAAGAAATGATTTTTTTTCTTTTTCTTTTTCCTTTTTTATTTTTTGGGATCAATCACTAGATTATTATTTACAAATATGAAAAAAGTAAATCAAACTAAGCAATCAACCAGTAGGAAAGTCCAACAATACATATCCGCAAACCCAACTCCAACAACAATTACATAAATCAAAGAAATAGTCCCATAATCAGAAAGACAAAAAAACTAATTAACTTCGAGAGTGTTGGGGAATCACCAACTAAGCTGTCCCAGTTGGTTATTAATAGAGATTTATATTTTGGCCAAATAATCAAGATTCAATAAGCCCAAAATTGAGATGAACATAGATGAAAACTAAAAATGTCCACAAAGAAAACCTAGACTACATATACTTGTATCTATTTGATAAAATTCCAAAAACCCTCATACCATGAAAAACCCAAAGCCCAAATTTTGAGATGAACATAAATGAAAACTTAAAAATGCCCACAAAGAAAACATAGACTAAATACACAAATACTTGCATCTTTTTGACAAAATTCCCAGAAGCCTCATACCATGAAAAACCCAAAGTCCAAATTTTGAGATGAACATAGATGAAAGCTAAAAAAGTCCACAAAGAAAACACAGACTACATACACATATACTTGCATCTATTTGATAAAATTCCAAAAACCCTCATACCATGAAAAACCCGAAGTCCAAATTTTAAGATGAACATAGATGAAAACTAAAAATATCACAAAGAAAACATCACATATACTTGCATCTATTTGATAATATCCAAAAACCTCATACCATGAAAAACCCAAAGCCCAAATTTTGAGATGAACATAGATGAAAACTAAAAATGTCAGCAAAGAAAACACCAGACTACATAAACAAATACTTGTATCTATTTGATAAAATTCCAAAAACCCTCATACCATAACAACCCTAAAGCTCAAGTATTGAGATGAACACAGCTAAATATGAATAACTCGATCAGTAAATATGTGTGTTATACCAGGGAAGTATTTTCCGACGATGCGGAAGATGCGATTGCCGGACTTGTCGGAGCCACGTTCGAGGCGAAAGAAGTGTAAGGCGTCGAGATCGGAGAAGTCATCGTCGGAGGAGAGGAAATCGGACGGACAGTCGTGCCAGTTCTCTTGAAGAGGAGCTTCTCTTTGTCCATCAATGGAGGACAAGAAGGGACGAGCGTCTATGCCTAGATCTGAAGCCAATACCACCACTGAAAAATCGTCCGATGTTGAACCCCCCATCCTCTCTCTCCCTCTCTCTCTCTCTCTGCCCTCAATTGTTCTGTACCTAGCCACTACCCTCCATAAGGACAGATTATTCCTATTCCAAATTCCACTTGTGGCACAATCTGATTTTGTCACAAATTAATCAATTATTATTTTATTTATGTTAAATAATTATATGAGTCTACACAAATTGGTAAATATCATAAGCGAATAAGCTAAAAGATTTGAAACTTGATTCTCTCCGGTACACTTTGTCGATTGAATCTCGTTGTTTAGGTTTGTGAGACTCACACGGCAGATCTTACTTTCATAATTTAAACGGTTTATGTTTTAGATTACAACATGTTGATCATTTATAAAAAAACAATTAAATTAATTCAATAATTATAATCATTTTATTTTATTATATTTGTCTCTCAACAAATAGATAGTGTAATTTTTAAATAATATTTATCGTTTATTTTTTTTAAAATTATTTATAAGTCCTACTTGAAAAACTTATTTAATGTGAAATTTTATGAATATTTTTCTACAATTTGAAATCCTATTTAAATAGGAATGTGTTCCATAAGTTCTATTAGTTGCAAATGAATGATATTAGTGTATTATTATACGTCTAATTTGTTTCTATATTGTACCTTATTTTCCCATTCATTATATCACATTTGGAAAGATTTTTAAGAAAGACAAGTCTAAAGGCAATGACTGTGTGAATTTTTTTCGCCTTGATCGCAGGATTTCAGTGCATTTTCAAAATGTTGCTTAAATAGATGTGGATATGGTTGATGATATGATGAAGTTTGAGGGCTGTGCGTTGATTCCTTTGACAGATTTCGACTTTAATCAGTCGAGGGGAAGATTTTTTTTTTTTTTTTAAGTGTGTTACTATTTGTTGAAGTGTGGATTGTTCATCTTTAATAAGGTATTGGCAATCTATTACACTCATTAATAGGCACACTTTGGCCAATGTTATAATTGAATGTGTGTATTTGACATTGTGATGGTTGATGCGTCACTTTTTGATTTTTTATGAAATATGGGTTGGGTTTGGGTTAGATTTGAAATGATGTGTTAGAAAGATGATGTGACTTAAATAAGATGATGTGACTTAAATAGAATAGTGACTTTTTAACTTTTTTCAAACATGCCAGACTAGCCCTTAATGTGTGGAGTGGTGTGTATGGGGTTCAAGGGTTGAGTTGGAAGTATTTGGTTTTGGTTGTTAACTGTATATCGAATGTAAACCACGTCGTAGGATGACAATTGTATATTGGAACCTGGATGATCGTGTTACGATGCATGTTACATTTAGTGTGTAACGTTAAACTACATACACCATGTAGTAGATGATATTTGTGTATTTATTCGGTTGTATATGTGTTTAAATATGTATCGTATCTCTGTTGTAATCAGTGTTTACATATATGTCACAGTACGTTGCGTAAAATTATTGGGGATTTGGGTTTGTAATTGAATATGGATTGAACCTTATCACTTGATGCTAAAGTTACGCTGGGTTGGGAGTGATGGTGGTTCAATATATGGGTTGGGTTGGGGTGTTACATGTTATATTTATGAGGTTACATTATTCATAATTCAATGGTGGAGTATTGAAATGTCATGTTGAGTTTGGAATGAGAAGCATATGGGATGTCACGATGGGTTTGAGATGTTACATGTTACATTTACATTAAGTTTGGGATAAGAAGCATATGAGAATATCACGTTAGGTTTGGGAATATCACATTGAGTTTGGGATGTTACATGTTACATTTATATAATTTCAAATTTTCAACCATATATATATGATTACAATCTATGTTAATATTGAATTCCTATATATGGTATTGCTATTAATCAAGTTATTTTGAATTTTAGAAGCATATGGAAATGTCACGTTGGATTTGAGAATGTCACGTTGGGTTTGGGAATGTTACATTGGGTTTGGGATATTACATGTTATATTTACGTTTTGAATTTTAAATTTCCAACCATATAGATATGATCATAATCTATGGTAACATTGAATTTTCCATATATGGTATTGCCATTAATTATGTTATTTTGAATTTCAAATTTCTAACCATATAGATATAATCAAATCTATGGTAATATGGGATTTTCTATAGAAAAATGCTTCCTACCCCCACTGGGGGTCGACTGCTCCGGGATTGGCAAAAAAAAAAAAGTTTTTTTTTTTTTTTTTTTTTTTTTTTTTTGGGTTTCAGCCAGTGGGGGCGCGCCACCTCACTGGGGGTGCGACCCCCATTGGGGGTATGCAGCAAGGTTGTTTTCTATATATGGTATTATCATTAATCAAGTTATTAATTAATTAAGATTGAAAGTAGATGTGTCCACAAGAAAACTACAGGATCTATTGGGTTATAAATTGGGAAAATTATTGATAAATCTTATTTAAAAGTGTTTTAACTCAAGAAGTTCATGAAGGAATTTTTTAACCCATTTAGTCCCATGTATGTATAGTTTTATTCCATAAAATCATTTTTCTTGATTTACACTATTTTCTTGGACACTTATGCCCTTATATTTAATTTTGATACCGTTATAAATATTTTTTGAACGGTTAGTAATTTTATGATGTGAACATTCATATTTTAAAATTCACATTGGTAGGAATGTAAAATTGGCCCGTGGGCGGCCCGAAACCCGCCCGCGAGCCGGGGCGGGCCCGACCCGTTGACAATGTGAATATTCACATTGACATGTTAACATTCACATTAATAGAAGTGTAAAATTGGCTCGCGTCCCGCGGCGGCACGAAACCCGCCCGCAGCCCATGGGCGGCCCGGAGCGGGCCCGGTCTGGCCCGTTGACAATGTGAATATTCACATTGACATGTTAACATTCACATTGATAAAAGTATAAAATTGGCCCGCGGCCCGGGGCAAGCCCGGTCCGGTCCGTTGACAATGTGAATATTCACATTGACATGTTAACATTCACATTGATAGGAGTGTAAAATTAGCCCGCGCCCCGTGGCTGCGCAAAACCTGCCCACGGCCCGTCGGCGGCCCGGGGCGGGCCCGGCCCGGCCTGTTAACAATGTGAATATTCACATTGACATGTTAACATTCATATTAATAGGAGTGTAAAATTAGCCCGCGCCTCATGGCTGTCCGAAACCCACCCACGGCCCGTGGGCGGCCCGGGACGGGCCCAGCCCGGCCTATTGACAATGTGAATATTCACATTGACATATTAACATTCACATTGATAAGAGTATAAAATTGGCCAGCGTCCTGTGGGTGGCCAAAAGCCTGCCCGTTGTAACAACGCCCGCGAGGGACCTCGCTACAGTTCGGACTCGATTTTTGTTGTGGTTCTAAATCTGAACCAAAGAGTCCAAATCCGGCAAATCGTTTTGAAGAAAAAACAGATTTTTTGAAAGAAGTGCCAAACATGGACTGCTTTGCCAGATAACAGAGTCGCCACCTAAATATTTTTTAAAATGGGAAATTTAGGAAACCCTGACTCGGTGCCAAAAGGCCACGTGTCCGTCATCACCAAAGTTGGCTCGGGAACTTGGGTACGATTGGGGAAGGTCACATCGTGAGCACCCCCTCTCGCCCGGTCAAAGACCGGCCTCTACTAACCATGATATCTGTTTTTGAAAACATTGTGAGTTCTTATTCCGATTATTAGCCTAGGTTACTATGTGATGCTCGCAGCAAACAAGTATAGACTCAGTCGCCTAAATTGGAACAAAACATTTCATGTTTGTTTGTTTGAAAATGGTTTGCTACCCGCAGGTAGGCTTAAAATGCGCAGGTTTGCCACCCTCAGGTGGGCTTAGAAAACATGATTTTGCCACCATCTAGTGGACTTAAAACAAACAGTTAATGAATTGCTCCAATTCAGATAACTGAACCTCCACCCACAGGCATTCAAGGCAGTTATATCATTTAAGCACTTAGCCTCATGGCAAGCATGCTATCATGGCAACACTCACACGCATGCAAGAATGCTAAAGCATAAAACTCACCGAGTACTCCAAGCCAAAAATAGAAACTTTATTAGAAATCATGCATGATCCTAATTATGCAGAAATGCCTAATGCAACACATGCAAAAATGCAACTATAGCAGGCTCGGCTTTTCTAAACATGGGATGTGAAATGCAACAGCTATCACGTATTCAATTTGGAATTTGAAATACGAATGCAGTTTGTATGATGCGCCGAGCCCGGTGCGTGCAAGACAGATGAATGAATGCAAACATGCTATCATACTGTATGCTAATTAAAATATGCCCTATATCTAACCATCGTAAGCGGGTAAATAAAAGGGAGAAAGAAATGGGGGTTGGAAGACATACATCACACTCACACACCCTTATTACAATTATGCCCTCGCGCAGAGGGTCCGAATAAATATACAGTCCGAATGAAAGAATAATACAGTCCAAATATTACAGATTTCTTAATTAATTAACAATTAACTAAGAAAAACAGTAAACTGGCGCGCAGGCCAGGGAGCTGCCTTGCTATGATGAATAGTGCCTGCCGGGCTGCCTCGGGCGAAAATCCACCGGGATGCCCTGATTAGCCTCTGTTTGCAGTGTTTCTCGAAATGCGCGCCAGACTCCGAAAGTTGCTAATCTCTGAATTTTGCTGCAACAGAGAGCAGGAAAAGGGCACAGCAGTGTATTTCACAAATATATGCATGCCTCGATCCTCGTGCCACCAATCACGCATACCGATGCATGATGGCCGAGGAGTCGAATTGCACAACTCAATATAGGGATGAATGCAGATGAATGCTAAAAACACTTAACTCCATCATGGATAATCCGGATGTCGGTGACTGGGGAATTGAGACATGTTCCGGTACGCGGAGTACGAAATGTGCCTCGTTTCCCGTGCAATATGCATGGTATGCATGAAATGCAACTAACATGCGATATAGTATGCACAATGCTATGAAAATGAGATGCCTCGAAACGCGTGCCCACGGGCACGCAAACCGAGAAAATGGCATATAAGCATGAGATGATGTGAAATATGATGTATAATGAGACTAAAATGAAATGCCTCGAAATGCGTACCCACAGGCACGCAAACCGAGGCAGAGATGTGAAGTGCAAATCGGATAAAACCGAAGTGCCTCGAAATGCGTGCACACGGGCACGCAAACCGAGGCGATGATATGAAAATGCAAATCAGATAAAACCGAAGTGCCTCAAAATGCGTGCCCCCAGGCACGCACACCGAGGCGATGATAAAATATGGAAATCGGATAAAACCGAAGTGTCTCGAAATGTGTGCCCACAGGCACGCACACCGAGGCGATGATAAAATGAGAAAATCGGATAAAACCGAAGTGCCTCGAAATGTGTGCCCACAGGCACGCACACCGAGGCGATGATAAAATGAGAAAATCGGATAAAACCGAAGTGCCTCGAAATGTGTGCCCACAGGCACGCACACCGAGGCGATGATAAAATGAGGAAATCGAATAAAACCGAAGTGCCTCGAAATGTGTGCCCACAGGCACGCACACCGAGGCGATGATAAATGTGGAAATCGGATAAAACCGAAGTGCCTCGAAATGTGTGCCCACAGGCACGCACACCGAGGCGATGACATACAGGCATGAAAAATGTAGATTGGGCTTACACTAACATGAGAGGGCCTCAGCCACACTCACATCAAATGCCGGAATGATAAAAACGAGGTGCCTCGAAGTGCGTGCTCACGGGCACGCAAACTGAGACGATGATGAAATGCAAATCGGATAAAATAGAGGGCCTCGAAATACGTGCCCACGGGCACGCAAACCGAGGCAGAGGCATACGCAATGCCAAGCGGATAAAACAGAGTGCCTCGAAATGCGTGCACACGGGCACGCAAACCGAGGCGGAGGCATACGCAATGCCAATCGGATAAAACCAAATGTCTCGAAATGCGTGCACACGGGCACGCAAACCGAGGCGGAGGCATACGCAATGCCAATCGGATAAAACAGAATGTCTCGAAATGCGTGCACACGGGCACGCAAACCGAGGCAGAGGCATACGCAATGCCAATCGGATAAAACAGAATGTCTCGAAATGCGTGCACACGGGCACGCAAACCGAGGCAGAGGCATACGCAATGCCAAGCGGATAAAACAGAGTGCCTCGAAATGCGTGCACACGGGCACGCGAACCGAGGCGGAGGCATACGCAATGCCAAGCGGATAAAACAGAGTGCCTCGAAATGCGTGCACACGGACACGCAAACCGAGGCAGAGGCATACGCAATGCCAAGCGGATAAAACAGAGTGCCTCGAAATGCGTGCACACGGGCACGCGAACCGAGGCGGAGGCATACGCAATGCCAAGCGGATAAAACAGAGTGCCTCGAAATGCGTGCACACGGGCACGCAAACCGAGGCGATGGCATACAAGCATGAATGGCATGAAAATGTAGATTGGGCTTACGCCAACATGAGAGGGCTTCAACCGCACTCACATAGGCTGCCGATGAATGAAAATGGAGTGCCTCGAAGTGCGTGCCCATGGGCACGCAAACGAGGCAATGCATTAAGGCATGAAATGACATGGGAAATGATATGCAAGCATGCAAATCAAATTTCAGCAGCTATATGAAGGGGAAAACAGTCCCGAAATGATACGAAATGACAATCAATGCATGAAATCATCCCGAAATGCTATAATAACCCCCCGAAATGGCCTACAGCTATGCTATACATGCAAAATCGACTCATGGCAGTAAAACAGTAGCAAGGCAGTCCCAAATATGACATTTTATCAGCACAAAGCATGGCTAAATAAGGCTCACAAGTATGGCAACAATAGCTTGCAAAAATACGGTAAAAGAGGGGAATTACAAAGCAAGTGATATCTACAATGCTCAAACCCAAAAAAACAGGTCTACAACATTAAAGAGGGGCCAAAAATATGCACATTATCAAGAGATGGCAGCCTCTAAAACAGTGTGTAGATATACTAAACATAGCATGCAAAATTGGGCCAAAAGAGGGGTATAAAGAGAGATACCACAAGCAATGACCAAACAACTTAAGATCCTTAATAAAACTTGAAGAATAGACCAAAATAAGACACTTCACAAGCCTGACGAAGGCCAGAAACAGAAGCTAGAATGGCCTAAACAAACATGCGATTTTACGGTAAATTTGAAGAATTTCAAAGCAAGTACTAAAACCAATTACCAAATGGCTTAAGACCCTTCACAAATCATGATGTATGGACCAAAATAAGACTCATTCAAGGCCTGATGAAGGCCAAAAACAGAAGCCAAAATAGTCTAACAAAGCATGCAAGATAGGCGTAGAACATGGATTCAAAGCAAGTGTATGTTAGAGGAGGAAAACATGGTTGAGCCCTTCTTCAATGTTGAAGAGGGGCTCAAAATGAGCACAATATCAGTAGGTTGCATATTCCAACTCAGATCACAAATAGGCTAATTAACTCATGCAATTTTACGGTAAAATTGAAGAATTTCAAAGGAAGTGCATGCTAGAGTCACCAATCATGATGGAGCCCTTCTTCAATGTTGAAGAGGGGCTCAATATAAGCCACTAACAGTTTACATCAGTCCCGAAATCAGATCACTCATAAGCCAAATATTCAATGCAAAATAAAGGCATACAAGATGCTATTGAAGCAAGTGCACCATAGAGGGCTCAAACAGGGTTGAGCCTTTAAACAAAGATGAAAATGAGCTCAAAAGAGGACTACTTTCAGTAGGGGTCGGAGCTCAACACAATAAGCAAATAGGCTTAAGATTTGAAGCAAAAATGAGCTCAAAAGAGGGTGAAGTGTACTTACCCTTGAAGATCAAGACTTTGGTTGCTCTTTGCTTGATGAAAGTTGCTTCTAAGCTTCTCAAGAACCCTCCTTGCTGCTGGAATGGAGTTGGTGATGGTGATGCTAGGTGTTGATGAACAAATGGTGCAAGACTTGAAGAAGTTTGGAGCTTTTTTGCTATGAAAATGGAGGTTTAAGCTTAAGTGTTCTTGAAGGATTTTTTTCTCCTCCCAAAATGAGGTTCGGCAGCTGCTGGAATGGACAAGAGAGAGGGCTTAAAAGGAGGGCCAAAAGGGTTGAAATATCTTGCCTCAAATATCTAGATATTTTGAGGGCAAAATATCTAGATATTTTGAGGGCAAAAAGAAAAGATTTTGTTCGGCCACGAAGTGGGCATCTGAGACCGCAGTGTTCTTCGGAATGATGAAACAGAGGTACCTGCCAAAATTGAACAAAAACTAATGCAAAACGAAAGCTCGGGGACCAAAACCGCGCGGGGTCCCGAAAATGGGCTGCCGGGCACCAGAAGTGGTGTTCGGCTGCGAAGTGGGTCTCTGAGCCCCCAGTGTCCCTCGGAAGGACCAAACAGAGGTGTCTGCCAAAAATGAACAGACATCGATGCAAAATGAATGCTCGGGGCCAAAACCGCGCGGTTCGGGATCCCGAAAATGGGCTGCCGGGCACCGGAAGTGGTGTTCGGCTGCGAAGTGGGTCTCAGAGACCCCAGTGTCCCTCGAAAGGACCAAACAGAGGTGTCTGCCAAAAATGAACAGACATCGATGCAAAATGAATGCTCGGGGCCAAAACCGCGCGGTTCGGGATCCCGAAAATGGGCTGCCGGGCACCGGAAGTGGTGTTCGGCTGCGAAGTGGGTTTCTGAGCCCCCAGTGTCCCTTAAATGGGAGTAAATGAGATGCATGCCAAAAACCGGAGAAATCGGAGATGGTTGGGCGGTCCCGAACCGAGGCACACGGCCTAACGGCTCCGAAAACCGGGAACCGGGCTCCGAAATGGGAAAAATGGCCTACGGCCACGAAAAGTAGCGTACGGCCACCGAGAGATGGTCTACAGGACCACTCCCTTCCCTCAGGAAAGAAAACAGAGAAAACCGAGTCTGGTTCGCAAACCGAGACAAGGCACAGAAGAGAATTCGGAAGTCCGGAGGCAGGGCACACGGCCGCGACTCTGAGACTTCTGAACGAGCACAATATGCATCATCACCGAGCGCTCAATCGGTGACGTCTGAGTCTTAAGGTCGGTCAAAAATGGGGTGTCTACACCCGTGGCCCGGGGCGGGCCCGACCCGGCCCGTTGACAATGTGAATATTCACATTGACATGTTAACATTCACATTGATAGGAGTGTAAAATTAGCCCACGCCCCGTGGCTGCCCGAAACCCGCCCACGGGCCGGCCTGTTGACAATGTAAATATTCACATTGACATGTTAACATTCACATTGATAAGAGTATAAAATTAGCCCGCGCCCTGTGGCTGCCCGAAACCCTCCCACGGCCCGTGGACGGCCCGGGGCCGGCCCGACCCGGCCTGTTGACAATGTGAATATTCACATTGACATGTTAACATTCACATTGATAAGAGTATAAAATTGGCTCGCGGCCTATGGGCGGCCAAAAGCCCGCCCGTGGCCTGGGGCGGGCCCGACCCGACCCGTTGACAATGTGAATATTCACATTAACATGTTAACATTCACATTGATAAGTGTGTAAAATTGGCCCGCAGCCCGTGGGCGGTCCGAAGCCCGAGGCGGGCTTGGCCCGACCCGTGACAATGTGAATATTCACATTGACATGTTAACATTAACATTGATAGGAGTGTAAAATTTGTCCGCTGCCCGAAGCTCGCCCTCGGCCCGGGGTAGGCCTGGCTCGGCCCGTTGACAATGTGAATATTCACATTGACATGTTAACATGCACATTGATAGGAATGTAGAATTGGCCCGCGGCCCGTGGACTACTCGAAGCCCGCCCACGGCCCGGGGCAGGCACGTTTGGGTCCGGGCCCGAGCATGTCCGAGACCCTAGGTTAGGGCCTAGGCCATCACTTTGAAGCCCGGCTCGGCCCATCGGCCGCTTAAGGCTCATTCAAGGCTCGGTCCGAGGCCCAGCCCACCTGAGGCACAATGTCTTTTTTTGTGGAAAATAATAAAATTTTGGTAGAAAAAATTAAAAAAAAATGGCCTGGCTCGCCCAAGCCCGGCCTAAGCTCGAGCCTAGGCCCAGGCCCACCGGCCCGGCCCGAGGCTATCGTCTTCGGGCCGCGGGCCAATTTTACACTCCTATCAATGTGAATATTAATATGTCAATGTGAATATTTACATTGTCACGGGCCGGGCCGGGCCCGCCCGCCGCAGCGGGCGGGCTTCGGGCCTCCCACGGGCCGCGGGCTAATTTTACACTCCTATCA
Organism: Camellia japonica; assembly: GCA_030407325.1. Lineage (NCBI taxonomy): Eukaryota > Viridiplantae > Streptophyta > Magnoliopsida > Ericales > Theaceae > Camellia > Camellia japonica. The sequence goes on from JAPPVO010000017.1 coordinate 15,514,084, forward strand.
ATGTGAATGTTAATATGTCAATGTGAATATTCACATTGTCACGGGCCGGGCCGGGCTCGCCCCGGGCCGCCACGGGCTTCGGGCCGCCCATGGGACGCGAGTCAATTTTACACTCTTATCAATGTGAATGTTAACATGTCAATGTGAATATTCACATTGTCACGGGCCGGACCGGGCCTGACCCGGGCAGCGGGCGGGCTTTGGGCCTCCCACGGGCTGCGGCTAATTTTACACTCCTATCAATGTGAATGTTAATATGTCACTGTGAATATTCACATTGTCACGGGCCGGGCTCGCCCCGGGCCACGGGCCAATTTTATAGTCTTATCAATGTGAATGTTAATATGTCAATGTGAATATTCACATTGTCACGGGCCGGGCCGGGCTCGCCCCGGGCCGCCTACGGACTTCGGGCCGCGGGCCAATTTTACAGTCTTATCAATGTGAATGTTAATATGTCAATGTGAATATTCACATTGTCACGGGCCGGACTAGGCTCGCCCCAGGCCGCGGGCTAATTTTACACTCCTATCAATGTGAATGTTAACATGTCAATGTGAATATTCACATTGTACATGGGCCGGGCCCCTACACATTGACGATATGAACATTTACATTGACGGTGTGAACATTCACATTAGGGGTATTTTGGTAATTATGTCACCCATAGGACTTATTGAAACATAAGAAAATAATATGAACTAAATAGAACATAAGTAGATACATTAGGGGAATTTTGGTAATTATGTCACCCATAGGACTTATTGAAACATAAGAAAATAATATGAACTAAATAGAACATAAGTAGATGAAAAGGGTATTTTGGTCTTCTTATCTCAAATAGGACCTAATGGAATAGTCAAAAAGAATATGGGTTGAATGGAACATAAGTAATTAAAGATGGATTTATGGAAAAAGCTCCCTTATAAATTTTTTCATAGGACCATATTTTGTATAAGTCTTTCAAACAGACTTATAAATAATTTACCCTTTATGTTTTTTGCAAATGAATATCATAAACTAATGTAGGTGTAATTATTGGATCAACCTAACATTTATATGGATGATCTATACTTTGTGATATAAAAAATAAATAAAAGATAAAATAATTCAAATAATAGAAATGAGACTCATAATGAACCCAAAGACCCAAAAAATACAATCTACTACACAAAGTAGACAAGAGAATTTAATGCTAAAAATCTTTTGTTCTTCTTGCATAAAATTTCACTACAACAATGATTCATACCACTAAAAAAAAGACCACTAATAATGTTAATGTATTAGGAATGCCAAAAAAAAAAAGGCAGAGTCTACTGCCACATCATTAGTAATGCTATTAGGGCACCACTTTTAGTGCTCTCAACCATTTTTCATTCACTATATGTCAAGTCAAATAGTGAAATAATTTCTTTCTTTTTTTTAATACAAAATTTCATATATAATATGAATCTCATTTGATAAATTTTGATAAAAAAATAAATAAATTTTGTTAAAAACCACCAATTCTATAAAACTTGTAATTATTCAAAGTGTTAAAATAATTTTGAAATGAAAGTTAGGCATGTTAGAGTATTTAGGCGGGATAATTTAGTCATATTAATTGGTTTTATTTTAGTAAGAGATTTTTATAAAAAAAAAAAGAAAAAGGAATAGAGGTGAGCTTTTACAATAAAATAAAATAACCAAATTAAGCAATAAAAATTGGATAAAATCATATAAAAAAAGAGGATAAAATATTGCACTTACATCCTTTTCTTTATCCTTTTTTTTTAAAAAAAAAAAAAAATTGAGAAAATAAATTTTTTTTATCGTACTGGGGAGACGCCTCAACCGTCTGATGTTCAAATTATTGTCCTGGAATGCTAGAAGTCAACGGCTGAGATGACAAATGATCAATTATTAAAAAAAAATGAAAAGCTATTTGAGGATATTCATTTTTACTCATTGAATGACACAGACCCACTCGGGTTTATCATTGAGGACGGACCACACATGCTTTACCCACCCCCAAAGATTCAACACTTTTCAATTCCAAAGATTGCTTCTTTCTCTTTCGTCTCCACTGGTAAGTCTTCAACTCTCTATGCCCTGTTTTACTTCAACAATTAGCTTCAGTTTTCTTGCAATTATGTGGTGATTTTGTGAGTTCTTGAACAGACACACTTCACTTTCTGTGTAAATATGTTGAGAAATTGGGAAAATTCTTGAAACCCAGATTGTGTTTTCAGGGAATTTGGGAGACCCATTTGGGATTTTCTTGAGATAATTGATTCTTATAGTTGGAAATTTCATGGATACTTTGCTCAAGATTCATAACAAGCTTGAATTTCTTCACCCACTTCATGGGTTTGTAGAAAAGGGCAGTAGTTTGAGCCCTTCAAAGCCACACAATCAGGAATTTAGGTTTGGTCCCAAGAAACCTCATTTGAAATTGGGTAAGAATGGTTCTCTGAAGGCCAGAAGTAGTGCCCTTTTGGAGCTTGTTCCTGAGACCAAGAAAGAAAATCTTGATTTTGAGCTTCCCTTGTATGACCCTTCAAAGGGCCTTGTGGTGGACCTAGCAGTGGTTGGAGGTGGCCCCGCAGGGCTGGCAGTTGCGCAACAAGTTTCAGAGGCGGGGCTTTGTGTGTGCTCAATTGACCCATCTCCCAAACTGATATGGCCCAATAACTATGGTGTTTGGGTGGATGAGTTTGAGGCCATGGATTTGCTTGATTGCCTTGACACTACCTGGTCTGGTGCTGTCGTGTTCGTTGATGACCACTCAACTAAAAATCTTGATAGGCCTTATGGGAGGGTTAATAGAAGGCAGTTGAAATCCAAGATGATGCAAAAATGCATATTAAACGGTGTTAAGTTTCATCAAGCCAAGGTTATAAAAGTGATTCATGAGGAATCGAAATCTTTGTTGATTTGCAACGATGGTGTCACTGTTCAAGCCGCCGTAGTTCTTGATGCAACTGGCTTTTCTAGGTGCCTTGTTCAGTATGATAAGCCCTACAATCCCGGGTACCAAGTGGCTTATGGGATTTTGGCCGAAGTTGAAGAACACCCATTCGATGTAAATAAAATGGTTTTCATGGATTGGAGAGATTCCCATCTTAACAACAATATGGAACTAAAAGAGAGAAATAGTAAGATTCCCACTTTTCTCTATGCTATGCCCTTTTCATCCAAGCAGATATTTCTTGAAGAAACTTCCCTTGTTGCTCGGCCTGGACTACGTATGGAAGATATTCAAGAACGAATGGTGGCTCGGTTAAGGCACTTAGGTATAAAAGTGAAAAGCATTGAAGAAGACGAGCGTTGTGTGATTCCTATGGGAGGACCTCTTCCAGTGCTTCCTCAACGAGTTGTCGGCATTGGTGGTACAGCTGGAATGGTCCACCCTTCAACCGGATATATGGTAGCAAGGACTCTAGCTGCAGCTCCAATCGTTGCTGATTCAATAGTTCGGTACCTTGGTTCTGAACCAAGCCTTTCAGGAAACAATTTGTCAGCAGAAGTTTGGAGAAATCTGTGGCCCATAGAACGGAGACGCCAAAGAGAATTCTTTTGTTTTGGTATGGATATTCTGCTTAAGCTTGATTTACAAGGCACAAGAAGATTTTTTGATGCTTTCTTTGACCTAGAACCTCGTTATTGGCATGGATTCTTGTCGTCTCGGCTATTCCTTCCTGAGCTTATATTTTTTGGGCTGTCCCTTTTTTCTCATGCCTCTAATACTTCTAGGATAGAGATAATGGCAAAGGGCACTCCTCCATTGCTAAGAATGATCAACAACTTAGTACAGGATAGGGAATAAGATCTCTTGGAATTCTATTTTGTTGTATGCTAAAGGTCATGATGCTTTTGCCTCTTAACATTTACTTTTCCTATACATGTCAAATTAATGGTATGAGTTGCTGTTGTTCAGTTCTTTTGAAATCATAGTTTTCTGGGTAGGCCTTGAAGTAAACCTCTCTGTTACCCATAAAAATTGTATTGATCATTATTAATTCGTTGTTATGTGATTTCTCATATAGTCTATCTCCTTGGCATGCATTAATTTTTTGTGTGCAGTAAATATACAACCTGGTTCAACTGTATAAGACTACCTATACTAAAAAGAGGAGTACAATCAAGATAGCCGGACTTATGATACAGTGAATGTGTTATGAATTATCTACTTTGTAACGATCACATTATGAATTGGCTGGTACACACTTACCTGTTAATCAACACTTTCAATCAAATGTAGAATGTAACACCTCCAGGAACATAATAAAGTGGGATTGGGAATATTTCTCTGGAAATGCATATAATGTAGAATGACCGAGCAAACCTCCAGTTGCCCCTTGGGGTGACTCGAAATCAACACCTTTGGATCTTATCCGCGAGTCTTCACCGCTAGGCCAACCCCTTGAGGTATAAAATCGTTGAGGTATAAAGGTGAATTCTGTCACAATCTCCCAACATTCGGGCCTACGATGTCTAACATTATGTTACAATCATGGAGGTATAAAGGTGAATTGTCACAATCTCCCAACATTTAGGCAAAGTAAAAGATAGGTTGTTACACCATTTTATTGGCTGTATGTACAGGACAAACATGAATAAATCTAAAACCAAAGTTCCATTCCCTTTATTTTTATTATTATTTTTTTTGGGTAGATATTAACAGGTTAGTAAGTTAAGTTAGCTTATAACGTAATTGATGTTTGATGTTTTTTCATAAGCTTGAATCCCAAATCGCTAGAGGTACAACTACTTGAGCTATGCTCAAGCTCAAAGCTCTATTCTTATCAATGCATTTTTTTTTTCCTTATAGTAACATGGTATAATTGATAAAACATTTTGTGCTACACCTAAATGAATTGAAATGGGTAGGATTTTGAGTCTTTGATATGGAAAGTTGAGCACACAACAAACCAAATGCTTCCATTCATTGAGAATATTGTCAAACCATGGCATGAGTATGCACACAATATTTGTGCTAATAATGAATGCAACATCACAAACATCTCTCTCTCCAATTGAGAGAAGAGCCACAACCAAACAGAATCAAACATTGCATATCTTTCTTTCTTTTTTTCCCCCCTCAACTCTTATTTTCTTTCATGCTCACCAAAAAGAAAAATCACAACACAACCAAACATTAATAAACAAATTAAGAACAAACAACCAGAAAAACATTGACAAAACAAAAAATAGAAGCAAGTCTCCGGCAGCAGCAGTGGATATACTCCTCAGGTGACACTATCTGGGTTTAAAAATGCAAATTTGAAGCCACAGATACAACCGAACAGATCTGCCGCATCCTTTTTATTCAAAATCCCTAATGAAATGATCTTGCCAGGTTGGAATAGTCACTCATTTTCTGCTATTATTTAGGGTTAACAGCATAGTAAGCCTGAACAAAGCTCAGAGCAATTGCTAAAAGTGCACCAAGGAAAGCAAGTAAAGTCCAGGGGCTACTAAAATGGGCGTACAACCATTCAGTCATCCAGAGTCTCACCTTGTTCTTATAGTGCCTTTCAATACGTTTTTTAACGTCTTCATAAGCATTAGGGTTTGGGACTAAGTTTTTGGCAATCTCATTGAAGAGATCAGCCACATGCTGATCACTTCCAAGGAAGTTGAGAATTATGCCTTTCTTTCTCAACTCCTTCACATCCTCAGCCTGATCAATGAGTGTATCCATAAACCATAAATATGAGGTGACTCCGAAGTCATTGGGACTATCAGGACACATCTCATAGGCTACCAAGTTTAATAGTAAAGCTTTGGTTGAGTCATCAATGGTCATTGGAGGAAGTCTTAGGATTGCTCTAATGAATTGAGGTTCATACCGTGCATCTGTAAAAAAATTGCTTTCTTTGTTGGGCCTGAATTGGATCCTTGCTGCTTTAAGCTCCTGTACTGAACGATACGAGTACCAACTGTTGCCTTCTTTTTTTCTAGAAACAAAGTAAATAAGTTTCTCCATAAGCAGATACGAGTAACAACAACTGCTGCCTCCTCCTCCTTTGTTTTCAGAAACAACTCCAAAAGCCTTGGGGTTAATAAGTTGCCTGTGCAGGAGTTCTAGAAGATGATCAGCAGGTTGTGATTGCGGTTCTGGTAGCTTCTTTCTTTTCCGGTCTGTAAAATGCTTTGTAATGGAATTTTCCACCTTCTCTAGAAGTGAATCTTCAGGAGGCCTTGCCATTGTGGTCTTAATGAAATTTTTAATCAACTTCAATCCTTTATTCCCTTCAAAGTCCGAGTTCATGCTCATCAGAGCATTGAGGACTGTGAAAGGAAGTTGGTTTTCGAGCAAGAACAAGTCACGTTGCATGAAAGCTTTGTCGTGACTCTTCATCTTCATCTTCATTTTGTCTGGCTCTTCTTTGTCTTTCATGCAGATGTTGATGTAGTGAATGATGAAGCAACCATCGAGGAACAGCATCCGAGTGAAGGCTCTGTCATCGAAGCTTTCTGTCAAGTCCTCAGCATAGCAGTTTCTTGCCTCACCAGCCACATCTGCAATCTGCTTATATAGTGCAGTTGCCGAGGTTTCTGGCTTATGACTTTTGACATACTCTTTTGTGAATCGAATTTTTAGTTTCTCAAATGATTGGAGCTTGGCTTGGTTATGGTGGTAGGGACCAATAGAAACCACCTCTGGTTCGTAGCATTCCTTGTTGGATTCCATCTGCCGAAGCATCTCGGGGACCTTGGGTATCTTCTTATACGAGGATGAGGACTCTCCTTCACTCATTATGGATTCTAGCCATTCATCATCCAAATCTGAAGCCACTGGGATCACAACGTGCTCGTCACCACTGGCCACTGGTTGGTTGCAACAAGGACCAGACATTGCTAACTCGTATAGAAGAATACAGCAAAGAAGGATACACAATATTCTAGCAGGAGGTATAACATCTCAAGTTTTGAAGTTTATAAGGATAATTGTTACGTGGTATTATTCATGCCGTGCTTTAAATCAATCAATGATGTAGCGGAAAAATTTTATGAATGGAGGATACTGACTCGCATTTGTTAGGTGGTTGAGAGATCAAAAATGACTGACAACTTGTGTGTGTGTTTTGTAGTTTTTCATTTTTCGGAATTCCATGTAGACTATGTAATACTTCAAAGTGCAGGACTGGGTTTCTCTCTAGTCCATAATCTGGACTAGAGGGCGTTGTCTAAACCTGTGAGTAGGGCTGCAAACAAATTAAATTGTTTATGAATAACTTGATCTCGGCTCGTTTACTAAATAAACGAGTTCGAGCTCGAATTTTAGGCTCGTTTATTAATCGAGCCGAGCTCAAGTAGCCTTAAGCTCGGCTTGATAAGGCTCATGAATATAAAAATAAATAAGTTAATTTTTATTTTTAATAATAAATCAAATAAACTTTCAATAATCTATTTTATTTTTCTATTTATGTTTGGTGTTTGTGTAAATTTACATATTTTATTGATGAAATTATTCTTAATATAAAAATTATGGTATATTTTACTCAATTTTGTATTTTTTATTTTAATAAGTAAATTAATTAAAGTTTTTTTTTTTTCTTTCAAGTTCGAGCTCGTTTATGTAATCGAGCGAGCTCGAGTTCATCAAATATTTGACAAGTAGAGCTTGAACTCGATTATTTAAGCTCGACTTGTGCTCGAGCTCGACTAATTCTTAATAAAAAGCTGAACACTCAAAAACTTGGCTCGGCTTGATTCATTTACAGTCTTACTATCACGGGTCTTGTTTTGATGATTTGAATCGTTCATTTCGTAAAATCCGTTATGTATATCATCCATATAAAAAAAAATAGTTAATTTAATAATTATAGCCTATTCAATTTATCATATTTGCCATAAAAAAAAATTAGATGGTTTAATTATTTTTAAAAATATATTTCTCAATCATTTTTTAGACATATTTGTCCCTCCAGTCTGGATAACACCCTAATCCAACTCCTTTTCAGAATATAAATTATAAAGTTACTTATTTTTGTCAAATAATTTAAGTTTTTGGATAGCAAGTGATTAACAATTCAATAATTCAATATGGGCCCTGTTTGGTAGAGCTCATTTTCAGCTTATTTCAGCTTTTAACTTAATTTAAGCTATTTTAATGTGTTTGGTTCAACTTAACAATACAGCTTATAGCTTTTTGTAAGTCGAAAATCAACTTATTCTTTGAGTGGGAGAAGAGTAGCTTAATTTATAAGTCAAAAATCAGCTTATGTTCACAGTTATAAGCTATAAGCTGTTAAGGTATAAGCTATAATCACTTTCCCACAACTCTACCAAACGGGGCCATGGTATGAGATCAAATAATTGATTATATGTTCAAATCTTACTGTTTTTTCAATAATAAAAATAATTGCGCATGTTGAAAAAAATCTAAATTAATAATAAAGTTGCATCATTTATAATAATTTAAGCTTTTACGCGTGCTATCTGTCTCAGAATTTTTTTTGACAGAATTGAGAGACTTTTCTCGTTTCTAATAATCTCTTTTTTTTTTTTTCTTTTACTACGTGAAGTCACGCTCATGCATGTTTCACATATATTCCAACTGTAGTGCACAAGGTACTATTAAAGAACGCTCACTTTAGTTCATAATTTTTTCTCTTCATCAATAACCCTCAACTTCCTTAGATTTGAAAAAAATACAGTTAATCTTATACTTTTAATATAATTATACTAATTTTTTAATTCATAAAACATTTAGTGTTTTTTTTTTTTTTTTTCATTTATAATTTGTGAGTCGGATGGATGAAAAAGTAAAGTTGTGTATTTTCTACTAAAATATATTTTTACCTTTGTTTAGTTATGTGTTCATCCACTATCTGCAATAGTTTTGATGATTTTAATCTTACTAAAATTGAGATTGTTAGTGTAATTCTATTAAATTTGTAAGATTAATTATATTTTTGTCAAACTTAAAGGGAGGCGAGTGTAATTCATCCTCCCCCCCTATAAATCCCCCAACATGTTCACATACATTCAAACTTCGTCCAATTTTTATTTTTTATGTTTGACAAAATTCAAAGATGAAGAGGAGAAAAAGAGGATTGAAGGGGTGAGATTGTGTGAATTTCCCATTTTTTATCCAAGTTTGGTATATCATGAGTTATATGTAGGGACAATTTGTTTCTTTATCCTTTTTCCTCTTTATTATACAAATTTGTAGCAAAACTGTTACATAGTTTCACATGAGGTAGGTCCACACGATAAAATTGTTTGAGTATTAATCTTCCAAACCAAAAAATTTTACAGTCATTGTTTGAGGTGGGTCTTGTTTTTAATGCTAAAGTTTTATTTATTTTTTTATTGCATACTATATTATTTTTTGAAAAATCATAAGCTTTGATGGTTTTTATAGCATATTTCTTTCTCATTTAAATATCATACTTTCCACTGTTTATTTTTGTAAATTAATTTTTAAATTAACCTTCAAGCTCAAACATGCATGGGATATAAAGATGAATTCTGTTTCAAGACTTCCAACATTTTGCCAAAGCAAGCATAGGTTGTGCTTTATTCTCCCCCAAAAGTGCAGTCTAAGAACAAGTTCTTTCTGCCATAGTCTGATCTTTGCTTTCGTATATATGATTTTTTTTTTTTTTTTTTCTCAAGTATGTTCTTTTTGTTTTTTTGGATACTTATTTCAGTTTGCGTGCACCTTAACTAATTTCGAAATCCTGAAGTTAATAACCTAATAAATCTCTAGTGGCCCCTTAAAATAATTCGAAGTCAAAATTTAAAATCTTATTTTCAAGTTTTTACCGCTTGGTCAACTCTTAAATTTTTTTAAACAATGTATTACGCTAAATTTGAGATTTTTTCTTCAAGAAGCCAGATGCACGTGGAACAATGATTTGGTAGTTCTAAAATATCAATTAGAATTGTTAATGTGATATTTTTGAAAAATCACAAAACATGTTAGAAGATCATTCAACCATTTGAAGAATGAGAAATAAATTAACATCTAATTCTATATTTTTTTTTTTCAAAGATCGATCCATCTAATACTATTAATACGTAAAAAAATAGTATCTATTTGGTCATAACATGAACAAAAGAGAAGTGATATCGATTATTTAACTATAAAATAAGAGTGTATTTTTGTTTTTTTTATTATAGATATTAAGGGCATTAATATCCACACATAAATAAGGGCAAATTGGGAAATGCAATAAATTACGTTATTATTATTATTATCAGGGGAATAAATTAGCATGTCATCGATAATCAATAATCAAATAATGAAAAAAAAAAAAAATTTGAAATGAAAAAGTGAAGTTGGTCAATATTATTTCATTACTGCAAGGAAGATTCTTATAATTGTCAATAATCTTAATAGAAGTTAGTATAATTTATCCTTTGTACAAATGTTTGCATTATATTTTATTGTCGATTGTGACTTATTAGTTATGGCCAAATTCGATTATGGTCTGTGTTTGCATTACATTTGTTTTTATTATTTCTGTCGACATGTATGTTGACATGGCGTGACAAGTATTTTAGTAACGTGTCATGGAAGGGATGATGATGTGGCTTGAAAAGATTAAATAAAGCCAATAAAGATATTTGTTGAAATCAATTAGAAACCATATGCTAAAATTGGGGGATCAATATCAAGTCAAAGCACAAAATCTACAAGTAGTTCCCATGGAGATATGGGATATGGTTGAGTGGAACAAAAATCAAGGAAGATCATGAATTGATAGCTATAATATGAAGAGGCTAAGCAAGTATAAAAGGAGGACTTGAGGAATGAAAAAAAAAAAAAAAAACACATCTCTCAATCATCAAACACTCGCAAAGAGTTTATCGATAAGTAGTTTAACTTAGTATTTTAGGAGTATATTAAACCAGTAACTTTTTCCAATCCCCACTTCTCTTTTTTTTTTTTTTTTTTTTCTATTGCTATATTTTTTCAATTTTTTATTTTGGTTTAAGTTCTTGTAACTAGTGACAAGTGACAATTTATTCGAATTAATATATATTCTTTTCTGTTCTATCTCTTCTTTGCTTAATTACCTCCAGGACAGTCTTCAATCTGTTTAAGGCATAGAACTCAACCACAAAGCCTAAATTTTGTTTGTGTTTATTAAAATCTATTTAGGCTTGTCGATCAATCATTATCGATTGGGCTTGAATTAAATTTTTTTCAACATAAATTGGCACACCCGGTTGGACCATTCTAACTTGGAGTAATGATGGTGAAGAAGCAAACTTATCCTTATAAAATCATGCCTTCAACAAGTATCTTTACATCTTGTGAACCCGTTGATGCAAACTGCCAATGGAGTGACAATGTTCCCATGGATACAAATTATCAGTGGAATACCTCATATTCTGAAAATTGTCAGTGTTATGGTGGTGGTTCTGCTGCTTATTGCCAACATAATGGCATAACAAATGATGTGAAAAGAAAGATTTGGCATTGTGATGATGAAATTTATTGGTAGGGGAGTAAAATGTTGGCCTTAAAAGAAGAAATTAATTCTCTTTATAGGCAAAAATTTCAAATAATTTCGTTATCTCCATATTATTTTACACAAAGAAATTTAAATTACTGTGATGAAAAAATTCATCGACTTAAAGGCCAAATTTTTTTAATTGATGAAGAAATCGATATTGGAAGAAAAAATTAGAAGGCATAATGGCCAATGAAAAATTAATATATGAAAATAATGTGGCTCATAGGGTTAACATACATATTTTTGAAGAGCTAATCATTTATAAAAAGCCAAGGTACAAAGGGTTAGCACACTAAGTCATGAAGATAAGATGACTTTGGAAAATTTTCATAGGCCATTAATGGCTAAAAAAGAAGAGCAACCCCGTCTCTCAAAAAATGTTAAAAATTCATCACAAAGTAATGGTGAAGATTCACTTAAGCCAAAGATGGCTGAACATGGAGGGGGTATGATTTTAAGCCAAATATGGCTAAAAATTATGAACAACCCACTTTTGTTGAATTTAAATTTTTTAACATTATCAAATTTGTTAAAAGTTTTGATCTTCTAAAACCATTTGATATTATGGTTTCTACTACCCAACGACTACCATGGTTTGTGGTTCACATTAAAAGTTAATTTTGATGAATTGGTTAACAAAAACATCTTATGCTTGTAAGTTTGATGGAATAAAAAAAAAATGGCCATATAATAGCCAATACTTGGCCAAACTAATAATGGCTAACGGCTAAATGATTATACTTTGCATGAAGGCCAATTTAATGGCTAATTATTTAGTGTCGACACAAGCCAGTTTAATAGTCGATGGCCAACTAGTTATACTTTGCATCGACAGAAGGCCAATTAATTATTTTTGTTAATAATTTTTGTTTCAAATTTTGAAATAGGGCTAAATGTTAGAAGTGTATGCATATGCCTTGCTTCAGTAAATACAAAAAGGCTCTAGCTACACCATTTATGGGTAGTGTAAAGCCTTAGAAAATACTAGTGATGTAAATCAGGCGAGGGCATTGTCTGCACCATAAAATATTTTCTGTCGATTGTGGTAAACTGCCTTATAAATCATTTAATTAGATTTCATTTTTCAATCCAGTTAAATTGGGGGGGGGAGGGGGGTATTGTTTGCACTACATTTTATTTTCTGTCGATTGTGGCCTATTACTTATGGCTAAGTTCGATTATGGTCTGTGTTTGCACCATATTTTATTTTTCTATCGATTATGACCTATTAGTTATGGCCAAGTTCAATTATGATTTGTCGATTAAAATTATAAACTATTTTCAAAGAATAACCTTGACTACATTTGTTTTTATTATTTCTATTGACATGTATGTTGACATAGCGTGACAAGTATGCTAGTAACGTGGCATGGAAGAGATGATGATGTGACTTGAAAAGATTAAATAAAGCCAATAAAGATATTTATTGAAATCAATTAGAAACTATATAATAAAATCGGGGGGATGAATATCAAGTCAAAGCACAAAATCTGCAAGTAGTTCCTATGAAGATATGAGATATGGTTGAGTGGAGTAAAGATTAAGGAAAATCATGGATTGATAGCTACAACATGAGGAGACTAAGCAAGTATAAAAGGAGGGCTTGAGGAGTGAAAAAAAAAACAAATCTCTCAATCATCAAACACTTGCAAAGAGTTTATCTAAGAGTAGTTTAACTTAGCATTTTAGGAGTAGATTAAATCAGTAGCTTTTTCTAACCCCCACTTCCTTTATTTATGTCGATTGCTATATTTTTTCATTCTTCTGTTCTTGTTTAAGTTCTTGTAACTAGTGACAAGTGACAATTTATTCGAATTATTACATATTCGAATTTGTTCTATCTCTTTTTTGCTTAATTACATCAAGGAGAGTTCTTAATCTGTTTAAGACATAAAACTCAACTATAAAACCTAATTTTTATTTGTGTTTATTAAAATTTGTTTAGGCCTGTCAATCAATCACTATCTATTAGGCTTGAATTGAAATTTTACCAGCAACAAATTTTTTGTGGGGCATTGAATGCCTCCCTTGGCTAATTGGACTATGATATTCAACATTTTTTTTTTTTAACTATCATGCAGGTATGAAACTTAAATTATTAAAATTCGTTTGGGTTAGTTTCAAAATCATGATTTGTGTGTGAAATTGTATTTTGAGTTAAGTTCTGAAAAAAGAAAATTTATTTCGTTATGAGTTTTGAAAGGAGTTTTGAAAAGAGTTGTATTTTGAATTTTGAGTTGTATATTGAAATTTTTTGGATTTATTTTTTTTTTATGTATTTAAAATTTTCTTAATTTTATTTTTTTAGGGTAATTTTTTTTATTGTAAATATTTATTTATTTATTTTAATTTGTGATGTATTTACTACATGTCTGCACTATATTTTTTTTAAATATTTTAAATATATATTTTTAATATTTAAAAATTTAAAATGAGTTGTATTTTTATTATTTTAAATTAATAATTTTTATTTTAAATATTTTATTTTATTTTTTCAATATTTTTATATTTTAATTTTTTTAACTTCTTTTAAATATTTATTTTTTTTAAATTTAAAAAATTTTGGATCGCCCATACATATTTAAATCATACCAAATTATTTGGCTAATACTTAAAAAAATAACAAAATATTTTTTTCGAAAAAATAAAATATATAAAAATATTTTTCTTCAAAAATAAAAGTAAACAAAATATTTTTTGAAATTTTATGTTTTTTCAAAGAAGTATAAAATAAAAAAATAATTTTAAAGAACAAAATAAAAAAATAACTTTAATTTTTTTTTAAAATAGTGTTTTAAAAGAGTTTTGAGTTGTGTGTAATTATAAATTTTGAAAATAGTTTTTGAATAAATCACCATTCGAAAACTAAACCAAACACAAACATTTAACCCAACAAACCAAGTGTCAATTCCTTTCCAAATGAGAGAACAACCACAACCAAACTGAAGCAAACATTCATCCTCACCAAAGAAAAAAATCAAGGACAAAAGACAAAATCATCTATATATATATATTTTTTGGCTCAACTCTTATATTCTTTCATGCTCACCAAAGACAAAATCACAACACAACCAACAGAAGCAAGACCAGAAGCAAACCAAAACATTCACAAAACATCACCAAGAAACAAGTATCAAGTAGTCCAGGGGGACACAATCTGGGTCTAAAATTGCGAAATTGAACATCACAGATGCTACCTAACAGACCTGCAGCATCTTATTTATTCAGAAATCCTTGACGAAAACGATATTGCGAGGTTGGAATAGTCACTCATTTTCCAGAATTTGTGTTATTTGTGCTAGGATTGATAGCAATATAAGTCTGAATAAAGCTCAAGACAATGGCTAAAATAGCACCAAGGAAAGCAAGAAGAGTCCAAGGGGTATCAAAATGGGTATGCAACCATTCAGTCATCCACAGTCTCACCTTGTTCTTATAGTGCTTTTCAATTTGGTTTTGAACATCTTCATAGGCTTTAGTGTCAGGCACTAAGTTCTTGGCTATCTCATTGAAAAGCCTAGCCACCTCTTCGTCGGTACTAAGGTAGTTTAGAAGTATTCCCTTCTTTCTCAGTTCCTTCACATCATCAGCATTATCAATCAGTGTATCCATAAACCATATATATTCGATGACTCCGAAGTCATTGGGACTATCAGGACACATCTCATAGGCTACCAAGTTTAGTAGTAAAGACTGGGTTAAGTCATCAATTTGCATTGGTGGAAGCCTTAAGATTGCTCTAATGAAGAGAGGTTCATACCTTACATCAGTAAAAAGAATGTTTTCTCGGTTAGGCCTGAAGATGATCCCCGCGGTCTTGAGCTCCTGTACTGAACGATACGAGTACCAATTGTTTCTTTCTCCTTTAGGACATAAATTTTTGAGAAGGCCGATGAGTTTCCGCAATATTGTTGAGTAACAATTGTTGCCTCCTCCTCCTCCTCTGTTTTCAGTGCCAGTAAGACTGAAAGCATTTGGTTTAATAAGTTGCCTGTGCACGAGTTCTAGAAGATGAGCGGGTTCGCCTAATGTTGTTGGTACTTCTGTGTGCCTTGTTTTTGGGTTGGTAATGCATGTAATGCGATTTTCCATCATTTCCTGAAATGAAATATGAGGAGGACGACGTGGCCACGTGTTTTGAATGAACTCGTTAATCAACTCCAAGCCTTTATCCTCTTTAAAGTACGAGTTCATGGTCATCAGTGCCTGGAGGACTTTGAAAGGAAGTTGATTCTCGAGCAAGAACAAGTCACGTTGCACGAAAGCTTCTTCATGATTCTTCATCTTCATGTTGGCTTGCTCTTCTTCGTCTGTCATGTAGTGAATATATTGGAGGATGAAGCAACCATCGAGGAACATCATCTTAGTGAAGTCCTCCGTGTCATCAATATTGGTGCCCTCAGCATAGCAGTTTCTTGCCTCCATAGCCACGTCTGCAACCTTGTTATACAAGTCGGTTATTGAATATGATGGTCCACAACTTTTGACATACTCCCTTGTGAATTGAAATTTGATTTTTTCGAACGATTTGAGGTTTTGGCTGTTGTGGTGGTAGGGACCAATAGAAACTAGCTGTGGTTCATAGCATTTCTTGGTGGACTCGGTCCCCATCTGCAGAAGCGTTTGAGGGACTTTGTGTATCTTATGCTTTGGCATTGTGGTGTTTGAGGACTCACTGGACTCAATTTCTTCAATCAGTATCGAACTTAGCCACACATTGTTGGGCTGTGGCTGCGGCTGTGGCTGTGGTTGTTGCGGTTGTGGGTTCGGTGGGCTATGAATTACAACACTCAGCTCACTGTCAGAAGATGGAGCCGACATTGTCAGCAGGTAGGTAGGAGGATATACACAATCTAGCAAGAGGTAATATAATTTTTATCTTATGATTCTTTATCTGCTTATGATTCGCAGTTTCTGAAATTTATAGGACACCTTAAAGCAGCGGCGGAGCTAAGAAAATAAATCGGAGGGTGCACTTCTTAATTACAACATTGAAAAAATTTACAAAAATATTTCACATAAATTTTACGATTGACTTCAAGAAAGATAAAAAAAAATAATCACGTTTGGTTTGAATTTTTTGAATTAAGTTTTTTGAAAATTAAGTTTTTTATTTTTTATTTTATTTTATTTTATTTTTGTTTTTAGTGAATATTTTTAAAATTTTAAGCATTTTTTTTTTACTTTTTTAGATGCATGATGTATCTAAAAAAAAATAAAATATTTGTGAAAAAATATTTTAAAAAAATAATAAACACATAAAAATACGAAAAATGTATTGATTTTTTGTATTTTTTTTTATATTTTTGGTATTTAGTGAATTTTTTTTAAGATTTTTTTTCGCAAAAATTATATTTTTAAGTATATTTATGTTAGGTATGTCTAAAAATTAAAAAAATTGCTTAAAATATTAAAAAAATTCAATAAAAACAAAAAAATATGAAAAACAAAAATGTAGAATTTTTTGAAAAGTATTTTTAGAAAACTCAAACCAAACAAAGTGAATATGTTATTTGTAATTAGTGTATCATGGACAACATTAAAAAAAATCATGGATATAAAGTTTTAAAATAAATTATATAATGATAAAGTAATTTTTATACAAAATATACGTAAAAATTCAATATAATAGTCATACCACGCAATCATTGACACGTGATGTTACGAACCAATAATATAGAAACACATAGAGGATGAACCGTGCATATTAAATGTAACTAACAATTCATTAAATTATATATTTTCATTGAGATTAATTATGTTTCCATATCAATAATGATAGAGATCACCATTATATTGAAATTTTCATAGATAATAATATTGTAGTCTCTTTATTTTCAATTAAAACAATCATTATTGTTCTTATAATTTTAAAAATATCATTGACATTTCACTTTAAATAATATATTTATATATTTTTTTTATAAAATATTTTCTTTATGTTTGTTAAAAAAAAAAAAAAAAAATTCCAAAACTCAGGGGGCACATGACCCCCCTGGGTCCTCCTTCCTTCCGCCCCTCCCCGAGGCCCGGCCCGCTCGAGCCTCAATGTCTTTTTTAGTGAAAAATAATAAAATTTTGATAAAAAAAACAAAAAAAACAAAAAAATTATTCAGCCCGCTCAAGGCCCGAATACCCCTGGGCCTGGGTTTAATTTTCTGGCAGTGGGTCGGCACGGCCTAGCCCAAATTTTTGACGGGAGCCTGTCACGACCCAAACCCGCCCCTATGGGTTTAGCACCGTAACCGGCCAGTAATCCGAGAGTACCGAAGGCCTCTTAACAGTAAAATAGTAAAACAGAGTACAGGGGCATGGCAGAAGCCATTACAGTAAATAAACAATGTCCAATGAGCTGGGACAGTCTGTATGCCAAAAATTTTCGTTCATATATGCATAGACGGTACAGTACAAAACAGTATATATATATATACATACATAACATTCAGTGTAACGGGGACCTAATCCCCTTCACAGTACAGTACAGTACGAACATTCGGTCTATACAATATTACAAAACAGTACGGAAGGGGGATTACTAAAACACCCCTAAGCCTTAGGATAGCAGGCTCGGAACCTCGCGGTGAGGCACATAGGCTGGCTTGACAAAACTGGAGTAACCTTGACGCCTCTAGCTTTGATCTGGTGCCTGAACACCTACATATATATATATATAGTGAGCTAAAGCCCAGTGAATAACATAATGCGTAAAGAGGTTAGGAATGAAATGTCCTTACAGTAATGAAAACAGTTCATTAAACAGTATTTCAGTCTTTCAGTCAGAACAGTTATTCAGTCATATGTGGTACATCCATTAGCATAGCAGTAAACAGTAGGTCCTAAAGACCGAACAGTAATGATGGCCATCAATCAGTAAACAGTAGTGGTTCCACGAGGGAACCGACAGAGATCTCTGTAACAGTAACAGTAAACAGTAGGTGCTAAGGATGTCATAGTACAGTTCAGAAATAAAGGACATACATTCATTCAGTAATCAATATCGGTTCAGTAAACAGTTCAGTTCAGTATTCAAAAGATAATCATTTTGAACATATCTTTACACAATTGTTACTCACAGAGTTTGGGCTATAGTATGCTAGAGCGTGTCTCCCCAGTCGCCAACCCTACACAGTTCACAGTTTGAACACACACTAAGCCACACAGTTGGGAAGTATCATAATTTAATCCCTAATCTGCCTTGGTGTGTTCTACATCTATATCCTCATTAAGATGCCTTAAACTAGGCCTAAGAATGCCTAGAATGGGATGAGAATGCAAAAAAATACACTTAGAAAACATTTTGCAAAGTTTGCTGAAAATAGGAGCCTCGCTCGAGCGAGACTTCCTTCGCTCGAGCGAGTTTCCAAAATCAAAGGCTTCGCTCGAGCGAGAAATCCTTCGCTCGAGCGGTCTGTCGAAACAGTAAAAGTACTGGATGCTGCAATTTTACGCTCGAGCCACCAATTCTACGCTCGAGCGTAGCTTCGAACAAAGGTTGGTCGCTCGAGCGAAGAAGCCAAATTCTGGAATTTCCAGATTTGTCTCCTAAGCTCAAACCAAGCATTCTTTCACTCAAAACTCGACCTCTTGGGCCCAAATTCTGGAAAACACATCTAAATTCAATGTATAACAAGTTTCAAAGCTCAATTTATGAATTCAAGCCCCAAAGGTGAGTCAATCAAACCCATTTTTCATAAACATGGAGGAATGCAACATGCATGAAATCCAACCATTTTAAAGCTCCAATGTTTGTTCAAATGAACTCATTTCTTCAAGAATATGGTGAAATCATGGACTCAAGCCTAATTATGAACATGCATGTACAATTTGTCATGAACTCAACTCAAAATTCATCAATTCAAACATGCATGCATGATTCCTAGTATAATTCACCATGTATGAGCTACAACATGACTTAATTCTAAAATGGAGCTTGAATCATGCAAGAGCTAGCTCAATGACAACAATAAGGAGATGAATTCCTTACCTAGAGTTTCAATTTCAAGGTGAGGAAGTTAAATTTGCAAATTTCCTACAATTCTTCAAGTCTACAAGCCAAATCTCTAGATGGAACTCAAATTCTCTCCTTCTCCCTCTCTTGGTCGGCTAGAGTGTAGAAAAGGGGCCTTGAAATGTTTTGATCAAGTGTGTATAAGGTTCAAAGAATAAAAAATAAACAAAGGCCCACTCAATGGCATTTTGGTAATTACACCAATTCAAGTAATTTAATCCTTTTGATCCAATTTAGTCAAACCTAATCACATTATAAATAAATATACCATAAAATCAGATAAATTCTACTGTTCATGAAATACTAAACGGTTTCTACGTCGGCCGCCGATAAGGCCTTCAATTTGCAGTTTAAGCACATAAACACGAACAGATAAACAAACAGTCAAACAGATAAAATGCAATTCAAACAGATACGGTCGATCAATCAGTTTCAGATTTCAGTTAGTCCGTTTAGTAACTCAGTCAGTTCAATTACCAATCATATTCAGTCTCAGTTTAACAGTAATCAGTAATCAATCGGTAATTTTTCGGTAATCAGTACGAGGGTTGTTACAGAACCCATGAGGCCCAACATGGGCCGAGCCAGGCCAAATTTACACCTCCAATTTAAGTCATTGTTTCAGTGATTTAAGGGTTGTTTGGGGTGTCCTAAATAAGTGCACTTTTTGACTTTTGGATTAAAAAGTTGAGGAAAAAAAAATGGTTGTTTGGGTTAACTTTTTGATATTTTACGGAAAAATGTGTATTAAAAAATTGTATAAATTAGTATGTAGGAAAAGACAAGGACTGTGAGTTGTACGGCCGTACTGTCTGCGCAAGCGGAATTGATGCTAAGAAATGATTGCCTACTTTTTGGGCATTGCACTTAACGGTG
Organism: Camellia japonica; assembly: GCA_030407325.1. Lineage (NCBI taxonomy): Eukaryota > Viridiplantae > Streptophyta > Magnoliopsida > Ericales > Theaceae > Camellia > Camellia japonica. The sequence goes on from JAPPVO010000017.1 coordinate 15,534,430, forward strand.
CTATTCGGCCCGTGGGGGCCATCACAGGTCCCGTTTTGATAATCTGAACCGTTCAATGTATAGAACTCGTCGAGTACTATATGTCTGTTAAAAATCACATTAATCGGATATCGATAGCTATCTAATCAGATTAGTTTTTTTTCAACTGTTAACTATAACACCATTCATTTTTTTATACAAAACTGATTTGATCATGTAGTTAGCGATATTCGATCAATGTGATTTTTTACAAACATATAGTACTCGACGAGTTCTACACATTGATTATCAAAATGGGACCCGTGATGGGCCTCAAGGGACCCGTGATGGGCCTCAACGGACCGAACAACACTGTGTTAAAATTGCACCCCAACTATGCAATTTTTCTAAAAAAACACAGCAACATAATCTGAACCGTTCAGATTGAGTGGTAATTTTGCGTGTAAAATTTATTTATTTATTTATGATGAATAGTTATAATTTTTTAACTTTTTAATAATTTTTTGACTTTTTTTTGGGCATCCCAAACCAGGCCTTAATAAGAGAAAGTATTATATGTGATGTGACAGCTATTCCACATAATTTTTAACCAACATGGAAGAATTCCTCCACACAAAAAATGGCCCACTCGTTATTGGCTTGTTTTGAAAAGATGATCAAAAAGTTAACTTTTTAATTTTTTTTAAAAAAAGAATACATAATAATAATAATAATATAATAATAATAATAATAATAATGTGACTTAAAATAAATTAAAAATCAAAAATAATTTTTTGTTCAATTGCCAAAATAATATCTCCGATGACACCAATATTCTCCCCTTCTGTATATAAAATTCAGAAAAATTACACACTGCAAATTTCCACAAAAAAATTATACCAGCTCAATCTATGTAGCTCAATCTATCCAATTTAGAATCACTAAACTTACAATGTAAAGTAGGGGAAAGGACAAACTTTTGGTTGTTGAAAGACTGAAAATGATAGCAGCCCATGTCCATATCATTTTCAAAACATTAACTACCATATTATAAGTAAATCCATGAAATAAATGAACATGTATCTGTCATGAAAACAGTATACCAGCTCAATCTATCCAATTTAGAATCACTAAACTCCTTAATTTTACTATGTAAAGTGGGGGAAAGGACAAACCTTTGGTTGTTGACAGACTGAAAATGATTGCAGCTCATGTCCATATCATTTTCAAAACATTAACTGCCTTACTATAAGTAAATCCATGAAATAGATGAACATGCATCTGTCATGAAGCAGTATACCAACTCAATCTATCCAATTTAGAATCACTAAACTCCTTAATTTTTACTATGTAAAGTAGGGGAAAGGACAAACCTATGGTTGTTGAAAGATTGAAAATGATAGCAGCACATGTCCATATCATTTTCAAAATATTAACTGCCTTACTATAAGTAAATCCATGAAATACATGAACATGTATCTATCATGAAAATAGTATACCAGCTCAATCTATCCAATTTAGAATCACTACTCCTTAATTTTACTACGTAAAGTCGGGGAAAAGACAAACCTTTGGTTGTTGAAAGACTGAAAATGATAGTAGCCCATCTCCATATCATTTTCAAAACATTAACTGCCTTACTATACGTAAATCCATGAAATACATGAACATGTATCTGTCATGAAAACAGTTTACTAGCTCAATCTATCCAATTTAGAATAACTAAACTCCTTAATTTTACTATGTAAAGTGGGGGAAATGACAAACCTTTGGTTGTTGAAAGACTGAAAATGATAGCAGCCCAAGTCCATATCATTTTCAAAGCGAGAAATGTTAGGGATCATGAAATTTTTTTTTATGAAAATGATCATGAAAAATTTGTGATTCTTAGATTATTTTGATTAGTGTGTGGTGCTTTATGTTAAGTGTAATCCAAAGGCCACAACTCTTTTATGATCATTTTCATGAAAGACTTTTCATGATACCTACCATTGTTGTTTCAAAGCATTAACTGCCTTACTATAAGTAAATTCATGAAATACATGAATATGTATCTATCATGAAAACAAAATACCAACTCAATCTATCCAATTTAGAATCACTAAACTCCTTAATTTTGCTATGTATAGTGGGGGAAATGACAAACCTTTGGTTGTTGAAAGACTAAAAATGATAGCAGCCTATGTCCATATCATTTTCAAAACATTAAGGATGTGTTTGATTGGGGGAATTAGGGGGGAACTAAACATTGTTCGGATTGTAATCCGATGGAAACTTTTTATCCGGCGTTTTTTTTTTTTAGTTCGCTCACTACAACATTTTCTTAGTTTAGTGACATTTGAAAGTGCCACAAAATTATTGGTTTAATGACATTTTTTAGTCTTGTGGCATTTTGAACAAGTGGCATTTGTATCCGTGCCACAGTAGATACTAGTGCCACAATAGATACTTGTAAGTGCCACTACACCATCATGGCTAAAAACTTTCAATGACATTTTGATGTCATGGTAGTTATTATTTGTAGCACTATCAAGCGCCATTAAAAAAAGAGTTAGTGACACTTATAAGTGTCATTACACCATCAAGACTAAAACCTTTTAGTGACACTTTAATGTCATGGGAGGCACTATTCGTGACGCTATCAAGTGCCATTCGTGACGATAATTCGTTGTAGAACAATTTGATCTGCTCTTGCGGAGACTCGAACCGCCAACCTCCCACACCATAAACCTTATACATCACTCTTCCCACTACACCTCTATAGCACCACATGATTATATATGCAACATATATTATTTACATAGTACATACATCCATATTAATATAAAAGTATATGTATAAGCATAATTATTTTATTGAACATAATTTATGTAAAATAAACTATTTACTAGCAAAATAAAAAAAGACCACTTTTGGCGACTAATTATTTTTTAGTTGCTAAAAAACTTAATTTTTGCCGACCAAAATCGGATTTGGTCTCCGAAGATGCACTTTCAGCTACCAAAATTTTGGTCGTCAAAAAATTTAATTCCCGCCTTAGGATTTTAGTTCTCTCGCGCTAAAAATGACCACTTTTGGCGACTAAAAACTTTTTTTTAGTCGCCAATTGTAGACTTTTGGCTACTAAAATTTTTTTTGGCACCAAAAAGCTTTACTTTTGGCTACTAAAATTTTTTTAGTCGGTAAAACCCATATAATCAGTGACCAAACTTATTTTTAGTCGCCAATTGTAGACTTTTGGCTACTAAATTTTTTTAGTCGCCAAAAAGCTTTACTTTGGGCTACTAAAAATTTTTTAGTCACTAAAACCCATATAATCAGTGACCAAACTTAGTTTTAGTCGCCAATTGTAGACTTTTGGCTATTAAAATTGTTTAGTCGCCAAAAAGTTTTAATTTTGGCAACTAATGCTGTTTTGGTCGCTGAAAGCTATACTTTCAGCGACCAAATTTTTTTTGGTCAGGAAATTTAGTCGCCGAATGTGCTTTTTCCTGTAGTGTATACTGAGTTTAATTTATTTATTTTTAATCATTTACTGCATTTTTAAAATTTAGAAAATATATTGGCATTTTTTGTTTTTTCAAAAATGCCATTATAAGCATGGAAAGTTTTTGGTATAGTGGCATTTCTCAAAATGCTATAAAATATTTGTTTATGGCACTTTTCACTTAAGTACCATAAAAAGTAATTTGCACACCTACCTAATGTCCTGACATTTTTAAAAAATGCCATTGCGACTAAAGTTTAGTGGCATTTGTTGGTAAATATCACGAACATAATTTTTTGTGTCATTATTTTATAAAATGCTATAAAATTGATGTGACATTTCTTTATTGAAATTCCACTAGAGCCTTATATGTTTGTGGTTCTGTGGCATTTTTCTAAAACATTTAATGCCAATTTTTATTTTTGTGGCATTTTCTAAAAACATGCCACTAGTGTAGTGTCACTAAAGTGTAAATTTGTTGTAGTGACATTTTTGTTGTAGTGAAGTGACACTTTTTTTAATTGAAATGCCACTAGAGCCTTGTATGTTTGTGGCTCTATGACATTTTTCTAAAAAATGCCACAAAATATTCTTTTTGTGACATTTTTTAAGAACATACCACTAGTATGGTGTTACTAAAATGTGTTTTTGTTGTAGTGGCTAGACATGGAGTCCCGACCGGACTCCATATCCCTCATATGAGGGACTATTGTATCTTGGGGGGGGGGGTGAGATTATTTCCATGGGACTATTTACTGTTAGGATTAGGTGGTGAAATGACTATTTTGACCCTCTACTATTCAATTATGTATTATATTTAGTAAAATTCAATAAAATTTAAATGTCTCAATTTAAAAATAAAATAATTTTATTTAACTTTTTATTGATGTTTGATTTATTTAATTTTTTGAAATAATTTTTTTATAGATATTTTATTGATGTTTTATTTTAAAATTTTGTTTATATTTTATTTAATTTCATTATTTAAATTTTAATAGATGTTTTTATTTAATTTCATTATTTCATTATTATTATTTTAAAAAATAAATTTATTTGAAATTTTAATTAAAAAAATAACATATATTTTTATTGATATTTTATTATTTATTTAAATAAAATAAATTTATTTAATTGTGTAAAAAATAAAATAAAATAAATTTTTATTTAATCTACTAAAAATAATTAAATATTAAAGATATGTTTAATATTGCTATTACTTAGTAAACAATTGAAAAAGGGTAACAGAGTTTTTTACTCATTTATCATATCCAGTCCGTCCAACCAACAATAGATTCCCTAAAAATAATCATTTCTAGACATCTAATCCCATGAGAAAACAAACACGGAATACACATTCAATCCAACTAAATAGTTCGAGGAGATTCACAGTCCCAGAATTCAAGTCCGATGGATTCTGTACGGGGGGAAAATAACCTTAGCTCTCCGTACGCCTTGAACGTCAAGCTTCCGTCAACGGCGTCTGTCTCTGCAACACAGAAATGGTGAGCTGCCCGGCGGTGGTGTGCCGGAAAAACCCTCCGACGCTCAAGTCAGTTCACTGAGGAAGAAGATAATGAGAAGAGAGAGAGAGAATGCTTGTGAGAGTGAGTTTGCATACCAGTAACGTTCGCCTTCCTTCTCTATATCTAGGCTGGCCACGCAGCTCCGAGATTGTGCGCGCACTACCTCTGCTGTCCTTCCTGGACAGGTGGCAGTGCTCGCCTCTCACCACCTTACACATGTAAAGGTTTTGTCCTCCTCCCAGTACATGCAGAACTGCCCAACGGTATTGAGGCGTTCATGGAGCAGATGTCCTCTCCTTCACACCATTGGCCCAGGTGGCGCCCTTAACCGGGGTACCATGACCGGCCTAACCCTTGGGCGACTTGAAATAGCATAATCGTGCTACGCACCGCCGGCCTGTGACTTGGGACCAGGCTAGAACCTAACTGCCAATGCCGAGCTACCCTCGATCGGTCCATCGCGATTGACCGGTTGCGAGGCATACCGGCCTCCGACCGTTCATCGATTCCTCTCGGTCCTGCGGACTGCGCTAATCTCAAACGACCGGTTAGGCGCATACCGGCGCTACCGCGGCTCAAATCTAGCCCGGGTGCCGTATAGCTCGGCGCAACCATCCGTAACCTTGGACTTCGTTGCCCCCGTGCGAGCCGCATCTCGGCCAAGCCCGTTGGTGTCTGACCGTCCAATATTCCCGACCGTACGAGCCGAGTCGCCGGCCGCGCCGACGTGAGGGTTAGCCCGGCGCCGTGCGTTCCGTCAAGTCTGCCGTTACCGCTGCTCGGCCGTACAGTCCACGCAAATCTTCCCTCACAATTGCCCCTTAAACCCATCCGAGCTATCGTGATTGGGTTTACCGATGTGTCCGAGCCGTGATTGGGTCGCACCCCCGCCCGGCCGAGCTTGAACGAGGCTATATCTGCCGCCGAGCCATGGTTGAATTGGCTATACTTCTGCGCCGAGCAACCCCGCTTAGGGACACTCCAGTCGCCGAGCTATCCCAATTAGGAACATTCCAGTCGCCGAGCTATCTCAATTAGGAACATTCCAGTCGCCGAGCTATCTCAATTAGCCGGTCACTATCTCTGCAGTCCCATCAAAAGTCGTACAGCCGTACTGACAGCCGCGTTCTCAGTGCCACGTGTCGCCACTTCATTGGGTCGTGCAGCTAGCTGTCTCCCACGCTCGAATTTCAAAAGGCTGCGCCGTTTCGTCTTTTCCCTCCATCGATAAACCCCATTCGAGGGGTCAAGCCTTCACCTTTCTTTTTCCATCAGAGCTCCAAAAACCCTAGCATCCAAAATTTCCCACCTCCATTGCTACTGCTTCGTCTCATTGCAGTCATGCCCTCGCTTGTTCGCCATTTTTGACGCTGTGCTCGAGTTCTCGTAGCCCTCCCTCGTTTTTTGGTAAGTCTTTCCTTCTTCCCCTTGCATTTTTAGTTTCTGTTTGTGTTCTTCATTTTCGTGCCCCTGTTTTGGTTGTTCTTAGCATTCCCTTTATGCCACCTAGGCAAAACTGCAACTAAAATGCTGGAGGGGGCCTTCGTGCCCCCTGGTTTCCCTTTAGTTTAACGAATGAGGCTTGAAATTAGGATGAACAGAATGAACATGATGAATACTGGGAAAGACCGAGCAAAACGCCCATTTGGATCCGTAGGAAGGATTTAAACCGAGCAAAAAGCTGTTTGTGGCTTTGGGCTGAGGCCACAACCGAGATATATAAACTTAGATCGGCAGATAGGTTTAACCGGGCTAAAGGCCTGAAATCATAGGCCAGTACTTGATCTGGGATTGACCGAGCTAAAACCTCCAATAGAACCGGACCGATAAAAATTCCTGGACCGAGTAGAAAAACCCACCAAGAAGGGAAAGGCTAATTCAGCCGTCCTGAGGGGCCGAGGTAGGTGGAGGGCCGGCCAAACACTTAGAACCTTTCTGAGCTATTCCAGTAGGAGCCGCGCAATATCTGCCGTGCTAACCCTTGGCCTCATTTTTAATATGCAGAACAAATAGGACCGACCATTCCAGCATCATCATTCGTGGAGCTCAAAGTCCGAGCAACCACCACACAATTTTGACCGAGACGCCATAGAGCAAATAAAACCGAGATAGATGGGCAAATACCGCTTTAGGGTTAGCTCGCCCGGGGCAATGGCGGAGTTTCGCGAGGAGTACCATATTCCTGACGATGTCATCTTGGAGCTTGGCAAGAAGGGAGCAACTCCATGGGGCGATCTAGAACGGTGCCCCTTCACCGTGGTATCGATAGTAGAGGGCGGACTTCGCTTCCCGGTCCAACCCCTGATCTGCGAATTTTTGAGGCAGACAGGGCTTTGCCCGACCCAGGTCTCAAATAACACATATAAAATAATAAACGGCGTCGCCGAGCTGAACCGAAGGCACGGTCTCAATCTCGGCCTCGCAGAAATTTTTCACCAATACAGCCTTAGTTCGAATAAGGGTGGGTTTTGCTATTACCTCAAAGTAAAGAAGGGCCGATCAAAACTCATTGAGGGTAACCCGGACAAAGAGTCCAATGATGACGACTTCCTGTGGGTGTCCGGTTCTTATGAGGACACCGAGGCGCCAATACCGGGCTGGCGAATTAAGAAAAACTTCGGTAGTGCCGGTAAGGAGCCCGGCTGACCGTACAACAATCTTTCTGCTCTTTACTATTATTCATTGCACCGGTCTAACACTTGTCTCTTTTTGCAGATAAGAATTTGGCTGCGCGTTACTACCGTGCTAACCAGGAAGCAATCAGAGTCTTGCTGCGCATTCCTGCAACAGAGAGGGAGTCCTCAACCTTGCTCGGTTTTGAGCAAACGTACAACTACCAAGCACCGCGCAAAGGCAGAGTCACCGACTTTCTGCGCGAGCCAACCCCCGAACCAGATCCAACCTTGCCACCGGTCAGACTCATCCCAACTACCGCCGAGCAAGAGATGGCCAAAATCCGAGCCATTAAGTCCATGATCACCGGGGACGAAGGCGAGTCCCAAGCCCCAGAAGCAACCGGGGGAACATCCTCCACCCCCGCCGGACAAAAAGATGGGGCGGTGCTCGCCCTGGCCAGCGAACAACAGGCTGGCCGGCCCAAGAAGAAACAAAAGAGGGAGTCGGCCGGGCAAAGCCTCGTCGATGAAGACTCCACAGAAGTCGCCTCTACCGAGCCTGGCGACCAGACCGAGCAACAACTCGCCCGGAAATCCAAGGGCAAGGCCCCTGCTGCCCCCCCGGTCTGGGCGCCCGAGTTCGTCTACAAGGGCCGAGCAGTCTCCGCCGCGGATTCTGTCTCTGAGGACAAGGATTACTCACTTGGTTTCAATTTGACCAAGGGATTGATCCTGCCCGGGGACATGAAGAAGCACGACGAGCTAACCGACCTCAAGGTCCTCCGCTCGGCTGCAGAATCCATTGTGCTGGTAAGTTCTACATTTTTTCTTCAACTTTGTGTTCGGTTTTTTGTTTGCTCGGCTTGTAGATACTAATAATCTGTTCTGTTTGCAGGCCGCACAAAAGAACTATCTCGCCCACGAGCGAATGGTTGCTGTTCGGCAGAGCCTCCGAGACGCCATCACCGAGAACAAAGTGCTCAAGGCCGAGGTAGAAATGCTCAGGGCCGAGCAGGTGGTCGTCAGAGACGAGCGCAACGAACTGCGCCAGAAGCTCGACCGGGCTGAGGAGGAGAAGTCCAAGGCCGCGAAGAAAGCCAAAGCGCGGTACCTGGCCGAGCTCCGCAAAATGCGCGACGCTCACAAGGCCGAGAAGGACGAGGCCGTGGACGCCGCAGAAGACCGGGGTTACGCCCAGGGGGAGAAAACGTACGAGCGTCAAGTCCGGGCAACCAAGGACATCTTTTTCCAGTGCGGCTGGAAAGCCGCCGTGGAGAAAGTTGGCCTTGGCCGCGACTCTGACATGTTCAACAATCTCCCCGCCGCGCACATCCCGGACTACATGCAGGCCTACGCCAACGCCACCCAGAACCGGCTTATTGCGGAGGCAAGGAAGGAGGCTGAGGAAGAAGCTGCCGCAGAGAAGGAGACCGAGCAGAACGAGAATCCGACCGAGCAAACTCCATCGGACGCATCCCCCAATGCCGAAGATGGATCGATTGATCGGGAGGAAGTCGTACTGGTCGGCACTGACGCCGAAGCCGAGGAGAGCCTGCCCGAGCAACAGCTCCCAAACACCGAGGTGGCCGTTGGGGAAGCCGAACAACGCCTTGATCTTGATTGAAGATTTCCTTTTCCCAGTTCTTACTTTGTTTTTGTTTTCTTCCTTTTTTTGCAATGTAACCGGCTATGCCCCCCATTGTACTCAACTTGTTCTATTAATGAAATGCGAACTTTTTGCTCGTTCATCTGCTGTTCTCGTTCGGCTTCTGTATATTTGAATATCTTGTTTCAAATTTAGTGGAACTGTCAGGTCGGCTAAACCGCGCAAACGATAGGTCTTCGAGTAACCTTGCAATCCCTTGTATTGCCAAGAAGATGACATTTTTGAATTTGGCCGAGCAAAATCCGCTCGGCCTTGCTCGGTTGACAATAATTAGTTGGCCGAGCAAAAACTAGCTCGCTTTTTTGATGTTTGTTCAATTTGCCAGAATTTCCTTTCGGCCGAGCGAATTCAGCTCGGCCTTGCAATTGCTGGACAAGACACCAACATTGCTGATTCCTCCGAGCAAAATCAGCTCATTTCCCATATTGGGCAATTCACCAATATGATTGATGGGCCGAGCAAAATCAGCTCGGCTTTTCATTGGGCAATTCACCAATGTTTCAGTCAGGTTGGTCATGCCGCCAACATTCCCACCGAGCGAGCAAAACCAGCTCGGCCCGAATGCGCATTGTTCCACACGCAACTATTCGCGCGGTCTGCTCCCATTCCGAGGAAAACAGTCCGGTTATCTACAGGTCGGTTCTTGCCCCTGGCATGCCTTGCGACCGTGCAGTGCCATTGTACAAAGATGTATTACAAAAAACAACAATGTAACACAGCGACAACAATATAGCTAGCTTTCATTACATAAACATTGTAAAGGCAATGCTATTCTTTTACATGTAGTGCCAGAAGGCTAAAGGTCTAAGAAAGCTAAGCAAAAGCAAATTACATCTTAAAAGTAAAAGACCTTAAGGTTTGCTGCGTTCCATGGTCTGGGGACGGCCTTGCCATCTAAATCCTCCAGATGGTATGCCCCCTTGCCAGCAAGACCAACCACCCTGTATGGTCCTTCCCAATTTGCACCGAGTTTGCCTTCGCCAGGGACCACTGTGTTGCCAAGCACCTTCCTTAGGACCCAATCCCCAATCTTGAATAGCCTGGGATGCACTGCCTTGTTGTATTTTTTAGAGAGTTCCTGCTGATAGGTCGCTATATGGATCAATGCGCGCTCTCGCCTTTCCTCAGCAAGGTCCAACTCTAGTGCCACGGCTTCATTGTTCAGATCTGGCTGGAAGTTTTCTGAGCGGATGGTTGGCATACCAATCTCTAGTGGGATGATGGCCTCCATACCATAGGCCAAAGCGAACGGTGTTTCCCCGGTCGACCGTCTTGGTGTAGTGCGGTATGCCCATAGCACACTAGGAAGCTCTTCAACCCACTTTCCCTTCGCCTTCTCGAGCCGCTTTTTCAGCCCATCCAGGATGGTCTTGTTTGAGGCCTCTGCTTGCCCATTCGACTGAGGATAAGCCGGGGTTGAATTGTAGAACTCAATCTTCAACTCTTCGCAAAAGCCGCGAAAGAGTTCCCATCGAATTGAGTGCCATTATCTGAGATGAGCGCCCTGGGGATACCGAAGCGAGTGATAACATGTTGCCAAACAAATTTCTTAACGTCCTTTTCCTTAATGGTTGCCAGTGGCTCGGCCACCCACTTGGTGAAATAGTCAGTGGCGGCAATGAAAAACTTGCGATTGCCCGGTGCAACTGGGAGTGGTCCAACAATATCCAATCCCCAAAGTGCGAACGGCCAAGGACTTGTGAGCGAGAGTAACTCCCTTGCTGGCTGGTGGATCTGGTGAGCAAATTTCTGACACTTTTCACATCGGCGGACGTATTTCTGCGCGTCTGCCTGCATGCATGGCCACCAGTAACCTTGAGAGATTGCTCGGTATGCCAGAGACCTGCCCCCTGTATGGCTTCCGCAGATGCCCTCATGGATTTCAAAGAGGAAATCCTCCACCCTGGCGGGGTGGACACACTTCAAAAACGGCCCGGTGAAGGACTTCTTATATAAGGCTCCGGATGGGGAGAGCCAAAACCGCTCTGACTTTGCCCGGACCTTGTGGGCCGCCTTCTTTTCTTCTGGTAGAATTCGATCTTTCAAAAAGGCGATGATGGGGTCCATCCAGGAAGGTCCCAAGTCGGTGCAGAGTACCTCGGTTGCTTCTACTTCCTCAATGCTTGGCCGAGGTAAAAATTCAATCATCAAAGGATTGGGAAAGGTTGTCTGGGTGGAAGCAAGGCGGCCAATTCATCGGCCGTGCTATTCCTTCGCGGTTGATCTGTTCAACTCTGATGGCCTCGAACTTCTTGACTTCGCTCGCACTAGCGCCTGATACTTGGCCATTCTTTCATCTTTGCCTCATACTCCCCTGAGACTTGATTGACCACCAACTTGGAGTCACTGAACACCATAAGGGCTGTCACCTTCATTCTCAGCGCGCTTCTCAGACCAGCCGGCGAGGAGGGCTTCATACTCCGCCTCGTTGTTGGATGCTGGGAAGCCGAGTGTAATTGCTTGCTCAATAATTAGCCCATCTGGCGAAGTTAATACAATTCCCAGCCCGGCCCCATGCCTGTTGGACGCCCCATCGACAAACAACTTCCACATCTCGCCAAGAAATAGCTTCCAGCAATCAGACGGATTTTGGGAGCTTCTCAATTCTAAGTTTTTGGTGGGCTCAATCTGGTCTCTTTGCACGTCTTGGCTGTGCGCTTCTTTTGTTGAGTCGTCAGCCTTTGCTATTTCAGGCAAGCTTTGCTCTTCTCCCGCTCGCGAGCCATCGCATATCTCTGTCGCCAGAATCCTGGGTTGTGCTAAGTCCGCGCTAACCAAATCAACCGGACAGACTGGATGTGTTCCCGGGGCAAATTCCGCCACAAAATCTGCAAGGGCTTGAGCTTTGATTGCGGTGCGTGGCTGGAACTTAATGTCGTACTGGCCCAATTCCACGGCCCATTTCAAAATTCTCCCCGTGAAGTCCGCCTTTTCGAAGAGCACCTTGAGCGGGAATTCGGTCAACACTATGATCGTATGGGCATGAAAATAGTGCGCCAGCTTTCTTGATGCCATCATCAGGGCCAACGCCAACTTCTCCAAGGGAAGATACCTAGTCTCGGCCGGAAGCAGGGTCTTGCTAACATAAAAGATTGGTAGGTGCTGGATGCCCTCAGCACGAACCAATACCGCGCTCACTGCGTGTTGAGAAACTGCCAAATAAAGGAACAACTCTTCGCCCGGCTGAGGAGTGACCAGAATAGGAGCCGAGGAAAGATAAATCTTCAGGTCGGCCAGCGCACGATCACACTCGTCATCCCAGAAGAATTTGGACTTTAAAGTCTTAAAGAAGGGCCTGCAACGATCCGAAGACCGGCTGATGAATCTATTCAGCGCGGCTGCCATCCCGGCAAGATGTTGCACGGCCTTTGTGGAGTTTGGGCGCTCCAACTCTTGTATAGCCCGGATTTGGGATGGGTCGGCTTCAATTCCCCGGTTTGTGACCAGAAAACCTAGGAATTTTCCAGTGCAACCCCAAAGGCGCACTTAGAAGCATTAAGGCGAAGTTTGTGGCGCTGAGTGAGTATGGCAAACATTTCTGCTAGGTCGGCGAGGTGCTTGGACTTCTCCTTAATTTCACCACCATATCATCAATATAGGCCTCCATAGTTCGGCCCAGGAGAGGAGCGAACATTTTTGTCACCATTCGCTGGAAAGTTGCCCCAGCGTTTTTAATCCGAAGGCATGACCTTGTAACAGTATAAGCTTCTGGGGGTGGTGAAGACGTGATCTCTCTGTCCGGCTTGTACATGGCTATTTGATGATACCGCGATATGCATCCAGGAAGCTAAACCTCTGATGTCCAGCGGTCAGATCCACCAACTGGTCAATTCGAGGGAGAGGGAAGCTATCTTTTGGGCATGCGCGGTTGACAGTTGTAATCCACGCAGACTCGCCACTTGCCGTTCTTTCTTAGGAACACCACCGTATTAGATATCCACCGAGGGTATTGCACTCCTCTATCGTCCAGCTTCCAACAAGTTCTTTACTTCTTCTGCACCACTCAGCATGGTGCAAGGCAGAGCGGCGCGTTCTTTGAATGACTGGCCGTGCAGCGGGGAAGACATTCAACTGGTGGCAAATGAAACTTGGGTCGACGCCAGGCATATCGTAAGGCGTCCACGCAAAAGCCTCCAAGTTGGAAACCAAGAAGTCTACATATTCGGGACCGCTCGGCACTGGACAACGACGATCCCAAAAGGAAGAACTTAGTGGGATCATTCTCATCAATGCGCACTCTACCAAATCTCGACCGATTTTTCCTCGGCCTTCCTTTCCACATCTTCAAGGCCTCCTGCCCTCAGCCCCTCGATCATTTGACAAATCCTTTGGCTGCTCGCTGCCATTTACCGCAACGAAGCATTGTTTTGCCATCACTTGATCTCCCCAAACTTCTTCTATTTGTCCGTTCGATGCTGGAAAGCGCATGACTTGGTGGAAGTTGAGGCAACCGCTTGCATGGCGTGGCAGCCAGCCCCTGCCCAAAATCAAGTTGTAAGTAGACGGAACTTTGAGCACCCAAAATTCACTTGTTTACCCCGATCCCGCTTTGACCGGCAAAATAATCTTTCCGATTGGCCACTCCCGGCTGTGAGTTGAAGCCGACCCAAGGGATGTGCAGGAGCCAAATCCCTGTCTTCTAACTTCATCTGTTTGAATGCGTCATATACATTATTTCGACCGAACTGCCTGGTCGATCAATATCCTCTTGATATCAAAATCTTTGACGCAAGGGAAGGGTCACCACCAGGGCGTCGTTGTGCGGCATCTGCACCTTTCCAAGTCCTTTGTCGAAAACGAAAGGATGTCTTTTCCTCTCGGTTTTTCCCTTCTTCAAGGCGGGGAACAGAGAGCACTTCCCTCATGTGCTCAGCTTCTTTATCATCCTCTCATTCACAGCCCTCGCTGGTTCAATGATGCCGTGGATAACGTTGATCACACCTGTGGGGGCGCTCGAGGGCGGCCATTCCGTTTGGTTCGGTTTGACCGGTTGGCGCGGCCTTGACTCCCCATCAATATATTGGTCAAGATGTCCCGTCGCCACCAACTCCTCAGATGCTGTTTGAGCGGTAGCAATCTTCTGTCCGGTGCCCCGTTCTTCATGGAAGGTGCAGCGATACTTTGGATTGAAGCCCGTGCGCGCTCCCAGCTTGGCCGGCCAGCGGACAAAAGGTTCCCTCTGATCTCGCTCAAAATGCGGTGAGTAGATGGGAATTTGAAGACCGTGGTAATCCCGTCCGCGCTTCAATTTCTCTTGGCATCTTCTGCTGCATCGCGAGGTGCATCGGCGGTCATTTCTGCGACCTTTGTTTCTGTCATTTTGGCCGGTCCCTCTATGCTGATCCTTTGGTCGGTTACTAGGGCGGTTTCCTCCTGCCCGACCGAATGAACTTTCCCCGCTGTCCTGCCACCGCGATCGGATTATTCTTCTCGGTCGCAGAGGCAGCGTCATCTTCCACACGAATGTGTTCGTTGATCCGCTGCATCAAAGATTCATGGTGGTTGGGCTGATGCATCGTGATGGGAATCTCGCAGTCTATGTCCGACTGGGGACCCCTCTTGTACTGAGTGATCGCCAGATTGGTCGGGCAATCGAGGATCTCATTGTAAGTCTCACAATACTTTGCATTGTATGCCTTCAGCGAACTCCAGAATCCATCTTGACGCCAGGAGATGGTCCACCTCTTCGGCGTTCGAGTGTTAGTCTTGAATCTGGTGACGAAAGCTTCCGCTAGTTGCTGCACCCCTCGATACTCCCTCCGGGAGCCTTTCGAACCACTTCAAGCCAAGCCTCCCAAGCTTGCTGGGAATATGAGGCACATCAAGGCGTCGTTCCGGGGTGGCCAGCCATTACTTGCCGGTAATGACCACATGCATGTACGGATCCGTCTTGCCGTCGTACAAAGTAAATTTTGGTTGGTGGAATCCGGCAGGGAGCGGGGTTTGTCAATCTCTGGGGACAGTGGGGTGGCTGTAAGCCTCGCCAACTCTTTATCCACCAGTGCTGGGGCTACGTTTCTGGGCGCCAGCATCATCACTCTTCACTGTAATGTACTGGGGCGCTCAGCCTCTGGAACGCCGGCACCTCTCAGCTCCCGACGGCGCGCCTCTCGCCCCAGCACGTCCTGAGATCCCTGGAACGGGAGGAGGCAGAGTATTGCGACGTTGATGACGGGCGTGAGGGGCGATAGGTGCTGTCGCGAGTGATGGACCTGCCTTCTCGCTGGTCAGAGTCTCCGACCCGTAGTTCGGGGTGATGGAGATTGAATGAGTCCTCCTCTGGCGGCGACTGCCAGAACGAGGGGAAGGGGGTGCGCTCACTGAGGTTGCCCTCTCCAGCAACATCCTTCCCCCTCACTTGGCGCTTCAGAAGCTCCATTTCCGCCGCCATCCTACGGATGAGGCGTCTTGGTCTTGAGTTTGTGCTCCAGGCGCTTCTCACGGGACTCCCCGACGCCGGCGGCCCTCAGGACTCTGGCGAACGATCTGAACTCCTCCCACGCTTGTCGCGCGCTCCTCGCGAAGTGGTTTCCAGTCCCGCCATGGTTGGAACATTAGGGGGGCCTTCTCTCCTTCGCGCGTACTCTGGAGTTACACCATCGACGACGGACAGCGGAACTTCGTCGTTGTTGGCCATTGAAAGGGTCGAAGAAGCTTTCTGAACAAGGGTTGAATATCAAAGTTTTCCCACAGACGGCGCCAATTGTACGGGGGGAAAATAACCTTAGCTCTCCGTACGCCTTGAACGTCAAGCTTCCGTCAACGGCGTCTGTCTCTGCAACACAGAAATGGTGAGCTGCCCGGCGGTGGTGTGCCGGAAAAACCCTCCGACGCTCAAGTCAGTTCACTGAGGAAGAAGATAGAAAGAGGAGAGAGGAGAGAGAATGCTTGTGAGAGTGAGTTTGCATACCAGTAACGTTCGCTTCCTTCTCTATATCTAGGCTGGCCACGCAGCTCCGAGATTGTGCGCGCACTACCTCTGTGTCCTTCCTAGACAGGTGGCAGTGCTCGCCTCTCACCACCTTACACATGTAAAGGTTTTGTCCTCCTCCCAGTACATGCAGAACTGCCCAACGGTATTGAGGCGTTCATGGAGCAGATGTCCTCTCCTTCACACCATTGGCCCAGGTGGCGCCCTTAACCGGGGTACCATGACCGGCCTAACCCTTGGGCGACTTGAAATAGCATAACGTGCTACGCACCGCCGGCCTGTGACTTGGGACCAGGCTAGAACCTAACTGCCAATGCCGAGCTACCCTCGATCGGTCCATCGCGATTGACCGGTTGCGAGGCATACCGGCCTCCGACCGTTCATCGATTCCTCTCGGTCCTGCGGACTGCGCTCATCTCAAACGACCGGTTAGGCGCATACCGGCGCTACCGCGGCTCAAATCTAGCCCGGGTGCGTATAGCTCGGCGCAACCATCCGTAACTTGGACTTCGCTGCCCCCGTGCGAGCCGCATCTCGGCAAGCCGTTGGTCTGACGCCGTCCAATATTCCGACCGTACGAGCCGAGTCGCCGGCGCGCCGACGTGAGGGTTAGCCCGGCGCCGTGCGTTCCGTCAAGTCTGCCGTTACCGCTGCTCGGCCGTACAGTCCACGCAAATCTTCCCTCACAGATTCTAATCCCTTTTATCCAGTCCGTCTAATCAAATACACCCTAACTACCTTACTATAAGTACATCCATGAAATACATGAACATGCATCTGTCATGAAAACAGTATACCAGCTCAATCTATCCAATTTAGAATCACTAAACTGCTTAATTTTACTATGTAAAGTGAGGGAAAGGACAAACCTTTGGTTGTTGAAAGAATGAAAATGATAGCAACCCGTGTCCATATCATTTTCAAAACATTAACTGCCTTACTATAAGTAAATCTATGAAAGACATGGACATGTGTATCTGTCATGAAAACAATATACCAGCTCAATTTATCCAATTTAGAATCACTAAACTCCTTAATTTTATTATGTAAAGTGAGGGAAAGGATAAATCTTTGGTTGTTAAAGTCCATATCATTTTCAAAACATTAACTGCCTTGTTTATAACTTAGGTTTGCCAGGTTCAAAGGTGAAGGTAATAATGATGAAATTATGGTTATTAAAAGAAAGAAAATGGCTTTGGTTACTTCAAGGGCTTGTTTGGCCACCTCCTAAAAGAGTATATATTTTTTTTATTTATTTATCCTATTTAGGTTACATTACTTCTCTATCGTATGCACATTTTTTCGTAAAAAATAAAAAATTATTAAAATAGCTTATTTCCAAACAACCCCTTTAAAGAAAAAAAAAAAAAATGTTAGGGTAGGACTTTCATAACAATTCCATTAGACAAACACTGCTTGGTTTTAAATGCGGCATATCTTATATATGTGTGAGTCTAAGAGTGTTATTAAATGCGAATCTAACCAAATATATATCAAGCATGCTCCTGTGGTGACTTGCAAGGATGGATCTACCCCGGAGGGGACCCAAAAATTGTAAAAATTATGACTATTATACAAATAATAATAAGATAATTTTAGGGCAAATTACAAAAACACCCCCTCGAGGTTTGGTGAAAATACAAATTCCCCCCTGAGGTTTGAGAAATTATAAATTGCCTCCTGAGGGTCAAATTTTCATAACAAATTAGGAGAAATTAAAGGGGAATCTGTATGAAAATAAAAATCTTAGGGGGCAATTTGTTATGGAAATATAAACCTCAAGGGGCGGGATGTAATTTCTCAAACGTCAGGGGGAAATCTGTATTTTTATCAAATCTCGAGGGAGGTGTTTGTAATTTGCCCATAATTTTAAAAAATAAGTTAGTATATTTGTTTATTTGTCAAAGTCAAAGTTTGAATCCTAAATCCGTCATTGGTGACCTTGGCTATTTTTGATTATATCCCATAAAATTTTTATTATAAATAAAACCATAAGCATACAAACAGATGAAATTCTATGGTACACATGCCTCCAAGGGTTTGTACTGTATACACTCTATTATAAATTGACCTAAATTTATCATAATTTCGTATCATCAACTACAAAATGCGTAACCTCGTTACAAATTAGTATGACAAAAATATAGTAACCAAGCCACAAATTTTTTTTATATGAACCACAAAATTTTAGACATTTTGTTACGCTAATTTGTAACGAAATTACGTATTTTGTGGTTAATATTAACCAAACGCTAAGCTTCCGTGGATTCCGACAAACTTTCCTCTTTATTTTTTGTTTTTTTTTCTTTCTCATTTTCACTTCTTCTTCTTCAACAAATTCAATAATTACAAATCTTGAGAGGTATTTGGTTCCAAATTTTAGAATTCAATTTTTGGAATATTGGAGTTTTTTTAAATTTTTTAATTTTGCATATATATATATATATATATATTGTTTTTAGTGATTTTTTAAATATTTTAAGCATTTTTTTTTAAATTTTTAGATGCACCTAACATAGTTCTACCTAAAAAGTATAATATTTATAAAAATATGTTAAAAAAATTAATAAATTCACAAGAATACGAGAATATATTAAATTTTTATATATTTTTTTTGTTTATTTTTGGTATTTAGTGAATTTTTTAAAAAAAAATTTCACAAATATTATACTTTTTAAGTGTATTTGTATTAAGGGTATCTAAAAAGTAAAAAATTTACTTAAAATAAAATATAAAAATATAAAAAATAAAAAACTCAATTTTCAAAAATTAAATTCTAAAAATTAGAACCAAATAAAATGTTTTTCAACTCTTCCAATTACATATAAATATTTTTTCATCTCTGTCTTTACAACTCCAGTAGACCTATTAAAAAGTTGGGGATTTCTATTCTAACTTAAAAGTGAGACATAATTTTCAAATTTAATAATGTAACAATCAATCAAAATATTTAAATTAATGTTTTCTCATATTTTTTTAATCATTAGCTAATCTTTTCTCTTTTTTTTTTTTTTGAACGGCAAAGAAAGAAACTTCATTGATGAAAATGTAGTACGAGGTACAAACAAATTACACCAATAAAGAGAAAATGAGGAAGGGTGCAGGAGCATCACAATGAGCTAAATCATCTCAACAAGGTTGGCACAAAATAGCCCATCCTATCATTTGCAAGCACCTCTAAGTTGGTGAGGAACCAACGAAAGGAACAGACCAAAAGCTTGCATACTCAGATCAATACACCAGCAGCTTGCATACTCAGATCAATACACCAGCTAAATCAATTCACCAGCAGCAATTAGACCAAAAACACCAGCAGCCATTAGGACAGTTCAGAACAGATCATAGCAGCCATTAGAGCAGATCAATACTCAGCCTAAGGACAGAACACCAGCAGCTTGCATGCTTAGATCAAAACAACCCAGCAGGTGTCATAACAGCAGCAGCCAGAAACATCCCAAGCAACACAGAAACACCACTTGGAACAGAACACCACACCACCTTAACATAGTAGAAGTCACTATGGATTGCATAACACTAACTAAAAACCATAGAACAGACCAGCAATATTATCAGAACATTAACAGCAGCAGAACAATAACAGGACACACACCAGCAGCAATTAGACCAAAAACACCAGCAGCCATTAGGACAGTTCAGAACAGATCACAGCAACCATAGAGTAGATCAATAGCATGGCTGGTCGATCTACCTTGATCCACCAGACCAGAGTTCATAACTGAGCAGGCAAACAGATCAACATACACTCAGCAACAGGCAAATAGATCAAAGAAGACCAGACTCACAAGTAGCAAACAGTTGGTCCACAAGCTGCAAACACTAGACTCACATACTGATCTAGTACTCACCTAGTACTCACCTAGCTGCCAAAAATGGACTGAGCTAACTGCCCAACAAAACAGATCCCCTAATTCCTTCCACCTAAACAGAATCTGATTTGTGAAATGTTATGGAGGAAGTCATCAATCAAGAATGGAGTCCCTTTGGTTGCAGCTTTATACCAGATTACAATTCTTGTGATGATGAGCTCCAGTAATTTCTCCAACTTGGGTTGAAAACCTTGAAAGAGGCACTCATTTCTATGCTTCCAAATTGACCAAAGAGCTACCAGAGGAATGGCACTCCAAATCCTTCTTTCAGCCTTCCTGCAACAGTAACCTGACCACCAGTCAAGCAGGCCTTGAACAGAACCAGGCACCACCCAAGCGATCTTCCACCACTTCAAGAGGCCGGACCAAACTCTCCATACCAAGGGGCAAAGGATAAGCACATGTTCAGAAGTTTCAGTACTAGTCTTATAGAAAATGCATAAAGTAGAAGTACTAGAATCTAGAATTCCTAATCTATGCAGAAACATTGAAGTTTTGACCTTATTTCTCCTTGCAAACCATCCAAAACATTGCACTTTGGGTGGAAGGTATTTAATCCAAACCATACTACTGTAACTGACATTATCACCAAATTCAAGATTGGCGTGCTTGTAGAAAGCAGATACCAGGGATTGGCCAGAACTCTGCGCTAACCATAATGCACTATCCTTGACTGCCAGATTCAGAACAGGGGCTACTTGCAAGGTGTCTGAGAGTCTAAGTAGTTTCTCATTTTCCCAATCAAATAAGGATCTTCTAAAGTTAAAAACCTAGCTTTGTGAGGAGGCTGTATGAACTACCAGGTCTTTAATAGAGCTGTCTTTGTCATTAGAAAGCTGAAATAGCCTTGGGAATTCCTCTTTGAGTATAATGCCTCCACACCATTTATCATGCCAGAATTTGATTCTGCAACCATTACCCACTCTTAAATGGAGATTAGAAACATAGAACAACAACAAATTTTCCTTCTGCTCAACTGCTGTTAGAATGTTACCCCAAATCCTTGAGCTAGTGGTACCAGGGCTTAGGATAGGTAGCCATTCTCCTCCTTGAAATATGTATTTGCTGCAGAGAACTTTCTTCCAAAGTGAATCATGTTCATTGGCAAACCTCCACCACCATTTGAGAAGTAAGCAGACATTCACGTCTCCAATTCTTCTTATGCCTAGGCCACCTTGCTTAATACTCTTAGTCACCTCTGACCATTTGACTAGATGTAATGATCTCTTTAAGTCTGGGCCACCCCATAAGAATGCTGCTTGAATTTGATCTATCTCCTTAGCTATACCTTCAGGCACCCGGAACAGAGACAAAAAATACACTGGTAGGCTGGATAAGACTGCTTTGATCAGAGTTAGTCTACCTGCAAATGAGAGGAACCTCCTTTTCCAACCAGCAAGCCTTAATTTAATTTTGTCAATAACAGGTTTCCAAGTCTTCTTTCTCCTTGGACTAGCACCTAAAGGCAAACCTAGATATTTGAGAGGGAGCTTTTGAGCCTTACAATTCAGTACTGAGGCAAATTCATGGAGGGAAGAATCAGTAATGCCAACCCCACAAAGGACACTCTTGTGGTAATTGATTGTGAGACCTGAAGGTAGTTCAAAACACCTGAGAACCCTCTTTAGGCACATAACTTCTGAAACTTCATCTTGACAGAACAAAAGAGAGTCATCTGCAAATTGCAAGTGAGAAAGGACCACCTGGTTGACTCCAATATTCACCCATTTTAGTAGACCCAATTCTCTTGCTCTCTGTAGGAGAATGTTCAGTGCTTCTGCCACCAGAATGAATAGAAATGGTGAGAGGGGATCACCTTGCCGAATACCTTTCTGAGGACTAAACTCCTTGGTTGGTGAACCGTTGACAAGAATTGAGAGCTTTACAGTAGATACACACTCTTTAATCCAAGAGATCCATTTGGTTCCAAACCCAAAGTTAGAAAGCATAGAAAATAGGAAATCCCAACTAATGGAATCAAAAGCTTTTTCAAAATCTAATTTGAGCAGGAGCCCTTTTTTCTTGGTTCTAGTCCATCCATCGACAACCTCATTTGCAATCAAGATACCATCGAGTATGTTTCTCTCACCTATGAAAGTTGACTGGGAATCACCAATTACCATGGGAATAACTCTTTTAAGTCTAGTGGCAAGGACTTTGGAGAGTATCTTGTAAACTGACCCAACCAGGCTAATGGGCCTAAAGTCCTTAAGGTTGACAGCTTTTATTTTCTTTGGAATGAGGGTGATAAAAGTGCTATTTAATCCTGAAACCAAACGGCCTCCAGAATGGAATTCTTTCATGAAGTTGAGCACCTCCTCCTTAATAGTCCCCCAATTCTTTTGAAAGAACATCAGGTTGAACCCATCTGGCCCTGGGGCATTATTTCCATTACACTCACTAACTGCAGCCCAGATCTCCATTTCAGAAAAGTCTGCTTCAAGCATATGGAACGAATCACTAGACCTTACACTCTTGAACTCCCCAACAAGTGTAGGTCTATTTCTCCATTCCTCTGAGAAATGATTAGAAAAATGTGATCACACCTCATGCTTAACTTGGTTTGGCTCCTCAAGTGCTGCAGCCTCTACCGTGATGGAATTAAGGGTGTTTCTATTTTGCCTGCTAGTAGCCATTACATGAAAATATTTTGTGTTTCTATCACCATTCAGGTTCCAGTCCAGTCTAGATTTTTGTAACCATTCCCATTCCAACTTCTTGCTCAATCTCCACATTTCATCCCTTATTTCTCGTTTTTGTTTCAGTTCAATCTCATCCAGAGGCCTGGATTCTGCTCTTAAATCAAGTTCATTAAGTTCTCTCTCAGAAACTTGTAATTTGTGTGCAACATTCCCATAGACTTCTCTATTCCATACTTTTAATGCTAATTTCAGCTTATGCAACTTCCTCTGTAAAATAAATCTAGCAGTGCCAACACTTTGAGTTTCCTTCCAAGATGTTTCCACTACTGAAGCAAAAGTAGGGTGCAAGATCCAAGAATTAAAAAACTTAAAGGGTTTAGGACCCCAATCCCGCTCATCCTCCATTAGTACAATAGGACAGTGATCAGAGGCTAATCTGGGCAGCCCCCAAAGCTTGAACTTAAACATTTCCAGCCATTCCGGATTAAGGAGAAATCTGTCTATACGGCTCCATTTGTTTCCATCAAGAGCATTGCACCATGTGTACTTTCTGCATATCAGTTGTACATCTATCACCTCGCATCTATCTATGAAATCATTGAACTCTTGCATGCCCCTATCCCTTCTAGATGTACGTACTCTTTCCCCTAAATTCCTTATCTCATTAAAGTCACCACCAAGGCACCAGGGCAGTGGGAAAGAATCTTTCAACTTGAGCAATGTCTCCCATAATCTCCCTCTGTTTGTAACATCATTGGGAGCATAAATATTTACAATTACACAATCAAAGGAGTTGTAAAGTTTACCTAAGAGAAGAATGAAATGCCTATTGCTGCAACAATTGGATAGTTGGAAGATGTCAGGATCCCAGACACATATGAGACCCCCTGCTGATCCATCTGCATCCACATTCATAAATTTCATCCGATCCCTAGGCCACACACTTCTGACCATCAAGCTGGTGATACATGATCTTTTTGTTTCTTGAAGAAGAGCCATATCAATTTTCCTATCTAGCAACAATTTCCTAATTTTTCTCCTCTTTTCTGGCCTACCTGCCCCTCGGATATTCCAGCTGATTAGCTTCATAAGAACAAATAATTCTCTGTATTCACCCATAAGGAGCAGATTACTCCACCACACTATTTCCTCTTCCCAACCTCTCTTTGTCCTTTTCCTCCATGAGTGTTAGTTTCTTGAGAATCACAGATTCCCGCCCCTTGTAGTCAATACCCAAATTGTGTCCTAACTGCATTGTTGCTTGAGTCTCTTGTAGTAAATTAGTTCCAGAAGGGGTCTGCTTGCTACCCGTGTGTTGACTTGATTGAGATGTAGCTGAGGGTCTTGACATTGAACCTTTGAATGTCCCTTTGCTTGACACTGAACCTTTCTGCCCAAATCTTCTTGCAATGCCAGTAAATCTTCCCAGGAGTAGAGTGTTCTTGAGCCCCTCAGATCGGATGCCTCTTTTTTCGCCTTTTTTAATACGGTGTCTATTTGAGCCTGAAAAGGTTGGGCTAGCAAATACCCTTACTTCGGATGAAGGAATGTGATTGAGACAAACTCCAGCTGGCCCCAAAGACTGTGAGATCTTGCCAGATGGCACAATGGGTTGCTGGCCAGAAATGGGCTGCAGCCCAGATTGAACATGGCCAAGATTTACCTCCAGATTAATGCCAGGTCCAACCTGCAGTGGTTTACTTAAGCTCTTAATAAAGCCTGGAGTAGGTAACTGCTCAATTGTAGAGGAAGCTACTTCACTGAGTGGAGCCTTGTAATTATTTCCTATTATAGTAGCCTCTGCACCTATCTGTTTGACAAGATAACTGATATGCAACGGCTGCACTCTTTCCTCTGGTAATGATGACTCCACCACACATGTGCCTTCCTCATTTGAATTTCCCACACAATCTTGAGTTTCCTCCACTGCTGAGGCATGACTCCAACTACCACCAATTTCCAGATCATTTCTTCCATTGAATGTAGGTGACGTGGCCCCATTTTTCACCACCTCATCTGCATTGTCATCGACATCTTTCTCCAAGCTAGTATCTTTAATGGGACTGAATATACCATGATTTTTGGAGCATCCATCATCTGTAGCTCCAATGGTGGTAGTACCTTTGCAACTAGTAGTGATAGCATCTGAGGTCTGTTCCTCAAAAACTCTAATGGGATATAATCTACCTTTGCACTCTAGATTCAAGCTTGTATTTATTGGATCCATAACATTTGTGAGTATTTTGAACCTTCCACACCAAAAAGATTTAGGTGTGGAGATATCACCATCAAAGTAGACCAGCTCTCCCCACATTCCGCCAATCTTCCTGAAGGTATCTAAGTTCCAAAAGTTGAGAGGTACCCCATAGCAGCTAATCCAAACATGTCTCTCCTGCTGAAGAAGCATACTTGATCTCCAATCCGTGATGTACTCACACCATTCTTGAAACCATTCTATGACCGAAGGCTTTTTACTCAGCAGGTCATCCATTGAGTTAAAAGTTAGAATAACATCACGTCCGCCTCCTTCTCGCACCAGCACATTCAGCATACCTCTGGTGTTGAGTTCCGTTCTCATCTCCAAAACAGAGTAATTTAATTTGAGCCGCAGAATCAAGCTCTCAAACAGCCATCCATTCCCCAACTCTTGTACCTTGATAGTTTTCATAGATATGTACCTTGGTTCTGATCCATTGACTACCTCTACAAAAGATCTGCTGTCAGTGCCGTGGTTCCAGACCTTTTTGGTAGCCAAGGTTGCTGGCTTGTTCATCTCTGATTGTCTTGGAGGGAACGGATTCAGACTCTTTCTTTTCTCCATACTAGGGCTATATTCTGAGAATTTAACTGCTAATAATTTATCATCCACCCACAAGCCATTTGCCTTCTGTTCTGCCACTCTTGTTGCGATAGAACAATCGTACCTGACAAATCCAAAACGTGTATTTGATGATTTCCTCCTCTTGTTTGGTATGAACACGTCCTTTACAACCTCGAATTTGATGAACAAATCATGCAGTTTTCTTGGATTCATTGATTTCGGCAAGTTGTCCACGAAGAGCGTAAATAATCCTGCTCTGCGATCTTCAAACCTGATACGGCGATTCATGTGATAACCTCTTCGTTTGATTACTGGGATCTATCCTCCTGGATCCATCATATGTGAAGGGGAAAATTTGAAACTAGAGAGAGAAAAGCTAATCTTTTCTTTTACACATCATTGGGTGTAGAAACTAAGTTTAGAAAGTGAACTTATATATCACTTTTCTAAAGAATTATAAAGAGAAAATATGAAACCATTATGGGGTTTTGAGTTGGGATATTTATTCATAAATCCCTCTTCACCTACTTATATTCCACTTAGTTCAAATTATTTTCTTATGAGGGTTGCTAAATGCCCCTATATGTTTACTTTGGACCCCCTACTTCTTTGGCCTCTAACCACCAAAATTGTTTCTCTTTTTATTTTTCTTTGGACCCCTACCATAATTTTAAATATACCATTTGAACCCCACCCTTACACCTTCCATGTGCAACTCCTCATTCCCTCCTCGGGCAGTCTCCCTTCCACTCTGACGACCCTCCCCCTCTGATGACATGTTCAGAAAGCGACAACGACAACAGCAACAGAGCAACCGTTTGTTTCCTCGGAGTATCAGATAGATGCAAACTATGTTTTAAGGAATGCAACAACATTGGAAGGTCTTATAGCCGAATATCCATTTTCGGAGAATCACATTGATGTTGCTAAAGATGAAGGATGGATAATCAGTTTGGAAAACCCCTATTTTTGCCTTTGCGACTACTCTCGCCGCCATTTGGAAAACCATTTCCAAACAAAAGCCTGATATTCGGTATTATGTAGCTGAACAAAAGGCATATGTTTGGTTGTGGAGCACTGAACATATTCAACAAGTTCAACTATGTGTAACCAAACGAATAGAATTTGACCAACCTGTGAGGTAGAGAGAGAAATCGACAGGGAGAAAGAGAGAGTCGCGCACAAAAGAGAGAAAAGAGAGTAGGTTCCGGAGAAAGAAAATGAAGATCGCAAAAAGGAGTTTGCGAATCAGTCGTTCCTTCTCCGTTGCCGTTGTTGAAACCCTAACTTTCGCTGCCACTGATAGTTTCGCGAACAACAGGTGGCGGTGAGAGGCTCGCCGAAGGAGGAAAATAAATGAGGTAGGTTGGTTGCTAGAGGCTGCCAGCGGGAGTGGAAGTGGTGGTGGGATTAGGGTTACGGTTAGACTTGGGAGGATAGGATGAGGACAAAATTGAAATTTGATGTTAGGACATAATTGTAAAAAATAAAAATAAAAATGAGGGGTCCAAAGTAAAAAGGTAAGGGCATTTAGCAACAGCACTCTTTCTTATATTCTAATAAATTCTATGAGTGATATAATTACCAAAATATTCATAGTAATAATATTCACATTAATAGTGTGAATGTTCCGTGATATGAACATTCGCACTGTAAAATATGAATGTTCATATCACTAAATTGCTAGGCGTTCAAAAATATTTGTAAAGGTAAAATTATTCATAAAATATATTAAATATAATAATTAAGATTTGGTGAATCAAATATCTAAATAATAGGATTTATTGGATTATAAAAATATGTTATGAATTAATTGAGATACAAATACTTGAAAAATAATTTTCTAATAAATCCTCTATTGACTTCTATTGGGATTTCTTAATTTTTAATTTTTAATTTTTTTTCAGGTTTTGGATATATATGGAAATACTATTTGGGCTTGTGGATGTTGTTTTTGGAGCAGCAGATTCAAGCCCTCAACTCACCAGCATAAACCTCAAAACCATATTGTAGGATGTGACCCAACCCAACAAAGGCCCCCCCCCCCCGCCAAAAAAAAAAAAAAAAAGAATTCCTCAGTTGTTGTCCTGCAAGATAGATAAAGCCGTTGGTCTCAAAAAAATTTCAATTTTCAATTTTGAGGGAAGCCTTTTCTCCGACGAGACAGTTTTAGAGGGAAGGCCTTTTGCTTCGGGACGACATCAAGAACGGAAGGGGTGGTTATTTGGGCTTTGTTCGGCTTGTGCTAGGGGATTCTATTTGAACTCAAAATATATTTCAAATTTTAAATTCTTATTATATTTTAATTTGAATTTACTAATAAAGATTACATATATTAAACCATAAAATAAAAAATATTTTTTTCATAATACACCCTAATAGTAATTCTTATTTAAATCTCTGTATTTTCTTTCTTAATAGATCAAAGTTATTTCTTCTATTTCTTCTTCTTCTTCTTCTTCTTCCTCCTGCCAAAACTCAAATCCACCCTACCAAAACTCACAATCATCATCAACATCATTGTTTTTTTTTTTTATTATTTTGAAACCTTAAACCCTAGAAGAAAGTTTGAATCAAATCAAATAATGGATGAGAATAATAATCAAAATAATTTTTTGAAGCAATCCATCAAAAAAAGATGTAAGTATTCATATAAAGGGGTTTCACAATTTTTGTAGAGCACCATCAATTAAAAAAAAAGTCGAAAAAATTGATTTTTAACTAACTTATCAAAATTAGCCTAAGAGAGTGTTTGGGAACTGACTATTTTAATTAATTTTTTTATAAAAAATATGTAAAAAAAAAAATAAAGAGAATAATATAATTGAATGTTCTAATTTTTTTAAAACTATTTTAACCAAAAAATCAACGCTCCAAACAGAACCTAAAATTTACACCAAAATTCACATACATATCCCACATGGTGATTTTAATATGCATCTTTCGGAAAGATGATCACTATAACAAAAACACACTTTAGTGGTACTACACTAGTGGTATATTTTTAAAAAATGTCACAAAAATAATATTTAGTGACACGTTTTAGAAAAATGTCACAGAATCACAAACATATTAGGTTATATTGGCATTTCAATAAAGAAATGTCACATTAATTTTATGACATTTTGTAAAAGAATGACATAAGATATTATTTTAGTGACATTTATCAATAGATGCCACTAAACTTTAGTAATAATGCCATTTAAAAAAAAAATGTTACTAAACTAGGTAGGTGCAAGTTGCTTTTTATGGCATTAGATGAAACTTGTCATAAACAAATATTTTATAGTATTTTGAGAAATGCCACTAAGCCAAAAACTTTCCAAGCTATCTAATGGCATTTTTTGAAAAAACAAAAAATGCCAATATATTTTCAAAATTTTTTAAATGCACAAAACAAATAAATTAAACTCAATATAACATGTTTTTTTAACTATACTTGCCACATGTACAAAATTGATCAACGGCTTCATATGACTTAACAGGAAAAATAAAATTTCAAATTGCTCTCCTGTACAATGATAAAGTTTCTTGAATTTTAGACCCTGTAGTTTCAATTAACTCGATTTTGACTCTAAATTTACGGTATTATTAATTGGACTAAATTGACACAAGATAAAAAATTACAGGTTACAATTGATTTAATTAAAAATATAAGGACCAAAATTAATATTTATTTTTGTTATTTAAAATATGAACAAACTTAATCCATATGATGTATCTGGTCTCATTCTCCATTGTTTTTTTTTTATTATTTATTATTTATATATTATATAACAAAGGAAATAAGGAAGCCCAAAGGAGACAAACTGTAGCGACCCTAATTTTTTCTTAAGTCATTACTTATTATTATTGTTATTATTACTTTATTTTATTTTACTTTTTAACTTTATTAATTGCGTGGATACATGAGAATTAAATGTGATATTTAATTAATTTAATGTGATATTTGATTAAATATAATTAATCCAAATATTTATATATTTATATATTTTTATATATAAAAAAGTGTTTGTATATTGATAAAATATATATCATATATTTATGTATGTTGTATTTATGTTGTATTTGTATAATATAATATAATATAATATAATAGTTATTAGGTTATAGAATTGTGATTAGGTCATAATAGGGCTATCATTAGGAAAAGGAAAAGAAAAAGAAAAAACAAAACATAACAAAATGAAAACAGAGAGCAGCTGCCGAGAGAAAGAGAGAGAGAGAGAAAGTCAAGAGAGAAAGAGAGAGGGCGAGAGAGAGAGGAGAGGAAAAAAAGGGTTAGGGTTTTATTTTAGTAATTTTAATAATTCTTCAAGTATTTCTTTGATTTTTGAAAAATAATTGTGAGTACAAAACTCATTTCCTTTAATTTATGTTTATTTCATTTTTATTTATTTATTTTTTTGATCAGCAAAAAGAAGGTTTTATTGATGGAAAAATATACAAAGTATGATAACGTACATCAATAAAGAGGGGGGTGCAAAAAGCATCACAGTGAAACATCAAGATCCCAACGAGGTTGGCACTTAGATGCACACCAAATCATTTGCTAGCACAGACTCCAAGCTCTAAGTTGGTGAGTAACCAACATACAGAGCAGAAACAAAACAAGCAAACACTAACAACCACAAAACTTGAAACACCAGAAATCACCACAACACATTCCTTTAGGATCAACCAATGGTAAAACTCCACCCACATCAAAATAGCCCCTTGAAGACAATTCAACAATAAATCCCTCTGATAGAGCATCTAAAATCAGTTCAGCAAATCCCATTATAGTCCACAGATAACAGATCATTCAACTAGGGGACAGAGTAGCAAAGCACAGAACAGATCAACAAAACTCTGGCTAGAAGCAGCAAATGGCATCAGCAGCCAAGCATAGCAGTTCAGCAGCAGGACACCTAACAGATCAACACAATAGATCAAACCAGTAGCCAAGTATACCATAATTTCTTGCAGCAGTTGCCAGAAGAGGTTGGAGAAGCCACCAAACAACCACCATTCAACCAAGCACACAAAACTCCTATGCTAACAGAGGACATACAACACAAATCCACCACTGCCAACCAATCCACAAGTGATCAAGACAGCAGAACACAAGATAACAAATCATACTTAGCATCAGGGTACCACTTGAACACCCTCAACCCCAGTACACCAGGTCATCACCTGGCACTTAAACCAAGCTTCTAGCATAGTATCTTCCTAACATGCTGCAAATTTGACACTAACTGCTACATTGACTCAAAACAGCAAAGCTCCTCCCAGGCACAGCCTAATTTGACTCAGATTAAAGACAAAATCATTAATTGAAAAAAATAAAGTTCTTCAGGTATGGACTCAACTGAAGGCCTATCCTGGTTTTGAGCAACTCACACAACTCACCCCTGTTTAGAATAGAAGAGTTGAAAATACAGTCATTTCTAAGTTTCCAAATTGACCACAATACAGCCTGAGGAATAGCACTCCAGATTTTCCTTTCCAGCTTCGTCATCTTCCCTCCTGCACACCATAATAGTAGCTGGTCCACAGAGCCTGGTAGTGCCCTTTGCATCCCCCACCAATTCAGCATATCAGCCCATACACTCCACACAAAAGGATAGCAGACTAAGACATGATTTGCAGATTCAATATCAGTCCTACAAAAGACAAAGAGATTAGAACCATTCACATTTAGGACACCCACTCTTTGTAGGAACTCCAATGTCTTAATTCTCTTTTTCCAAGCTAACCATCCAAAAACTTAAACCTTAGGAGGAATAAACTTTAACCAGACCAATTTAATAATTTTGAGGGATGGACCAAGATTGCCAATAACAGACTTGTACATTATAGCTACAGAATACTCACTTGATTTAGATGCTAACCAAACAGGCCTGTCTATCTGTTTTGGTCTTAACACAGGGCCTGCTGCTAGATGGTTAAGTAATAAAACAGAAAATAAATTAATTACTTACCAAATTAATTTCTTGAACAAATTTTTTGACCAAGTCTAGTGTTTAACACTGTGTCCTTAAGACAGATTCATCTTCTCCACGGTGCTTTCAGATTGTGGACGTCTATTTCCCAAGATAAAATGATCAACAGCAAACAATAGCAGCACTACAAATTGTTTGCACAACAAACACACTTTGTGTTTACACTCTTTCTCACAAGAAAACAATGTAGCAAAATGCAGAGAGAGCAGGTAGAGTTAGGGACGAAATTGGAGTGCAAAAACCAAGTGAATGACTGCCTATTTATAGATGAAAATAGTGGCTGTTAGGTTTGAATCCAACAGGCATGGTACTTGTACGAACAGATCAACAGATCTGGTTTGAATTTCAAACAGATAAAAACTGTTTTGGGTTTGAATCTGGACAGATTCGGATCTGTTTGGACAGATATGAAACTGTACTAAAATTCTGAAGAGGTGCAACAAATTTGAATTCAAAAAATTGAAATTTAAACTGAACAGATTTTATTTTACCAAAAAAAAAAAATTGAATTCAAATGTTTTGGCCCAATTGGGCCAAACAAGCCCAATCCAACCTCACACCCTGCGCCCAGACCCAGCCCAACCTTACACCACACATCCGCGCGTGTGTGTTTATTTTTGGGTCCAATGGGTCTAATCCAATTTGCCTATAACCTCTTCCTTCTACAAACTTGGAGTGTCCCTTGGGGCCCTCTCCAAGTTACAAACTCATGCCTTATAAACCCACAAATTTTTTCCGACCAAATCAATGTGGGACAAGCCTTAAACCACACCTTTAAGAAATTTCCACTAAAACTCCATTTCCATGGAGCTCACATTGGCTTCAATTTTTCATTCACCCGATAATGGTTTTGAGCAACCAAATATACCACGTGAATCATAACGCTTCATAAAACGCGTCACCACTTAGATCCGCCAACTTTGACGTATGGGTCCCACCTAGAAAATAGACCAAAGTTAAAGAAAAATCAGATTTTTCCAAAACTTCAAATCCATTTCTAACATATTTTACTCATAATTTTGTATTTTTTTTAATCTTAATAAGTAAATTAATTTAAGTTTTCTTTTTCCCTATTTTTTTCAAGTTCGGGCTCGGCTCATTTATGTAATTGAGAGAGCTCAAGCCGAGCTCAAGTTCATCAAATATTTGACAAGTAGAGCTCGAGTTCGATTATTTAAGCTCGACTTGAGCTCGACTTATTCTTAATAAAAAGCTTGAACACTCAAAAACTCGGCTTGACTCGGCTCATTTCCAGCCCTACTATCACGGGTCCTGTTTCGATGATCTGAATTGTTCATTTTTGTAAAATTCTTCATGTATATCATCTATATAAAAAAGGGGTTAATTTGATAATTATAGTCTATTGAATTTATCATGTTTGTCATAAAAAAAAAAAAATTTAGATGATTTAATTATTTTTAAAAATATATTTCTCGTTTATTTTTGTAGACACATTTGTTCCTCGAGTCTGGACAACACCCTAATCCAATTCCTTTTCAGAATATAAATTATAAAGTTATTTATTTTTGTCTAATAATTTAAGTTTTTGGATAGCAAGTGATTAACAATTCAATAATTCAATATGGTATGACATCAAATAATTGATTATATGTTCAAATCTTACTGTTTTTTCAATAATAAAAAAAATTGCACATATTGAAAAAAATTTAAATTAATAATAAAATTACCTCATTTATAATAGTAATTTAGCTTTTACATGTGTTATCTGTCTGAGAAATTTTTTTTTTGGACAGAATTGAGAGACTTTTCTCGTTCCTAATAGTATGTTTGGTTTGAGTTTTTTGAATTAAGTTTTTTAAAAATTGAGTTTTTTAATTTTCGTATTCTTTTGTTTTTAGTGAATATTTTTGAAATTTTAAACATTTTTTTAAACTTTTTTAGATGCACCTTAGTTAGATGTATCTAAAAAGTAAAAAATTTATGAAAAAATATTTTAAAAATTAATAAATACATAAAAATATAAAAATATACTGAATTCTTATATTTTTTTTGTATTTTTGGTATTTAGTGAATTTTTAAAAGATTTTTTTTACAATTTTTTTACTTTTTAAATGTATTTATGTTAGGTGTGTCTAAAAAGTAAAAAAGTTACTTAAAATATTAAAAAAATTCAGTAAAAATAAAAAAAAATAAAAAATAAGAAAGTAGAATTTTCTTAAAAGTGTTTTCTGAAAAATAAATTTTTTTCCCCCTTTCACTACGTGAAGTCACACTCATGCATGTTTCACATATATTCCAACTGTAGTGAACAAGTTACTATTAAAGAACGCTCTCACTTTAGTTTATAATTTTTTCTTTTTGTAAATTACACCTTCTAAGATTTGAACAAAATACTGTTAATTTTATATTTTTAATATAGTTATACCAAATTTTTTAAAGAATATTTATCAATAAATCTTATCTTACAAATAAGTACTCTAATTAGTTCCGAATTTTTTCTATTTGATCGGTTAAGTCTTATTAGTAGAGAATTTCTTTTGTATAGTCTTATTTTTTTTTTTTTATTTTAGTAGTGTTTTGGTAGACAACTATACCATTTTATTAATGTCATAGGTATGATGTGAAATTTCAATGTGACAGGTATTAAAGTGACAGTCCAAAAAAATTAAAAACTCCTTAGTATACTTTTCTTAAATGTAACAACGTAGCAGGTATGATGTGATACTTCAAAACTTTTACTCCAAAAAAAATAAAAACTCCTTAGTGTACTTTTCTCAAACGTGACAACGTGACGGATATGATGTGACACTTTAAAAAAAAATTAAAAATGTATTAGTGTACTTTTTCCAAACGTGACATGTGACACTTCAACGTGGCGAGTATAATGTGACACTCTAAAAAAATTAAAAATTTTTTAGTGTACTTTTTCTAAATGTGACACTCTAACGCGAAGGCGTTAAGATCCTCTAGAATGTAATCCTTTCTAGAGTGATGTCTTAGAGTGATCCATCTATGACTGACACGTGCCCCACTCAGCTGCCAAGGGCTGAGATTTAGCCTCGTTTTGGTGAGCAATTTGAATTTTTTTTTCCTTCCAAATTTCTCTCTTTACTCTCCTCCCTCTCCACCTCTCATCTGCCTTCATCGCCTCCGTCACCGCCTTCTTCATCCCCTGGCTCGCCTCCTTCAAACTCCTTCTCTTCTCCTTCGATCTCGGACCACTCTCTTCCAACCCACCTCAGCCCCTTTTCTTTTCATCATCATCGCTTGTCTCCCCATCAGAACCAAAC
Source organism: Camellia japonica (assembly GCA_030407325.1). Taxonomy (NCBI): domain Eukaryota; kingdom Viridiplantae; phylum Streptophyta; class Magnoliopsida; order Ericales; family Theaceae; genus Camellia; species Camellia japonica. Next base: position 15,569,198 of record JAPPVO010000017.1, read on the forward strand.
AACAACAAAACCCAGAAAAACCATCCAAAATTTCTAAGAAATCATCCAAACCCACCAAATTGATGCTCAATTTAGCTTCTGAAACGGTGGTGCTAGATCATCAGAATCAAAACCCAGAAAAACCATTGAAAATTTTATCAAAACTCACAAAATTGCAGCCCAATTTAGCCTCTGAAATTGTGGTTCCAGATCATCATAATCAAAACCCAGAAAAACCATCGAAAATTTGAGGAAATTTTTTTTTCCTGATTTCAAAATTCCTTCACAGCTGCTATATGCAGTGGCAGCAACGCGTTGGGGGTGGGAAGGGGCATGATAGGACATCGATGTCCTCCTCCTCTTCTCTTCTTCTCACAGCCCTTCTCTCTCTCTCTCTCTAATGTTTCATAGCAACATGAACGTATTCGATGTTTTGAAATCTGATTTTTTTTTTTTTTTGCCAAGATTGAAGGAGAAGAGGAGGAGTTTGAAGGAGGCGAGCTAGGTGATGACGGAGGCGATGACAGAGACGATGAAATCCGAGGAGAGGTGGAGAGGGAGGAGAGTGAAGAGAGAGAAATCTGGAATTATTTTATTTTACAACTGCGATTGGGAGCTCGAATTCGGAACCCCCGAATCCCCCGAATCAACCAAAAATCAAGAGAAGAAGGAAGAAGGAAGAAGAGAAGGAAGAAGGACTGGAGGGGCCGGACTGGACTGGAGTGGAGGGGCCAGATTAGACTGGAGGGGTTGGACTGGAGCGGCCGGACCGGAGACAGAGGCGGAGGCAGGGCGGAGACGAGACGATCAGCCGACGAGCTGCCACGACCGACACCGCCATCGCCGATCGGCCGACGAGCTGCCACGACCGACACCGACACCGCCATCGCCATCGCCATCGCCGTCTCTCTCTCTCTGTTTCTCCCTCTCTCTCCCTCTGTTTTAGACTCTCCTCTCCTCCTCTCTTTCTCCCTCTGTTTCTCTCTCCCTCTCTCTCTGTTTCAGAAAAAAAAAATGCCCAAAACGACATCGTTTTGGGCATTTGGGGGATTCGGGGGAGAACCTTCGAGCTACAAAACATTAAGCTTTATTTTATTATTATTATCTTTTTTCAAATTGCTCACCAAAACTACGTCGATTTGGTGAGGCTAAATCTCAGCCCTTGGTAGCTGAGTGGGACACGTGTCGATCATGGATGGATCACTCTAGGAACATACTCTAGAGGATCTTCGTGGAGGGTATGATGTGACACTAAAAAACTCTTTAGTGTACTTTTTTCAAATGTAAAACTCCAATGTGGCGGGTAAATGAGTCATTACACATCCAAAAGGACTAAATATATCACAAGAAAAAAATATGAAACTATATAAATTATAAGTCCAAAATATGAGACTTATTGGTCAATCTCCATTTTTTTAATTCATACAACATTTTTTTTTTCATTAGTAATTTGTGAGTCGTATGAATGAAAAAGTAAAGTGGTATATTTTCTACTAAAATATATTTTTACCTTTGTTTAGTTATGTGTTCATCCACTCTATGCATTAGTTTTGATGATTTTAATCTTACTAAAATTGAGGTTGTTAGTGTAATTCTATTAAATTTGTAAGATTAATTATATTTTTGTCAAGCTTAAAGGGAAGTGAGTGTAATTTATTCTTTTTTCTATAAATCCACCAACATGTTCACATATATTGAAACTTTGTCCAATTTTTATTTTTTACGTTTGACAAAATTCAAAGATGAAGAGGAGAAAAACAGGATTGAAGGTGTGAGATTGTGTGAATTTCCCATTTTTTATCCAAGTTTGGTATATCATGAGTTATATGTAGGGACAATTTGTTTCTTTATGGTTTTTCTTCTTTATTATACAAAATTTGAAGCAAAAGTGTTACATACTTTCACATGAGGTAGGTCCACACGATAAAATTGTTTAAGTATTAATCTTCCAACCCAAAAATTTTTACAGTCATTGTTTGAGGTGGGTCTTGCTTTTAATACTGAAGTTTATTTGTTTATTTATTTATTTATTGCATACTATATTATTTTTAAAAAAATCATAAACTTTGATGGTTTCTATAGCATATTTCTTTCTCATTTAAATATCATACTTTCCACTGTTTATTTTTGTAAATTAATTTTTAAATTAACCTTCAAGCCCAAACATGCATGGGATATAACCATGAATTATATTTCAAGACTTCCAACATTTTTGCCAAAGCAACCATAGGTTGTACTTTATTCTCCCCAAAAATGCAATCTAAGAACAAGTTCTTTCTGCCATGGTCTGATCTTTGCTTTCGTATTTAAGTGTTTTTTGTGTGTGTGTGTGTGTATTCAATATGTTCTTCTTGGTTTGTTTTTTTTTTATTGGATATTTATTTAGTTTGCGTGCATCTTAACTAATTTTGGAACTCTGAAGTTAATAACCAAGTAAACCTCTAGTAGTCCCTTAAAGTGATTCAAATTCAAAATTTTAAATCTTATTCTCAAATTTTTATCCACTACAACAAAATGCACACTCGGCGACAAAAAAAATTTAGTCGCCAAAAGTTGTGGAATTGGCGACTAAAAAATTTTAGCATACTAAAATAGTCAAAAATTAAAATAGCCTACTATAATAGCCAACTTAATACTTCAAAGTGTAGGACTAGGCTTCTCTATGGACTGGAGAGTATTGTCTAGACCTATGAGTAAGGCTGCAAACAAACCAAACTGTTCATAAACAGCTCGAGCTCGGCTTGTTTAAAGCTCATTTGAGTTCAACTCATTTACTAAATGAACGAGTTCCAGGTTTATTTTTAGGCTCGTTTATTAATCGAGCTGAGCTCAAGTAACCCTAAGCTCGGCTCAATATATCAAATAAATTTTCAATAATCTATTTTATTTTTCTATTTATGTTTGGTATTTGTGTAAATTTACATATTTAATTGTTGGAATTATAATTAATATAAAAATTATTGTAAATTTTACTCATAATTTTGCATTTTTTTTTATCTTAATAAGTAAATAATTTAAGTTAATTTTTTTTCCCAAGCTCGATCTTGAGCTTGGCTAGTTTATGTAATCGAGCGAGCTCGAGCTGAGTTCGAGTTTATCAAATATTTGACGAGCTAAGCTCGTGCTCGATTATTTAAGCTCAATTTGAGCTTGGTTCGAGTTTGACTAATTCTTAATATATAAAAAGTTTGAACACTCAAAAACTCGGCTCGACTTGGTTCGTTTGTAGCCCTTCTACCACAAATCCTATTTTGATGATCCGAGTCGTTTATTTTGTAAAATATTTTGTGTATATCATTCATACAAAAAAAAAGGATTAATTTGATAATCATAGCATATCTAATTTATCACGTTTGTCATAAAAAAAATTAGATGGCTTAATTATTTTTAGAAATATATTATCGTTCATTTTTGTAGACACATTTATCCCTCAGCCTGGACAACACCCTAATCCAACTCCTTTTCAGAATATAAATTATAAAGTGACTTATTTTTGTCAAATAATTTAAGTTTTTGGATAGCAAGTGATTAACGAATCAATAATTCAATATGGTATGAGATCAAATAATTGATTATATGTTCAAATCGTACTGTTTTTTCAATAATAAAAATAATTGCACATGTTGAAAAAAATCTAAATTAATAATAAAATTGCCTCATTTAAAATAATTCAAGCTTTTACGCGTGCTATCTGTCTGAGAATTTTTTTGACAGAATTGAGAGACTTTTCTCGTTTCTAATAATCTTTTTTTTTTTCCTTTTACTACGTGAAGTCACACTCATGCATGTTTCACATATTAGTCATGATAGAGACCACTAATTTGGTGGCTTTAATCCACCACTAATGAGGTGAAAAAGGAAAAGAAAAAAAAAAAAAAACACAGACACAACACACACTGTGGCAGTGGATGGGACTCACTGCCACATCATTAGTGGTAACTCTAATTAGAGCTCCTACTCATTTTCCTTCACATATATTCCAACTGTAGTGCTCACCCTCCTAAGATTTTAAAAAAATACAATTAATCTTATACTTTTAATATAATTACATCAATATTTTAATTCATAAAACATTTAGTTTTTTTTTTTTTTTCATTTATAATTTGTGAGTCATATGGATGAAAAAGTACAGTCGTATATTTTCTGCCAAAATATATTTTTACCTTTGCTTAGTTATGTGTTCATCCACTATCTGCCATAGTTTTGATGATTTTAATCTTACTAAACTTGAGGTTCTTAGTGTAATTCTATTAAATTTGTAAGATTAATTATATTTTTGTCAAACTTAAGGGGAGGTGAGTGTAATTTATCTTCCCCCCCCTATAAATCCACCAACATGTTCACATACATTCAAACTTTGTCCAATTTTTATTTTTTATGTTTGACAAAATTCAAAGATGAAGAGGAGAAAAAGAGGATTGAGGGGGTGAGATTGTGTGAATTTCCCATTTTTTATCCAAGTTTGGTATATCATGAGTTATATGTAGGGACAATTTGTTTCTTTATCCTTTTTCCTCTTTATTATATACAAATTTGTAGCAAAACTGTTACATAGTTTCACATGAGGTAGGTCCACACGATAAAATTGTTTAAGTATTAATCTTCCAAACCAAAAATTTCTACAGTCATTGTTTGAGGTGGGTCTTGTTTTTAATGCTAAAGTTTTATTTATTTTTTTATTGCATACTATATTATTTTTTGAAAAATCATAAGCTTTGATGGTTTTTATAGCATATTTCTTTCTCATTTAAATATCATACTTTCCACTGTTTATTTTTGTAAATTAATTTTTAAATTAACCTTCAAGCCCAAACATGCATGGGATATAAAGATGAATTCTGTTTCAAGACTTCCAACATTTTTGCCAAAGCAAGCATAGGTTGTGCTTTATTCTCCCCCAAAAGTGCAGTCTAAGAACAAGTTCTTTCTGCCATGGACTGATCTTTGCTTTCGTATTTAAGATTTATTTTATTTTATTTTATTTTCTTTCTCAAGTATGTTGTTTTTGTTTTTTTGGATACTTATTTCAGTTTATGTGTACCTTAACTAATTCTGAAATCCTTAAGTTAATAACCGAGTATGTAACAACTCAGATTTTTAATTATTCTGTAGAATTTATACTAATATTATTTAATCTCAGTTTGAAAAATATATAATTTATTATATATTATTATGTGTAATTTTGTAAAATAATATAATTATTAGAAAATCTAGGGGCCAAAGTATAAATAAAATAAGTCGGATAAACTTGAATTAATGGGTTTAGTAGAAAGGCGACACGTGACAGTTTGCTTGGGCATCACGAATTGAATTTGTATAAATGGGGGAGAAGTTGACTCAGGAAGAAGGAAAGGAAAATTAGTGGAAGCTAAGAAGATCTTTGATAGTGGAAAGAAATAGTAAGGTATTAAAGTTAAGGTGAGTTATATTATACATTGAGTTACCAAAAAGTATTTTACTTATATTTTGACTTACCAAAGTCTATTTTATATAATTTATGTTTTATTAATATATTAATAAAAGTTATGTTTTATAAAAGTTTCAGCTACGTGGATTCTATTTCTAAACCCTATTTGCTTAAAAGTGAAACCCATGGATGTTTGTTTTACTTTTAAAGAATATTTGGCTATGATCTTATATGAAAATATGTTTTGTGAACACCACCACGGGAGTCCCACGCCTTGGGGGACTTAAATAATCATTGGCTTAGTGATTGACCACTCTGTGGTCCAGTGTTTGTCGTGGATCCATTGACCAGTGTAGTGCTTGGCACTTAGTGATGTACCGTGGTTATGGTTGTATAGTGATTTCCGTATTACGTGATCCGATGTATATGCCAAATGATGTCCGTACTATGTATGTTATATATCAAGCTCTTTTAGCCAATAATAATCCATGGTGAATTTTATGCCCTTATACTCTTAGTATAATATTTCTCACCCTGCTATGTGCTTATAATTTTTTTACCACTTTCAGGTGACATGTCAGGACCAGCGTGTGGGGTAGGCACAAAGCACTTTTATTGATGTATTTTTTATATGTAAATATCGGCCTTTTTGATCAATATATTTTGTAATAAAAATAGAAACTCTGATGATTATTTTAGTACCCTTATTTAAATATTTTTTCCACTTGCGTTTATTAATTTGTTTAAAGATTTGGCCAAAGGTAACCTCGGTTACTGGCCATCACGATGCTTAACCCTTGGGTACGGGGAACGGGTCGTGATAGAGTAAACCTCTAATGGCCCCTTAAAATAATTTGAACTAAAATTTGAAATTTTATTATCAAATTTTTACCACTCGGTCAACTCTTAAATTTTTTTAAAGAATGTATTATGCTAAATTTGGGATTCTTTCTTAAATTAGAATTGTTAATGTGATATTTTTGAAAAATCACAAAACATATTAGAAGATCATTCATCCATTTGAAGAATGAGAAATAAATTAACATCAAATACTATTTTTTTTTTAAAAAGATCGGTCCATCTAATACTATTAATTCATAAAAAACTAGTATCTATTTGGTCATAACATGAACAAAAAGAGAGGTGATATCGATTATTTAACTATAAAATAAGAGTGTATTTTTGTTCTGTTGTTTTTTTATTTTTATTTTTATTTTTTATTATAGATATTAAGGGCATTGATATCCACACATAAATAAGGGCAAATTGGGAAATGAAATAAATTAGTTTTTTTTTTGATCAGGGGAATGATTTAGCATGTTGAATTCCACATTTTCATTACCATCGATAGTTAATAATCAAATAATAATAAAAAAAAAGATTGAAATGAAAAAGTGAAGTTGGTCAATATTATTCCATTACCGCGAGGAAGATTCTTATAATGGTCAATAATCTTAATGGAAGTTAGTATAATTTACCCTTTGTGCAAATTTCATGTGGGGCGTTGAATCCCTTGGCTAATTGGACTATGATATTCAACATTTTGTTACTACCATGCAGGTGTGAAATTTAAATTATTAAAAATTCATTTGGGTTAGTTTTTAAATCATGATTTGAGTGTGAAATTGTATTTTAAGTTTTGAGTTTTGAGTTAAGTTTTGATTTTTTTTTTTTTATTTGTTTATGAGTTTTGAAAGGAGTTTTGAAAAGAGGTGTATTCTGAAATTTTTTGGATTTATTTATTTTTACGTATTTAAAAATTTTCTTAATTTTATTTTTCTAGGGTAAATATTTTTTATTTTTTTAATGTGTGCTGTATTTACTACATGTGTGCGCTGTATTTTTTTTCAAATATTTTAAATATATTTTTTAAATATTTAAAAATTTAAAATGAGTTGTATTTTTATTATTTTAAATTAATAATTTTTATTTTAAATAATTTATTTTTTGAATATTTTTATATTTTATATTTTTTAAACTTTTTTTAAGTATATAATTTTTTTTTAAAATTTAAAAAATCTTGGATCGCTCATACATATCTAAATCATACCAAATTATTTGGCCAATACTTAAAAAAATAACAAAATATTTTTTTCGAAAAATAAAACATTTCAAAATATTTTTCTTCAAAAATAAAAATAAACAAAATATTTTTTGAAATTTTATATTTTTTTAAAGAAATATAAAATAAAAAAATAATCTTAAAGAGCGAAATAAAAAAATAATTTTAATTTTTTGTTTTTAAAGTAGAGTTTTAAAAAGAGTTTTGAGTTATGTGTGTAATTATAAATTTTGAAAATAGTTTTTGAATTATGTGTCATGAGTTTTGAAAAAAAAATTATTTTTTTTGATCTCACAATTTCAAAACCAAACCAAACACTAACATTTAACATAACAAACCAAATGCCACTTCCTTTCCAAACGAGAGAACAACCACAACCAAACTGAAGCAAACATTCATCCTCACCAAAGAAAAAAAATCAATTGTCTCTTTCTTTTTCTTTTTTTTTTTTGTTTTTTTTTGTTTTTTTGGCTCAACTCTTATTTTCTTTCATGCTCACCAAAGACAAAATCACAACACAGCCAACAGAAGCAAACCAAAACATTCACAAAACATCACCAAGAAACAAGTATCAAGTTGTCCAGGGGGACACAATCCGGGTCTAAAATTGCGAAATTGAACATCACAGATGCTACCTAACAGACCCGCAGCATCTTATTTATTCAAAAATCCTTGACGAAAAGGATCTTGCGAGGTTGGAATAGTCACTCATTTTCCAGAATTTGTGCTATTTGTGCTAGGATTGATAGCAATATAAGTCTGAATAAAGCTCAAGACAATGGCTAAAATAGCACCAAGGAAAGCAAGAATAGTCCAAGGGGTATCAAAATGGGTATGCAACCATTCAGTCATCCACAGTCTCACCTTGTTCTTATAGTGCTTTTCAATTTGGTTTTGAACATCTTTATAGGCATTAGTGTCAGGCACTAAGTTCTTGGCTATCTCATTGAAAAGCCCAGCCACCTCTTCGTCGGTACTAAGGTAGTTTAGAAGTATTCCCTTCTTTCTCAGTTCCTTCACATCATCAGCACTATCAATCAGTGTATCCATAAACCATATATATGAGGTGACTCCGAAGTCATTGGGACTATCAGGACACATCTCATAGGCTACCAAGTTTAGTAGTAAAGACTGGGTTGAGTCATCAATTATCATTGGAGGAAGCCTTAAGATTGCTCTAATGAAGAGAGGTTCATACCTTACATCAGTAAAAAGAATGTTTTCTTGGTTAGGCCTGAAGATGATCCCCGCAGTCTTGAGCTCCTGTACTGAACGATACGAGTACCAATTGTTTCTTTCTCCTTTAGGACATAAATTTTTGAGAAGGCCGATGAGTTTCTGCAATATTGTTGAGCAACAATTGTTGCCTCCTTCTCCTCCTCTGTTTTCAGTGCCAGTAAGACTGAAAGCATTTGGTTTAATAAGTTGCCTGTGCACGAGTTCTAGAAGATGAGCGGGTTTGCCTAATGTTGTTGGTACTTCTGTGTGCCTTGTTTTTGGGTTGGTAATGCATGTAATGCAATTTTCCATCATTTCCTGAAATGAAATATGAGGAGGACGACGTGGCCACGTGTTTTGAATGAACTTGTTAATCAACTCCAAGCCTTTATCCTCTTTAAAGTCCGAGTTCATGGTCATCAGTGCCTGGAGGACTTTGAAAGGAAGTTGATTCTCGAGCAAGAACAAGTCACGTTGCACGAAAGCTTTTTCATGATTCTTCATCTTCATTTTGGCTTGCTCTTCTTCGTGTGTCATGTAGTGAATATATTGGAGGATGAAGCAACCATCGAGGAACATCATCTGAGTGAAGTCCTCCGTGTCATCAATATTGGTGCCCTCAGCATAGCAGTTTCTTGCTTCCATAGCCACGTCTGCAACCTTGTTATACAAGTCGGTTATTGAATATGATGGTCCACAACTTTTGACATACTCCCTTGTGAATTGAAATTTGATTTTTTCGAACGATTTGAGGTTTGGGCTCTCGTGGTGGTAGGGACCAATAGAAACTAGCTGTGGTTCATAGCATTTCTTGGTGGACTCGGTACCCATCTGCAGAAGCGTTTGAGGGACTTTGTGTATCTTATGCTTTGGCATTGTGGTGTTTGAGGACTCACTGGACTCAATTTCTTCAATCATTATCGAACTTAGCCACACATTGTTGGGCTGTGGCTCTGGCTCTGGCTGTGGTTGTTGCGGTTGTGGGTTCGGTGGGCTGTGGATTACAACACTCAGCTCACTGTCACAAGATGGAGCCGACATTGTCAGCAGGTAGGTAGGAGGATATACACAATCTAGCAAGAGGTAATATAATTTTTATCTTATGATTCTTTATCTGCTTATGATTCGCAGTTTCTGAAATTTATAGGACACCTTAAAGTACTTTAATTAGCAATTATCTTGTATTGTATTAGATCAAAAAACACGTTGCAAGTGTCATTATCTGCATGAGAATCTTCATGAAAACAAAAATGAAGTACAGCATTTCTTTTTTCTGTTTCTAGTCTTTTTTTTTTCTTTTTCTTTTTCTTTTTATGTATATAAAAGTCACAAGCTTCTTTCACATATATTCCAAATTTGGTGTTCATGTTACCCTGTAAAAGAAATCCCGTACCTTGGTTTTTGTTCTTTTTCTTTTGTTTGATGTAAATCTAGCAACATGTTTTTCACATACATCCCAAAAGATATATTACTGTTTTGAAAACAGATATTTTGGCTCCTATTTTATCAACCTCTTCCATCTACATTACTTATGATCAGATTAAAGTTGTCAATTTTAACGTGTGTTGAAATTCCATGATCAGTATAGCAGCTAGTTGTCCAAATCTGGAGGATGATTTTAAATATGGACCGATATGTACCCAACGAGTTTTTTTTCGAAAATAAAAACTCGGCCGATTGACCCATTAGGTATCTGCCAGTACCCAACAATATGTATTGGTTCATAGCTGATTTACTGTTGACATGGCCGATTGACAGCTAATGCACCAATTCCGCTGAAATGAAGTTCTTGTTTGAGGCTGATGATTTCAAAAAATTTATAACCACGACATCCGATTCCAGATATGCATCCTTCTACTATTATACCGAGATAGATATTGACACCTCTTCCAATACTGTTATTTTAAACCATGATCCAAATTTGAATGACCAATTCAACTTCATATGAAAAATTAATCATAGAATTTTTTATAAGGTGTTTGCTACTGGTGAATATAGATACCTTACTATATATATCTCGGTAACATTAATGTTAGGTACCAAAAAACTTAGATACAAAAAAAATAAAAAAATTCAGACACCATTATGAGTGATCAAAAACACTCTCGAGGAAAAATTTGTGAAATAAAAAATAAAATACTTGTGGAGTGATAAAAAATACCCACAAGGAAAAATTTGTTAGGGTGTGGTTTTTCATTTTCATTTTTATTTTATCAACAAAATTAAAATTTTATTAATAAACATTATAAGTGAACATATCCCTGATACATCAACTCAATCTCCAGAAAAACACCAAGAATAATACACCTTTCTCCTAATCTCCTATCAAGATAAACTCAGAGTTAGCAAGATACAAACAAAACAATACACCACAATGAACAATAAGTACAAACAGAGTACCCTTATTATAGAACAATACCACATTAACAGTCACCAAACAAATAAACACACCAAGACGGTAACTTCAAATGAAAAGCCATAGTAGAAATGCCACTTTGAGCAGAGTAAAATAGAGCACCCTGATATTTAGGCAATGCCACAACCATAGTCATTTATTCCTTTCTGAAAGCATTGCCATCCCATCATGTCTTAAACTTCAAACATCAAACACCTTCAATATTAAATAAAAATGTCATTGAAACAACAGTTAAGTGTGTGCATGAGAGAGAGAGAGAGGGAGTATGAAAATCAAAGCAGCTTGAATATATTCTAACATATTTTACTGTATCGTTGGTTTTGATGGTAAATGAACAAATCTTCTTATAATATTTTTTTTTTCCAACTTGTACTCAATTGGTATTACTCTTGTTACCACACATTCATCTGAGTATCCACATCTCTATTTCATTCATTTATGAGCATGTTATTTTTTTAGTCGCTCAATATTTTGTCTTGTAAAATATCATTGGTATTATAGTTGTTGTATAAATTTTTTCTTTTCAATTTTGCAGGTACTCGTAGATCATATATGATTAGGGCTAGCTTTTGGGCAAAGCCTACAAAGCAGTCGCTTTAGGCCCCAAAAAAATACCCAAAAAAAATGTCCCAAAACTATAGTAAAGGGTTGTTTGGGGTATTTTAAATAAGTGTACTTTTTGTCTTTTTAGACTAAAAAATTGAGGTTGAAAATATGGATATTTGGGTTAACTTTTTGACTTTTTATGGAAAAATGTGTAATAAAAAATTGTAAAAATTGATTTATAGGGAAAAATTCGAATTGGGAGTTGTGTAGCCGTAATTGTTGACTTTTGGTGAATAGTGTTAATTTTTTAACTTTTTGAGTAACTTTTTGACTTTTTAACTTTTTTACAAGTTCCCAAACTTGGCCTAAGTATTGTACTAGTCCAAAAAAAAAAAAAAAAAAACAAAAGGCCCACTTGAATTAGAAATATCTAAAGTTTCTTACAAGAAGAGGCCCAATTTGAATAAAAAGACCCAACATTTTGAGGCCTCAATTTAATTACAAACATATAAAATAAAACCAAAGTTTTTACCAGTTGGTTTCTGTCAATTTCAAGCATTAGAAGTATTTATCTATATTTTTTTGTGTTTTTTTATTTGTTCAACTATGATATGATGGAAAGTCTTAAATCTGTAATACAAAGTTGGGTTTCAACATACAAACTCTGTAATAGATATGAATTCTTGTTTTTGTTTGATTAAATATTTATTTGATCATTGATTTTGTTGGGTATACCTCTTTATTGGAGTGTAGGACCCAATTGGTTTTGGAAAAAGAGTTTTAATTTGGCTTGGTTTAGGTATAATATATTTTTATATATTATATTTGTGGAGGCCCAATTCAATTTGGATACAATTAGGGTTTGATTACAAAACCTTAGATACACAATATATGTTGTTCAATATTTGAGAGATATATATTGGGTTTTTCACCAAAAAGTGCGGTGGCTTACATTACTTTGGTAACAGTGCCGAAGATTGGTATATTGGTTCAATTTCGATTTTTTGAAGCCCGGTTTTGGGGCATCTTCGGTTGGTGTTTGGTTCGTTATTTTGTATCTTCTACAACTTTGGTTCTGAAGATTTTGATTCATCTATTTGGTGAGGTCTTTCCTCTTGTTTATTTGTGATTATTTGGAATTCACCTAAGGGTGGTTTTGTGAGACCATTAGTGTCTCGTTTGTAATCGTTTGGAACTTATTTGGTTGATAGTGAAATCGGATTTCGATCCCGTGGACGTACATCACATTAAGGGAACCACGTAAAAATTCTTGTGTTGCCTTTGATTTAATTTTTCTGCATTAGTTTTTATTCCCATTGATTGATTTACTTGTGGGGAATCACATATTTTCCCTAACAACTGGTATCAGAGCTTACGGTTTATTTGAGTTTATTTATTTGTGTAAATCAATGGAGGGGAATGTGGGTCGTATGTCTAGCTTCAATGGAAGCAATTGGGTAACTTGGCAAACTAAAATAGATGACCTATTATTTTGTAAAGATTTGCATGGACTCATTGAGGGTGATAGTGACAAATCAAAAGATAGTTCTTTTTCAAAGAAAGACATTGAGTGTTACTATTGTCATGAGAAAGGGCACATGAAGCGAGAATGCCGAAAGCTCAAAAATAAGGAGAAAAGGCGTAACAAAAGTGTGGATAAGAAGCAAGAAGACACAACGGCAGTTACTATCGATGATCTCATGGTTGTTTGTGAAGATGATTGTATCAATTTTGTGGGCCAAGAGAGTCATTGGGTGATTGATTCTGGTGCTTCTTTTCATGTGACTTCTCGAGTTGATTTCTTTACTACCTACACCGAAGGAGATTATGGTTCTGTTCGAATGGGTAATGAAGATTTGTCCAAGATTATTGGTATAGGTGATGTTTGCTTGGAAACAAATTTGGGCTGCAAGTTGTTGCTTAAAGATGTGAGGCATGTTCCCGACATTCGCCTCAATTTGATCTCTACTAGGAAGCTAGATGATGAAGGCTTCAACAATAAATTTGGTGATGGAATATGGAAGCTCACAAAAGGTTCTTTGGTGGTGGCTAAGTGCAAGAAGACTCATACACTTTATTCGATGCAAGGAAAAATTTGTAAAAGTGTTGTCAATACACTTGAAGATGATTCTTCTACCGAATTGTGGCACAAGCGGCTTGGCCACATGAGTGAAAAGGGGCTGCAAGTATTGTTTAAGAAAGAGCTTCTACCCGGTTTGAAAGGTACACATCTTAAAACTTGTGTTCATTGTTTGGCGGGTAAACAACATAGAGTTTCTTTTCATAAAAATGTTGCTTCTAGAAAAGAAAATGTTTTGGAGCTGATTCATTCGGATGTTTGTGGTCCTTTAAAAGTTAGAATACATGGTGGCGCACTTTATTTTGTTACTTTCATTGATGATTATTCAAGGAAAGTTTGGGCTTTTCTACTAAAAACTAAAGATCAAGTTCTAGAAGTATTTAAGCATTTTCAGGCCATGGTTGAAAGAGAAACAGGGCAGAAATTGAAGTGCATTCGATCAGACAATGGTGGTGAATACACTAGGCCATTTGATGAGTATTGTCGCAGCCAAGGTATTCGGCACCAAAAGACAGTTAAGAAGACTCCTCAACAAAATGGCGTTACCGAGAGGATGAACCGCACCATTGTGGAAAGAACAAGGTGTTTGCTTTCACAAGCTAAATTGCCAAGATCCTTTTGGGGTGAGGCAATGAGTACAGCGGTTGACGTGATCAATTTATCTCCTTGCTATCCTTTGAATGGTGATGTTCCTGAAAGAGTTTGGACTGGCAAAGATGTGTCTTATGAGCACTTGAGAGTGTTTGGTTGCTGAGCTTTTGTTCACATTCCAAAGGATGAGAGGTCCAAGCTTGATAGTAAGTCAAGACAATGTATCTTTCTTGGTTATAGGCGTGATGAATTTGGGTATAGATTGTGGGATTCGGTCGACAAGAAAGTCATTCAAAGCCGTGATGTTGTGTTTCTTGAAGACCAAACAATTGAAGACTTTGGCAAAAGTGATCAACCGGAGCCAAAAACTAGTGATCTCATTGATATGGATCCATTTCCTTCATCTTCAGTTGATGATGAACATGGGGGAGATGTGCAACCACCTATTGAAGAAGTGGAGGATGATGCTAATCCTAATGAAGTTGAGCCAAAAATTGAGGAAGAGCATCCAACTCAGGAACCGCCACCACAACTTGAGTTGAGAAAATCTATAAGGGACCGACAACCTTCAAGAAAGTATCCTCCCAATGAATTTGTGTTGATTTCTGATCAAGGGGAGCCGGAGAGCTACCAAGAAGCAATTGAGCATGCAAAGAAAGGTGATTGGAAAAAGGCCATGGAAGAGGAGATGAACTCCTTACTTGAAAATCACACCTATGACTTAGTGAAGTTGCCTAAGGGGAGGAAAATTCTGAAAAATAAATGGGTTTTCAAATTGAAGAATGATGGCAAGAATCTGAGGTACAAGGCACGTTTTGTTGTGAAAGGCTTTGGGCAAAAGAAAGGCATTGACTTTGATAAGATTTTCTCGCCGGTTGTGAAGATGTCTTCTATTCGGGTTGTACTTGGCATGGCTGCAAGTATGAACCTTGAAGTTGAGCAACTTGATGTGAAAACCGCATTTCTTCATGGTGATCTTGAAGAAGAAATTTACATGGAGCAACCGAAAGGTTTTGTAGAGAAAGGGAAAGAGAAATTTGTTTGCAAATTGAAGAAAAGTTTGTATGGCCTCAAGCAAGCCCCGCGGCAATGGTACAAAAAATTTGACTCTTTCATGATGAATAATGGTTTTTCTAAAACCACTTCGGACCATTGTGTGTTTGTGAAAAATTTCCCAGATGGCAAATTTATTATTCTTTTGCTTTATGTTGATGACATGTTAATTGTGGGTCAAGATTCTACCATGATTAACAGGTTGAAGTTAGAGTTGAGTAAATCTTTTGCTACGAAAGATTTGGGACCGGCAAAGCAAATATTTGGTATGAAAATTGTTCGTGATCGCAAAGATGGGCTGATTTGGTTGTCTCAAGAAAGTTATATTGAGAAAGTTTTTGAGAGGTTCAACGTGGATAAAGCAAAGCCGGTTGGTTGTCCACTTGCGGGTCACTTTAAGCTTAGTTCGAATCAATGTCCTACAAATGAGAAAGACAAAGAAGAGATGTTGAAAGTTCCTTATGCTTCAGCAGTTGGTTCTTTGATGTACGCCATGGTTTGTACAAGGCCAGATATTGCTCACGCCGTTGGTGTGGTGAGTCGGTTTCTCTCTAATCCGGGTAAAGAACATTGGGCAGCGGTAAAATGGATTCTCAGGTATCTTCGAGGGACTTCGAAGGCGTGTTTGTGTTTTGGAGATGGTAAGCCGATGCTTGATGGGTTCACGGATTCTGACATGGCCGGTGATGTTGATTCTAAGAAATCTACTTCGGGGTATTTGATGACTTTTGCAGGGGGAGCTGTGGCATGGCAATCTAAATTAGAAAAATGTGTTGCTCTCTCAACTACCGAAGCTGAATTTATTGCCATTACGGAAGCTTGCAAAGAAGAGTTATGGTTGAAGAAATTTTTACAAGAGTTGGGTTTAAAGCAAGAAAAGTATGTGCTTTATTGTGATAGTCAAAGTTGAAAATCCTATGTGATTCGTGATTAGATAAAGATTAAAATATTCCAAAACTCAAAAAATTCCAAAACACTCAATCTAAAATCATCAAGCACTTACGAGAGTGATTTTAGTTTGTTTGTTTTTAGGAATAAATAATAAATCAACACAAATGATTTTTTACGTGGAAAAACCACAATTGAAGAACCTTCAATCGTAATAAAAAATCACGGGCAAACGGCCACTAATCAATCCACTACAGAAGGACTACAAGGTTACAAAGAAACCATACAAATTACCCAACCCAGTCAATTTGTCTCTGAATCTTCTGTAACTCTTTCACCACGCCTTCGTCACGGAACTGATTCTGAAGTTGATTCCACACCACAACTTCACTTGTCGAATTAACGACTACGTAAAGAATCAAACGCCTTTTGAAACTTTACGTGATGATCTTCGGATCCCACCGAAGCGAACACTCTTGAATATGTAGTATCAAACTCTTTGATGTATGAATCTCAACTCATGAGTTTAGAACTCTCTCTCAAGAACATCAAAGAAAACTCATCAAACTCTCAGAAGAACACTTCAAACAAAACTCTAGAATTCTTGAATCAGATCTAGAAAACGTTAGATTAGTTTTAGGAGAAAACCATCTACTTATAGACAACCAAAAAGAATCCCAATCCTGAAAGAAACCAATCACTTGAAAAATTCTGGATTCTGAAGCTCGCTCGAGCGAGGCTCCTCTCGCTCGAGCGAGACGCTTATCTCGCGTGATTTCTACTAGTGCCTTCGCTCGAGCCACGAACTCTTCGCTCGAGCGAGGAAACAACACCTTCAGGTTTTTGTATGGAAGCAATTCGTCGCTCGAGCCACCTTCATCTTCGCTCGAGCGAGCATTGACCTTCGCTCGATCCACCAATTCCATGCTCGAGCGCACATTCATCTCCTTCAGGTTTTTATACCAGACGCAGTCCTTCGCTCGAGCGAGGACATCTTCGCTCGAGCGAGGAAGAAAAAACACAGAAAATTTACAACTCAATCACTGAGTTTTGTTCGCGGGATTTTGACAAGATAGGACCTAACAATCTCCCCCTTTGTCAATACCCGGACAAAACTCTCTAAACAATTTCCTGACCACATTACAACTCAAAGAACGTACAAAATAATTACAACTCAAGAAAACAACTCAAGAAATGATCTAATGATTTACACCTCGATGAAAGACAAACAATGAAACCAATCTTGTGAACCACTCAATCTGCACACCATAAACTTAAAAAAATTTGTTATGTTTCATTGTATGAAAAACAACTAATCCATTGAGCTGTAAATTGAGCTGTAAAGAAACCATCATAATCATGCAAAGATCCTCAAAACAATATCAATCATATGAACCAAGCAATCCTCAATATATCCAAATATCAATCATATGAACCATCCTGTCTAAATCAATCATATAAACCATCCTGTCTAAATCAAACATATAAACCATCTCCCCCTTTTTGTCCGGGAGAGAGACAAAAGCAAGATATACAATAGAAGGAAGAACTGTCGAAAAACAAACCAAGAAACCAAACACTATGAAGATGGCGGAGAATGTTGCATCTGAAGGAGAGAAAGGATCTGGGCCAGCTGAGCACTCTGCTCGTCAAGGCGAGCATCGATAAGGTCAAGGCGATGAGTAAGAACCTGCTCCAAGCTAGAAGAACCTGCTGCTGGACCTGTATGGGCAGCCTCGACCTCCTCCTCCTCGGCAAGAGGATCATCATCATCAGCAACACCTGGACCACCTGCATGAGAACCCCTAACCCCGGATCCACTCCCCCTCACATGAGCCTGACTCTGTGAGACTGTGAGTTTGGTAATGGGTTTCACAGGATGTGCA
This sequence comes from Camellia japonica, assembly GCA_030407325.1. Lineage (NCBI taxonomy): Eukaryota > Viridiplantae > Streptophyta > Magnoliopsida > Ericales > Theaceae > Camellia > Camellia japonica. Next base: position 15,587,324 of record JAPPVO010000017.1, read on the forward strand.
AACTCATCATCTTCAAAAATAGGAACATTAAGGGAAGTGAGATAACGGTGAAGAAAACACCCATAAGGAAGCCCCAAAGATTTTCTGCCCTCAAAGACCCCAATCATTTTTGAGATAATCATCTCTGGAAGATCGATGGGAAGGCGATGATGAATACAATATAAAACATAACCCTGGTCCTGAGTAATATGAGAGGAATGAGTGGTGACAAAAATATTGGCGCACACAATGATATTGAGAAGACGAAACCGAGGAAGCAACTCATTCTGCTGAATGAGAGCCCCGGCGACCCATGTCCTAGAAACACCACACAACTCGGAAGCAACCATATCAAAATTGACACCAGACCGGGTAAGAAAAGGGAAATGATAATCATCAATAACAGGAAGACCAAGAAACTCCTGAAACAAATCCCCAGTAATAGTAAGAGGCTTCTTCCTAACCCAAGTCTGAAAGGTACAGGCTTCTCTATTAATAGAATGGATGTTGCAATAAAACTCTCGGATGAGACTTAGATTTTGTGGACCGGAAAACTGTAACACTTGATCACCACCTAACGAATCAAACAATGATCGAATGGGAATGACCTCAAAAGCATTCGGGAACACATTGCGCTCTAAGTGAACTTTGCGCGAGGCAAAGGACTCCCTAAACAATTTTGCCTTTACTTTCGACTCAAATTTGGCAGTATTGAAGGAAGGTCGAGAAGCAGTCAACTTGCGACGTTTGGAAGGTTCGGCCATTACTAGACAAACCGCAGAGGCATAACAAAGACAGAGGTAAAACAGAGCACGGCAAAACCCAAAAATACAGACCACCCAAAAACCAGTCAGAACCGACAAAACCCCACATCTCCAATACCAAACCAAGGAACACAGACAGAAAAACATTAGTCCATTAGTCCAAAAAGCATGGTAGAACAATAAGAATAAGATATTAGCAAAATATGGAGCAAATCAAAGCAAACAAATCACAGAGATCATAAACCAATCATGAGGTTATCAGGCCAACAGAAAACCAGTAGTGCAGGCAAACATGGTGAGAGAAATGAACAACATGAAAAACCCAATATGAGACCTGAAAAGCCCTAAAAATTTCCAATGTTGAAACATATAACCGGCACAAATAAAACCCTCCCCAATGCAGATTATAAGAAAAACACCATGAATCCTAGAGCAAGAGAAGGATACGAAATCAGTAGCAAAAAAACCAAAAACAACAAGAACAAAACCCTGGATAAAAATAGAGCACCATCACAATCCCAATACTAGACGAAAAAGAGACAAAAAGAAAAAAAAAAACTTACCAAAGATGAGGAAGGTGAAGGATGAAACGGAATAAACCCCAAATCCAAGAGAAAACCCTCAAACAAGCCCAGCAATGGAGAACACACAAGCCCTAGGAGAGAGTGAGAGAGAAGAACATGAAGAGATAAAAAAAAATGAACTGAAGAGACTCCCCTGCAGATTTTAAATCGCGACAGCTCGCTCGAGCTAGGACTCGCTAGCTCGAGCGAGGGTAACAAAAACGCCAGGGTCGCTCGAGCCAAGAAATGGTCGCTCGATCCAGAAACACATGCTCTCAGGTCTAATGCAGAAGCAGAAGCACGCTCGAGCGAGGAACGTGTCGCTCGAGCCAAGAAGAAAAAAACATTTTTTTTAAAAAAAAAAAAAAAAAAAAAAAAACAAAAAACACCTAGGATGTCCTGTAACAGGTAAGGGGACCAAGTGACCGACTATACCACATGGACAAAGAAATCCATCAAACATGAGTCCTGAAAATTTGAGAAAAGAGATGAAACACAAGCTCATGAAGAAAACAGACAGTATTAAATCAAAGCCACAAGCATCATGAGAATGCATAACTCAAAAACACACATGAGAGCTCATATAAATGATGTGTGTGTGTGCAATCCTTGAGAGTCACAAAGCTAGAGTTAATCCTCGTAGTGATCGGATGGCTGGACCTCCAACAAGAGTAACAGACCATCACAGAGAAAAGTCAAACCACTAGGAATCACGGGGTATTTGTTGAGTAAATGCGGAAGCTCCCCCTCAGACAATGATCCCCTTTTTTTTTTTTTTTATATTAACTGTTCTTTCTTGTGGGCACTCACTGGTGGCATACACGCTCAAGAGTATGGAGACCAACCAGAGAAGAATGAAATCAAAATGATGGCCTGGTTGGTGCCTCTGAGGTAGCCTTTTCCTAATGCCCGTAAATCATGTACTGAGGGAGAAACCATGGAAGTGAAATAGGATGGTAGATGGTTAAGAGACTTAACATCACCCATGATATACCAGTATAGGTCAATTCCTCTGAAAGAGTACAAGAAACACTGTCAGTGGTCCATAGAGAACTTTGATCACTTGTGCGGAAACCCCTGCAACAGTTTATCTCAAGGATGTGTACAGAATGAGATCATGAAGTAAATGAGTGTGGGCATTCAAAATGAGCTATGAACAAAGATGAATAAGATCTTGTAAGCAACATGAGCAGTGTTCATATAAAAATTGATGCAAATATAACAGGACTCAATCACGATGAGATAATCACATCCAAGAACAGTAAGTCAACCACTCACACTCACCTCACATGAAAAACAGGATACAACCTAGTTACTGAGTCATTACACCCAAGGTCTTTCTAAGAAACTCAAATCGAAGAAGATTAAGGGATTTTGTAAAAATATCAGCTTTTTGATGCTCAGTAGAAACATGTTCCAAAACAACAAGGCCTTCGTCCACTAACTCTCGAATAAAATGATGACGGATGTCAATATGTTTGGTGCGAGAGTGTTGGACTGGATTTTTTGAAATGTTTATGGCACTTGTGTTATCACAGAAAAGAGTGAGAGTGTTTTGTTCTATTCCATAATCATGAAGCATTTGCTTCATCCACAACATTTGGGCACAACAACTCCCTGCAGCAATGTATTCAGCCTCAGCAGTAGACAGAGAGATAGCATTTTGCTTTTTACTATGCCAAGAAACCAGATTATTCCCAAGGTAAAAACACCCCCCTGATGTACTTTTCCTATCATCAGCACACCCTGCCCAGTCGGCATCAGAAAAACCAGTAATTTCGGCTGTAGTATCAGTGGAAAACCAAACCCCATACCCCAAGGTCCCATTAACATACTTGATGATGCGTTTTACCGCAAGAAGGTGAGACTCTTTAGGACTGGCTTGGTAACGAGCACAAACACCGACACTGAAGGAAATATCAGGACGACTGGCTGTGAGGTACAAAAGACTCCCTATCATACTCCTATAAAGGGTAGGATCGACATCAATACCAGAGGAATCTTTGGAAAGGTGAAGACTGGTGCTCATGGGAGTGCGAGCATGTTTGGCAGACTCAAGACCAAACTTAGACACAAGATTTTTAGCATACTTAGACTGAGAAACAAATATGCCCGAAGGAGACTGTTTAATTTGGAGACCCAAAAAATAAGACAACTCTCCCATCATGCTCATCTCAAACTCATGTGTCATGCAATCCGAAAAATATTTCACAAGATGATCAGCAGTGGAACCAAACACAATATCATCAACATATATCTGGGCAACAAGAATATGAGACTTAGTATGTTTCACAAATAAGGTCTTATCCACACTACCCCTTTGAAAATCATTATCAAGAAGAAAGGTAGTAAGTCTATCATACCAGGCCCGAGGGGCTTGTTTCAATCCATACAAAGCCTTGTCTAACTTGTAGACATGATTAGGACATTTAGGGTCCTCAAACCCTTTTGGTTGCTCAACATATGCTTCTTCTTTTAAATTTGGTGTGCTTCATAAGTCTGCAAATTTCCAACCAATTGATCGAGCTTGAGGGTATCAACATTCTGAGCCTCCTCAATGGCTGTCACCTTTGATTGGAACCTCTCGGGAAGGGACCTCAAAATTTTTCCCATAACTTTTGCTTCCGGGATTTTTTCACCGAGAGTGAAACAGGAATTCACGATATCACTGAGTTTAGCATAGAAATCATCAAACGTCTCATCGTCGCGCATAAAAAGGGTTTCAAAGGCGGATGTGAGACGTTGAAGTTTTGACCTTTTGACAGAGGTGGTTCCTTCGTGAATTGTTTCAAGAATATCCCACGCCTCTTTTGCTATTTCACACGTGCAAATTCGACGGAATTCTTCAGGTGTGACAGAGCAGAAGAGGGAGTTGAGAGCCTTGCTGTTCCAACTCGAGTTTTGGTAATCAGTTGTGTCCCATTTATCAAGGGGTTTAGGAATATCAATGCCATCTATAGTGACAATAGGTTCACTCCACCCAAAGACAACGCAGTGCCAAACTTTCTCATCAATGGATTTTAAAAATGCTCTCATACGAGCTTTCCAATAAGAATAGTTTGTGCCGTCAAGTAAAGGGGGTCTATGAGTCGAGTTACCTTCACGAATAGAATCCATAATACTAGTCATAAAAAATCACACTCCTATAGTTTTGATAAAAACAAAAGTTTTTTGATAAAACAAAGAGTGACCCGCTCTGATACCAATTGAAAATCCTATGTGATTCGTGATTAGATAAAGATTAAAATATTCCAAAACTCAAAAAATTCCAAAACACTCAATCTAAAATCATCAAGCACTTACGAGAGTGATTTTAGTTTGTTTGTTTTTAGGAATAAATAATAAATCAACACAAATGATTTTTTACGTGGAAAAACCACAATTGAAGAACCTTCAATTGTAATAAAAAACCACGGGCAAACCGCCACTAATCAATCCACTACAGAAGGACTACAAGGTTACAAAGAAACCATACAAATTATCCAACCCAGTCAATTTGTCTCTGAATCTTCTGTAACTCTTTCACCACGCCTTCGTCACGGAACTGATTCTGAAGTTGATTCCACACCACAACTTCACTTGTCGAATTAACGACTACGTAAAGAATCAAACGCCTTTTGAAACTTTACGTGATGATCTTCGGATCCCACCGAAGCGAACACTCTTGAATATGTAGTATCAAACTCTTTGATGTATGAATCTCAACTCATGAGTTTAGAACTCTCTCAAGAACATCAAAGAAAACTCATCAAACTCTCAGAAGAACACTTCAAACAAAACTCTAGAATTCTTGAATCAGATCTAGAAAACGTTAGATTAGTTTTAGGAGAAAACCATCTACTTATAGACAACCAAAAAGAATCCCAATCTTGAAAGAAACCAATCACTTGAAAAATTCCGGATTCTGAAGCTCGCTCGAGCGAGGCTCCTCTCGCTCGAGCGAGACGCTTATCTCGCGTGATTTCTACTAGTGCCTTCGCTCGAGCCACGAACTCTTCGCTCGAGCGAGGAAACAAACACCTTCAGGTTTTTGTATGGAAGCAATTCGTCGCTCGAGCCACCTTCATCTTCGCTCGAGCGAGCATTGACCTTCGCTCGATCCACCAATTCCATGCTCGAGCGCACATTCATCTCCTTCAAGTTTTTATACCAGACGCAGTCCTTCGCTCGAGCGAGGACATCTTCGCTCGAGCGAGGAAGAAAAAACACAGAAAATTTACAACTCAATCACTGAGTTTTGTTCGCGGGATTTTGACAAGATAGGACCTAACAAAAGTGCTATTCACTTGAGTAAAAATTCTACTTTTCATTCGAGATCGAAACGCATTGATGTGAAATACCATTGGATTCGTAATGTGTTAGATTCGAAATTGTTACAACTCGAAAAGGTTCACACAGATGATAATATTTTGGATATGTTGACTAAGAATTTGTCGAGGGATAAACATTTGAAGTGTCGAACTTTGGCGGGTATGGTTGATGTCTCCACCTAAGTCGGTAGGGGGAGAATTGTTGGGTATACCTCCTTATTGGAGTGTGGGACCTAATTGGTTTTGGAAAAAGAATTTTAATTTGGCTTGGTTTAGGTATAATATATTTTTATATATTATATTTGTGGAGGCCCAATTCAATTTGGATACAATTAGGGTTTGATTACAAAACCCTAGATACACAATATATATTGTTCAATATTTGAGAGATATATATTGGGTTTTTCACCAAAAAGTGCGGCGGCTTACATTACTTCGGTAACAGTGCCGAAGATTGGTATATTGGTTCAATTTCGGTTTTTTGAAGCTCGGTTTTGGGGCATCTTCGGTTGGTGTTTGGTTCGTTATTTTGTATCTTCTACAACTCTAGTTCTGAAGATTTTGGTTCATCTATTTGGTGAGGTCTTTCCTCTTGTTTATTTGTGATTATTTGGAATTCACCTAAAGGTGGTTTTGTGAGACCATTAGTGTCTCGTTTGTAATCGTTTGGAACTTATTTGGTTGATAGTGAAATCGGATTTCGATCCCGTGGACGTACCTCACATTGAGGGAACCACGTAAAAATTCTTGTGTTACCTTTGATTTAATTTTTCTGCATTAGTTTTTATTCCCATTGATTGATTTACTTGTAGGGAATCATATATTTTCCCTAACAGATTTTATATATATGTATATATATATATTGTCTATTACAATTACCTGTTTTTATTATTTTTTATGTTTCCTTTCATTGATTATTTGATTTGTAATGATTGAAGATGAAGCTAGCATTATGATGATGTTAATAATTATTGATAAACTATATCAAACATGTCATTATTCCTAAAAAGTATAATTTTGTACATGAAAGGGAAAAAAAAAAAAAAAGAAAAGAAAAGAAAAGGAAACAAATAATAGAAGACTTAGTTACTTTTTATTTGGTACTCCATCTTATATTTTAGTCTTTTTTATTATTACAGATTTTGTTATATATTTAAATAAATTTTAATAGTCTTTTTGTGAGCACTATTAAATGCAAAAATTTAAAACAAAATTCAATATATAATCTTTTGATCAAAATATTTTTTTTTTAATATATGTGAAAGGCCCATATTTAGAATTTACTTTGGATCCCTAAAAAGTCAAAGCTGACCCTGTATATGATATGACACATGCACTCCTTTACTTAGTCAACTTTCTTTGATTATAAATATGACATTATTTTCAATAACCTCACCATTCTTATTAATAATCAAACTTAAATAACAATAGTGCTGACTATTAATTTGTTATGTCCTACTTTTCAATCTTTACTTATTTATTATTTTATGAATAATGTTTGAGAGTTCTAATGTAACTTTAATGATGTGGAAAGTGCCCATGTAAAGGTGGGGCCCACATTTCTCTTTCTATCTCTCTCTTCCACCTCATTAAAGTTTCATTTAGAGCTCTAGTATTAGAGTTATGTATCATAACTATTATTTTATTTTGAGGAATGCTATTTATCACTAGCATTACTTCACCGTTTTTACTCTGCATTCTGTCAGTATTCATATAATAAATGTTATGTGTATGTGTGGCCATTATGTTTTAAAAAAGGCAAAACCCATCATATTATATGAGAAAGTATTTTATCTAACGAATTTGCCATGTGATCGAGATAATGTGATATATTGTTTCATTCATTGATTGTATATATAGCAGAAGTGGGAGTGAATGAGTCGCTTTGTGCTTGACTTGAGGTGCTGAGTGTTCAACTATAACAAAATTCAGACTCACTTTTTACCACATGTCAATCAATGAAGGAAATGGTCACATGGCATAGCCGCCATATATAATACTTTCTCAATATATATCATAGTTACATTTCACATATGAAGTTTTAAGGAAATTGAAGAAAACATTAATATATATTTTCTAGGTGACGATATATGTTGTTAGGTATGACAACAAATAATTATATAGTAGTGATGATATATAAATAGAAAATTCTTACATCATTCTTGTTGAAATTTTTTATATGAATTGAATTTTTCATTACTAAAACCGATATTTGTTGAAGAAAAAAAAAATCTAGGAATACAAAAATCGATTACAGAATCATGTGCAACTCTCTTAGATGAGGTGAATCCCACCTTTATTTCAGTTCCATATCTATGTATCTGGTCTTTTGATTAGTTTTTGTGTAAGAAGAAGAATTGTATGTTGAAGGAGAATCTGGCACACAAATAAGAGACTTACCTAAAGTAAGAAGACATTTCCGAGGAGCATTCGAACATTTCAGTTACGTATCATGATTTGGGAAACATATGCTTAATAAGTCAAGAAAATCTTTTTTATTTATTGATTTATTTATTATTACGTAGAATGAAATATCTACTACAAACAAGAAAGAAATCAAGAAAACTTACATTTTATCCTCAATTGCTTTGAAGGCTTCAAATTGAAGCAAATAGATTCTTGGCACTTAAGTATGAGGGAAGGCAGTGAAATATGTTTGAACAACAGTCAAAAAAAGAGCAAACAGTGCAGCAAGGACAACAATGGCAGTCTAGGGGCTTCTAAAATGGTCATGCATCACTTCAGCAATCCAAGATGCAATCCGGGTCTTCCCTTTGTGGCTGTGGTATTCTTCGATACTTGACATGACGCAAAAATAACTTGTATTTCTATAATCAGGGACCAACCTAGCAGTGTGAGAACCTGAATATACAAATCAAGTAAATAATTAAATAATAATAATTTCACAATCTCAAATATTTTGATGGTGAATCATAAAGTGCAAATTAATTATTATTGAATGATCTTTTAATTAATTTTAAAAGAAAAAATTAAGACTCTTACCACAAGGTTAATAAATAAGACTCTTACCATTTGAGTTGCATATAACTTATATATATGTTTTGTATATTTATCTATTTATTTGACCTATGTGTGCCTACCACTAGTATAAAATAAAATAAACACAAACCCTACTCTATTATTTGTTCACCACATAGGGAAACAACACAGCAGCCACGGGAGAGAGTTTGAGAGAAGGAAAAAGAAGAAGAAGAAGTTGCAATCAAAGAACTTTTAGGTGTGTGGTAGCGTTCTAACTTTCTTCTTTATTTTATATTTGCTCTTTATCCTTATTCAATTTTATGATTTAATTCATTGATGGGGAGGTTGTAGGTGTATGTAATTTGTGTGTATATATATACTGTTAAGAAATTTGAGGAGTTAAATTCATGTATAAAGAATGGTGTAATTCTTAGTCCAAAAATTTTGTACAGAATCACAAACTTTAAAAATCAAGAAACCATATCAAACGAATGAATTTTGAACTGAAATTTTTACAGTAGATTAATTACATATTGAATTGGATATCTAAATTTTCTCATAATTTTTGAGAGTCGAAATCTATATTAACTGGTGGTTCAAATCTGTCCAGAAAACTGGTTTAAAACAGTAACTCCGGAAGTGTCGTTCTCTTTGGGTATAAATCCGAAAATTATCAAATCAGTGTCATTAGAACCGGTTACGAGTCTAATTTCTTAAATTTTTGGCCTTGTGTTGATTGCTTGTGTATACTAAGAGAACCATTAATTTCTTTAAAGTGCCGCATAAAACAACCTGTTTGGGTGTAATTAATTGTAAATAATTATTTTGATAAGCAAATCAAGTAAAACCAATTGGGTTTGAAACTTAGGATATATTAGTTGATATCTGGAGGGTTTTGGAATTTTTTGAACAGCATGGAGTGGGTTTTTAATTTTCAAATTTAACGAATAGATTGGGAAAGCTTGTTTAAAATCCTGTTTTTTCTTAAAGTTACTTTTAGTTAGTTTCGATCGGAACCCATGTCTTGGGTAATTTAGACCTTGAAGAACATGAACTTAGGTATTATTTAAGAGTAACGGTGAGTGGGGTTGAGCTGTGTTAGTGTGCTTTAGTGTGAGGTACTTAGTTTATTATTTCCTTTAGTATTTTTAAATTAGTAGTGACGTGTAGTCTTCATACTTGGTTTAGGGCACTAGTTGGACTTTCATACTCTATTCGAGGATTATATTATTTCTTTTTCAGGTGAGTAGTTGCATGCTACATATTTTTATAACTGTTCTCCTACCCTGAACTGTTGGAAAATTAAATTGTTGTTTCAGGACTAAACTGTTTTGATAATCTATTATATTATCAATGGAATTAAATTATTTCTGAAACATGTGTAAACTTGGCATACTACAAACTATTTGTTTTTGGTCTCATATTTATAATGGTGAACTACCATGTTTTGCGAAACTGATGTGTATTGATTATCGGGACCATTTGTGTATTTTAGTCTAGGGAAATTATTCCATTGTGTCTGGTGACTTTGGCCACTAAGGAATAGATCCGGGTTGGGTCGTGATGACTCTAGTGCTCAACGATTGTAAGGAAAAGACCTAGGTTAAGCTAGGTGACCTTCAATCGGATTGTCTTAGAGAAAAGGCCCGGGATGCCACCTTGAGGATGACTCTTAGTTCAGTATTGGATCCAACAGGGCTTATAGCCTTGAGAACTATGTGGCATGTTACTTGTTATTTTTTGGTACCCAGAAAATTATTGGTGTTCATGTTGTAATCTATTTTAAGTGAAAAATGTCATTTATCATGTTTTTGAGAGACATGAGTATTTTAACTGTTGAACTATGGAACCTTCTTTTTGAAACAGATTGTCTTTACCAAACTGTATGCCAATCTAGTTTCTGTGATATATATATCTTATTTTGGAATTGAACCCTATTTTCAAAACTGTATTTACTATTGCTACTCACTGAGCTATCAGCTGACTTAGTTGTTTATCATTTCCAGGTGTTAGAAGGACTTAGGGTGGACTTGTGGCGTAGTGGGGACTCAATTGCATGGACCTCTAGGACATTCATTTATTTTGTTTTATATTGTTATGTCAAGTTTGTGCATATTTCTTTCTATTCTTGTTGAGGTTCATTTAGGATTATTTTGATATATGGGCTGTTTATATCCCATAAGTTTAAATGGTATTGATTACGGTTGGTTTGCCGTTTGTACTTGTGGCATGTCTCTAGATAGGGTTTTGATTTATTTATTTCTGGGCTATCATCACATTTATTTTTTGTGATTTTGGATTTATGTTTAGGCTTACGTGTGCCTTGGGCAAAGGCTCTGTGGGCCACGGCCAGTCATACCCAGGTTTGGGGTGTGACAAGCAGCCTTTTCACTAATTACTTTCACAACTTCTTCATCGTTCTTGAGAAAATTGGTGATGATACCTACATATTTCAGCTCCTTAATTAACATCATTAGAAGAATCAATGATCGAATCTAGAGAGCATATATAATTTGTCACACATAAGTAAGTAACTGAGGTATCAGGGCAATGTTCATAGGCAACCAAGTTGTAAAGCAAAGAAATGGTTGTGTTGTCAATGTTTATTTCAAGAAGTATCATTATCCCGCCAGTCCACGTAGACTTGAATGCTATGTATGATAAGCAATCATGATAGTAAGGCCTGGATCAAATCCCCACCATCTTAAGGTCCATGGCTGAATGATGTGGGTACTGAGCATGAATATGCCAATTGTTTCTGTAACAGCCCTGGTTTGTAATTAACTACTAATCCGTAATTAAGAATGCTAACTAAGTGTTTAGAATGGAATTATGTGCTAATTGTGTAGTTTGTATGTTATTTGGCTTTCTATCTGCTACTTGTAGGAATATCTATCTGACATTCTACTTTGATTTGAAAATTGAAAGCCTTATTGGCCTCCGAAACTGAAATTGGTTACATCAATATGTTATTCGGATTTTTTAGAATCATATGGCAACTTGTATTAAAAACTGATTCAGTTTAATTAATTAAGTTGTGTTTGGTTAGCCAAATGTTTTAATTATTGTATTAAGCGACAACAACTATATAAACATGAGGCTTAAGCTCATTTGAGCACATCTTTGCCCATTGTTGAGTTTAAAAATCTGAGATAGACTTCTAGAGAGAGAGTGAGGTCACTTTTAGAGAGAGAAAGTGTAGAATTTGAAGGAGAACTTGAAGATCATTGTTTGTAAACTTAAGATTGTGTAAGAACAAGAGTAATTCAAGACTCTAGGTAAGAATTCAACTCCTAATTTATGCATTTAAGTCATTAAGTATGAAATTAATGTGTTTGAATATTGAAGTTAATGTAATTCATACATATATGCACACATAAGTGTTAAATCATGATTTTGAGCATGAGCTTCATCATTTGTGTTGAATTTGAAGCATGAAACATACATGCATGTATATTTTACCAAGTTTTGAGAGTGAATTCCATGTTCATAAAGTCCTAGAGAAAATTTGGAGAAGGATTTAGATGCATACATGAATATATGGAGTTTTGTCATATTGAGTTTGATTTTGATCATTCATGTAGAAATTATGGGTAATTGGCACATGCATGTTTGAATCATGTTTGAATCATCATATTTTATCTCTTAAAATCATGTTTTGAAAAAGAATTTTTGACATACTGTAACACGCCCGCGAGGGGACCTCGCTACAGTTCGGACTCAATTTTGTGTATTGCGGTTCTAAATCTGAACCAAAGAGTCCAACTCTGGCAAATCGTTTTGAAGAAAAACAGATTTTTGAAAAGTAGTGCCAAACATGGACTGCTTTGCCAGATTACAGAGTCGCCACCTAAATATTTTTTAATGGGGGAATTTAGGAAACCCTAACTCGGTGCCGATGGCCACGTGTCCGTCATCACCAAATGTCTTGGCTCGGGAGCTTGGGTACGATCGGGGAAGGTCAGCTATGAGCACCCCCTTTCGCCCGGTCCGAAAACCGGCCTCTACTAACCGTGATATTCGATTTTGAAAACATTATGCGTTCTTATTCCAATTATTAGCCTAGAATTACTATGTTATGCGCACAGCAAACAAGTATAGACTAGATCGCCTAATTTGGAAACAAATATTGCATATCCGTTCGTTTTGAAAATGCTTTGGAATTTGCTACTCGCAAGTAGGCTAAAACACGGATTTCAATGAGTTTTCCCAACTCAAGCAATCCAACCTCCACCCACAGGCATTCAAACATTTTATCTCACATAAGCACTTAGCCGCATGGTAAGCATACTGTCATGGCAACATTCACACGCATGTGGTATGCTAAAGCGTAAAATACTTACATCGTACTCCGTGCCAAAAAAAAGGAACTAGTTAGCAAACATGCATGACCTAGCCCATGTTAAGATGACTAATGCGACGCATACAGAGTGCAATTAGACAGGCTCGGCTATCCTAAACATGGCATGTGAAATGCTACAACTATCACGTATTCAATTTGGAAATTGAAATACAATGCAGTTTGTATGATGTACCGAGCCCGGTGCATGTTAACAAATGCATGGATGCACGCATGCATTGCATAAGGTATGCTAATTTTAAATATGCCCTAATCTACCATCGTAAGCAGGTAAATAAAAGGGAAGAAAGAAGTGGGGGTTGGAAGACATACACACACTCACCCACACTTATTACAGATTTGCCCTCACACGGAGGGACCAAAAGAATATACAGCCCAAAAATAATACAGTCCAAATACAGAATAAATTAATTATTACAGAAATTTCTAATTATCAAATTGAATGTTAATATAAGAGAAAGGGGCCTCAGCCCTGCCTTGGGATGCGTGAATGATGCATGTTCGATCCAATTTGCCCGGAAAGCCCACGCCGCACCACTGCTGCCTCTGTTTCCACTGCCCTGCCTTTTTGAAAATTCCCAAAGTCCAAGAACACCTTCCATACACACTGAAAAGTACCACCGGCTGGAGGAAATTCCCACCGGCTGTTTATAACGACCATCGGCTGCTCTGGAGGCTATCGGCCAAAAATACAGTGCCGGTCGGCACTCTGTTCTGCCGGTCGGCAGAAAATTCCTGTAGGGGACAGTTTGACAGCAGCAGCAGACCAGCAATGCATGGCTTGGGTTTTTGGGCATATGTATGCACGGCCATTGCCTCCTATCATGTTTAGGGGATCAAGGAAGCATGGCCCTTGGTTCTTGGGCCATCAATTATGCATCTCGATGCATGATGGCCTAAGAGGCCAAGTTAGCAACTTGATGTAAATGCATGCAAACAAACAAATGAGTACCAAGACCCATCATGTCCAAAGTCAAGGGCCCCGGTGACATGAGAATTGAGGTGTGTTTTGTCACTTGAAGTACAAACACCCCTCATTTCTCACACTTGGTTTGACACCCCAAACCAAGTAATGCAATGCATGTTATGTTAACATAGCTCAACAATACAACATGATGCTAAAATGCAAGGCATTCCAAATGCTATGCAACATATTAAGACAATTGTGCAATACTAGGCATGCAAAATATTAGAACATGCAAGATGCAAATGTCACGCAAACATGCAACAAGCATATAATAAACATGCAATGATGGACTTAGCCACAATGGGGCAGCCCTCAAACCTCCCCAAAACAGTGGCAAAAGGTGCCCCAAAACATGAGCAAAATGCTACACAAACACGCAAGTAAATAGGCCCAAAACCAAGGGCACCAAAGAGAGCATCTAACTACCATCAATATGACCACTCATGGCACATGTTGGACAACCAAAAACAATTTCTTAGCATGCAAAAATACACCTAAATCCCCTTATATGGAAGTCCCAAAATGCCTTGAAACATGGAAACATGCAAATGGCCCATTCCTAGTCATAACAATACAACATTTCAAAGCATGAATGAGATGGTAAATGAGAACTTATAGGCATGATATAAGGACTGAAATGTGATCTAAAATGATGCCAAATCATGAGATCAAGGTAGGCTAAACATGTTAGGGACTCACATACCCAAAGCTTGCAAGCCAACAAGCAAGACAACAATACCAAACATGCCAAACATGGCAAAACAGTGACTAACAGCCCTTATACATAGCAATGTGATGCTAATGCCCTCATGGAACTATGCTAAAACATGCAAAGAACATGGCTTAGATGCATGGCATACTTTTAAGCATAAGAGAGCATTTCAAAGCAAGTATGAGAGACATGCTAAGGGTCATAAATCCGACCAAAAACAGAAGTTAAACATACTCCAAAACACTCAAAAAAACTCTGAAATGAAGCTAAAACCGACCATGCACACATGCTACTTTTTAGGTCAAAAAACAAGGCAAACAAGGGACAAAGGGGAGAGGGGTGTCTCTCCCCTATATGAAACTTGAAACCATCTTCCTCACCACTGAAAACCCACTGGTTTTTAGTGGTGAGAAGGCCAAAAACACCAAGCAAACAAAGCCTAAAGAAAAGGCACAAAAAGGGCCAAAACAAGGCCTAAGAGGGTGAGTTCTTACTCAAATCAAAAGGTGACCTTAATGGAAGTTCTTAAGCAAGTAAAAACAAGATTTTTTTATGTTATACACAAAGCTTAAAACACAAAGCAAGAGGGGTAGAAACTAGTTGCAAGAATGGGGAAACTAAAGTAAAGAGTTTACCCTTGAAGATCCTTTAAAGAACAGGTGGTCCAGCCACTCTCTAATGATCAAAGTCAGTCCAAAACCTCACAAAACAACCCTCCAAGTCTCTCAATCTCGAGCTAAGGTGTAAGGGTGTGTGTAATGGTGCAAAAGTAAGGTAAAACACACCTTTTAGGCCTAAAACACACACACAAGGATGAGAGAGAAGGAGATATAGATATATATGGATGTATATCAGAGATATAGAGATATATCTCTGGTTTTTGCCTTCAAAGTCTCTAACCTCTTCAACCTTTGAGCCAAGAGAAGAGAGTCTTCTCTTATAGGAATCAAAGCTTACAAGCTAAGCTACCAAAGGGCTCATCCCTCCATACACGTGTATGGAGGGGAAACAAGTGCTACAAAGCTGTCTGAAAATATCTCCAAAAACAGCTGTAAAGTGATCGGCAAGGCAAAATGGTCATTTTGCCAAAAATAGTGCCGACGGCACAAAATAGTGCCGATCGGCACAATACAGTGCCGGTGGAAACACCAAACAGCCGGTGGCCTCTAGCCACTGCCGGTGGTGTGTGGGGATGTCTCACAAGGCATCCTCTGCCTTCCAAGGCAAAACACAAGTGTTTGGTGCAAAACCAGACACAAAACGGTCCAGTTCGGAGGTCCTGAGGCAAGGCGCGTAGCCGAGAACTCCGGGAACTCCGAACGAACACGAACATGGATGATCACCGAGTGTTCAAGCGGTGACGTCCAAGTCTTGAGGACGGTCAAAAATGGGGTGTCTACACATACATAGGGCATTCGAGCTTGAGTTGTTAAAAACATGGGATTTGAGAAAAAGGTTTACAAAACTTACACTCATGGGAATTTTGAGCCCAAATTTGGTTAGATTCATGAGTTTTGAGCAAAGGGTTTGTAAAGGATCATGTATTCATGTTTATGGATAAGTTTTCAAGCTTTAAAGACAAGCCATGCATGAGTTTTGCCTTTGAATTTGCATTTGAAAGCTCAAGACTCTGTCATGAAAACCCAAAATTTTTACAGGTCGCTCGAGCGAAGGATTTGCCGTTCGAGCAGACATTTTGAGCATCCAGTAGTTTTGTAGTCTATTACACACCGCTTGAGGGACCACTTGGTGGCTCGAGCAAACCCTTTTGTGTTGTGAGACCGCTCAAGTGTAGGAGTTATGACTCGAGTGTAGATTGAGACCATCCAGTACTTTTGCAGGTAGAGTAGTCTGCTCTAGCGACTGAATGTGCGCTCGTGCGGTTAGGCCATTTTCAGCATATTTTGACATGTTGTTTTGTGTTCGTATTTTCATTCCTATTCTTTTCTGAGCATATTTAGGCATGAATTTTGAGTCATTAAAGAGTAATAAGCTAAGCATGACATGAGCAATTGAATTAGAAAATATGCGGCAAATCCGAGATCCGAGAATGTGATTCACGTGTATAAGTTATGAGAAATGTATTGAATTAGAAACCAATGTACAGAAAGCTAAGCCGTAATGGCTATATGAATGTGTAATGATAAGATATGTTTTGTGCTATGTACTTTTGTGTTTGTAGGTCAACGTTCGAAGATTGATTGACCGTTTCCGGAAGCCCACTGTGAGTAACGTTATTGTAAAGATATGTTCATATGAATTATGTTCCAAATGTGATTTGATAAGTTATGATTTTTAGAATGTGATTTTGTTAACTTGAACGAATGTTCTATGTTTGAAATCTATTATGGTATCCATAGATAGTCCCAAGTCATGGGAGATGGCATGTTAATGTGGGTCCATGACATATATGTGATTACGAGATCTCGTTAGCCACTTCATTGTGGTGATATGTGTTTAATCGGTATCCGAAACCAATTACTCTAGTTGGATGACGATGTGATATGTTCTATTGGATGTACCATTATTATGTTCGGATATGAGAATTGATTCTGTTATGATCTGTTTTATGGATATGATATGTTCGGAATTCGTTCACTAACCTCTTTACGTTAATGTTATTCACTGGGCTTTAGCTCACTGTTTGTATATATGTATATGTAGGTGAGCGTGTGTAGGACCAAGCCTAAGGGCTTCTGTCTGACTTCTGTTTTGTCAAGCCAACCACCGTGCTTCACGTGGAGGTTCCTGAAATTCAATGTGATCAAACTGTTTTGTGACCAAGTTTTAATCTTTCACTGTCTTTTATTTATTTGTATGTCAATGTTTAAAACTAAGCCCCTTTTTGTTATAACTGCATTTGGTTGGCAAAATGATGATGTTATGATATATGTATGTTAATGTTTAAAATTTCTATCTCATATAAGTCAGCATAGCTCATTGGACAATTATATTTATGTATTTGCTTCTACTAGCCCCTTATTTTGTGATTCTGTTTCAGAGGCCATACGTAATCTTAGGATTATTGGCCGGTTACGATGCTAAACCTATAAGGGCGGGTTTGGGTCGTGACAGAGTGGTATCAAAGCACGTGTTATATCGTACACACGAGTCCATATGAGCTATAGGATGTCCTAAAAAAGAAATAGGGACATTGTATTATCATGTGTGAGTGTGTGAGATTTTCTGTACATGTTTGATAAGAGAATGAAACCGATGAGTATGAACAAGAAGTTATGTGTAAGAATGAATAATTTGACTTCGATATTGAACATGAAGCTGATATGAACATGAATATGAAACTTATGTGATTTGTAAGAACTATTTGCCTATGTTTACTATTGTCCTTGCTTACATATAGACAAATGAAAGAAATGAGAAATGTGGACGGATCTGAATCTTCTGATGTTAGAATTAGTCGTTTAGAAAGAATGATTGAAGCCCTAACTGAATCCGTGAGGCAACAACAACAAAGGTAAATACATGTACCTCTTCCACTTTTTCGGTACAACTTGAATTAGTTAATACTGATATGATAACTTTAACATAGAAATACAACAAAATGAAGCCACCGAAATTTCTAGAGGGTATTGAACCGTTGAAAGCCGAGGCTTGGGTTTTAGAAACTGAGAAAATATTTGAAGTATTTCCGTGTCTTGAGGCGCAGAAAGTGTTGTTGGCAACGTTCACACTTAAAGATGAAGTTAGGAGATGGTGGATGTTAGTACGTAATGATAATGAAGGTATGACATGGAATAAATTTAAAGAACTTTTCTACGAAAAATATTTTTCCCAATGTATCCGAGATAGGAAGGTATCCGAGTTTGAACAACTAAAATAAGGTGATATGATCGTGGCCGAATATAAGGCAAAGTTTACCGAACTAGCTCATTATGCACCACACATGATAGACACTGACTACAAAAAGGCTAGAAAATTTGAAGGTGGGCTTGACTTAGATGTGTTTGATTGAGTTGGCATTTTAAAATTGACAAAGTATGTGGACGTTCTTGATAGGGCTTTAATGTTTGAGGCAAACATAGCAGCCTTGAAAATATCAAAGTCGTCATTATCAACTGAATGGGAAAGTAAGAAACAAAAGAAACAAAAAGTTGAATTGACCAGTAATTCGTTGACCTCCATGAATGAAGAACCTATGGAAAGAATTTTTGACAATGTAAGTTGGGAAAGCAATGAGAATAATGATATACCTATTTGTAGAGAATGTGGGAAACAACATTGGGGCATTTGTCGCCGCCTATCTGGAGCTTGTTTTAGATGCAGAAAGAAGGGACACTTAGCTAAATCTTGTTCACAAGCTCATCTGAGTAATGATAGACCTCATGTTAGTATGACTGGTTCTATTCCTGTACCTAGAACAAATGCAACTTCTACTCCCGAGGGAAGCAATATTAGGCAAGGAAAGGTTTATACCCTAGTTCCAGAAAATGCCCGGAATACTAAAACGACTAATGCAGTTATTACCTTCATTATGTGCAAATGTTTATGTGGGAATCGTACACTCCTTAACTTGATATAAATTGTGGACATGTTGATTGAGCTAATTGAATTATTAGAATTATGAATTCTAGTTATTGACTGCCCTGAAGACTTACTACTTAATGTAAGTTATATATGAGATGCTTGAAACTTTATGAATTTGACGAATCACTTGTGCCATGGAAATTGTTAGGACTTGTGAACAATGAGAATCTGCTGGGTTAGACCTTTATACCGTATTGCAATAATATAATATGAACTGTTATGTATGACCTTTTGAACTATGCTGGAATGATTGGACTCGAGAACACACTACGATTATGGAAAATGTTTGGACTTACATATATCTATACCTTTACTTGGGACGTAAATTGATTCGAACTTGACACACTCTTTTGTACCTACTATATTATTAAATCATTACCTTAACTATTGTATCTAGGGAGTTTGTCTTGTGTTCATTCGTATATCGAACTTGTGAATATGTACTGGGAATGTTATTAGATTTTGGACATGCACATATATGACTATACCTTTGCTCGGAATAATTTATCATGTTATTTGTGTTGTTAACTAGACTATTGAGACTATGACTCTGGGACTGTGTGAGTAAGGTGGGCACCCCAAATGATGAACTCTATATTCTGTAAGACTGTGTACTATGATTGCTAAAAATTGAGTAGACTATTTGACTAGACTAGTGAGCCTATGCTTTTGTGATTGTATAACTGATTTGGAACTTCTGCATCACAAACTCGCTATTATGTGCCCCCGAGGAATTCTATGTTATGAACAACTGCATACCCGTACACCTATATGTGAACTTATTTGCAAAATGCTATATTGTACATGACCTGAAGCACTTTGATGTGAGCCATTATGATGTCTGTCTCTGATATGATTTTGAGAACTGATGAACTTAGAACAGTTATGAAACTACTGATTATGCACCTAAGCGAATGGAGTATGAACTATAGAACCAAATGTACTTCGTTAGAAAATGATAGAAATAGAACTTTTACCTAATCTGATCTGATAGAACTTTGGCTTGATGAGATCTTTTTTTAAATTGATAGAACTTTTTTTAATGACACATGCTCTGAAATTTTGTTTGATCTGACCGGATAGAACTTTCACCAGATGTGATTCGATAGGACTTTCATTTGATTTGATCTCAGGAGACCTTTACCTAATTTGAGAACTATTATCTGATTTAATAACGTTATGGGAGATTGTGAATTGCTTATGACCGAATGACCGAATTGTGTTGCTACAGGAACTAACCAATTGAGAACTTGAATCAATTTTGAACACTTATGAAGAATGTGAACTGTCAATAGCAAACTACATGATTAAAAATAGTTTTCAACCATATGCCTATAATTGATTCGGAACACACGTGAATAGGATTATAGGATTTTGTAACTTATGCTTTAGGAATATGGGAATACTATATGTATGATACGTGGTTAATTGCTCCGGTATTACCGTTACTACCATGAACTTGTTTGAATAAGAGAATGATTGCTTTTGTATTACTGTACTTCAAAATTGATGTTATGGGACTTGTTGACAGCAGACTAGTTGATTGTAAACCCTAACTATTAAGAAGTATATGTAATCAGTATGTTCTGTGAATGACTGCTTCGGTATTAACGTGCAGTACAATTGAATCTGTGGAAACTGAGGCTGATGAACAGTATGTGGCTGATTACTTTAGAATTACAAATACTTGCTATGGGGTTAATACATGAATTTGCCTTGTATACCTGATAACTTCTAATGACTTTGAATAACTGTGGTGGATTGCTTAATTGAATACCGAATTGAACAATGAACTATTAAATGATTGGGAAACGAATCAAGTCTCTGTAACAAGCTGAATGGGAAGGAAACCACTTACGAAAATAGAAAACAGTGTGAACCTAAGACATCTGATCTATATCTGATATACATATATGGTAACTCGAGTTTGGAGGACCAAACTTTTTAAGATAGGGAGACTGTAACAACCTCGATTCGTAATTAACTGCTAATCCATAATTAAGAATGCTAACTAAGTGTTTAGAATGGAATTATGTGCTAATTGTGTATTTTGTATGTTATTTGGCTTTCTATCTGTTACTTCTAGAAATATCTATCTGGCATTCTGCTTTGATCTGAAAATTGAAAGCCTTATTGGCCTCCGAAATTGAAATTGGTTACATCAATATGTTATTCAAAATTTTTAGAATCATATGGCAACTTGTATTAAAAACTGATTCAATTTAATTAATTAAGTTGTGTTTGGTTGGCCAAATGTTTTAATTATTGTATTAAGCCATTACAACTATATAAACATGAGCCTTAAGCTCATTTGAGCTCATCTTTGCCGATTGTTGAGTGTAAACATCTGAGATAGACTTCTAGAGAGAGAGTGAGGTCACTTTTAGAGAGAGAAAGTGTAGAATTTGAAGGAGAACTTGAAGATCATTGTTTGTAAACTCAAGATTGTGTAAGAACAAGAGTAATTCAAGACTCTAGGTATGAATTCAACTCCTAATTTATGCATTTAAGTCATTAAGTATGAAGTTAATTTGTTTGAATATTGAAGTTAATGTAATTCATACATATATGCACACATAAGTGTTAAATCATCATTTTGAGCATGAGCTTCATCATTTGTGTTGAATTTGAAGCATGAAATATACATGCATGTACATTTTACCAAGTTTTGAGAGTAAATTCCATGTTCATAAAGTCCTAGAGAAAATTTGGAGAAGGATTTTACATGCATGCATGAATATATTTTGTCATATTGAGTTTGAGTTTGATCAATCATGTAGAAATTATGGGTAATTGGCACATGCATGTTTGAATCATCATATTTTATCTCTTAAAATCATGTTTTGAAAAAGAATTTTTGACATGCATGGGGCTTTTGAGCTTAAGTTGTTAAAAACATGGGATTTGAGAAAAAGGTTTATAAAACTTACATGCATGGGAGTTTTGAGCCCAAATTTGGTTAAATTCATGAGTTTTGAGAAAAGGGTTTGTAAAGGATAATGTATTCATGTTTACAAATAAGTTTTCAAGCTTTAAAGACAAGCCATGCATGAGTTTTGCTTTTGAATTTGAATTTGGAAGCTCAAGACTCTGTTTTGAAAACCCATAATTTTTGTAGGTCACTCGAGCGAAGGATTTGCCGCTCGAGCGGACATTTCGAGCATCCAGTAGTTTTGTAGTCTATTACAGACCGCTCGAGCGACCACTTGGTGGCTCGAGCAAACCTTTTTTGTGTTGTGAGACCGCTCGAGCGTAGATTGAGACCATCCAGTACTTTTGTAGATAGAGCAGTCTGCTCGAGCGACCGAATGTGTGCTTGAGCAATTAGGCCATTTTCAGCATATTTTGACATGTTCGGTGTTCGTATTTTCATTCCCATTCTTTTCTAAGCATACTTAGGCATGAATTATGAGTCATTAAGGAGTAATAAGCTAAGCATGACATGAGTAATTGAATTAGAAAATATGAGACAAATATGAGATCCGAGAATGTGATTTACGTGTATAAGTTATGAGAAATGGACTGAATTAGAAACCAATGTACAGAAAGCTAAGCCGTAATGGCTGTATAAGTTATGAGAAATGGACTGAATTAGAAACTAATGTACAGAAAGTTAAACCGTAATGGCTATATGAATGTGTAATGATAAGATATGTTTTGTACTATGTACTTGTGTGTTTGTAGGTCAACGTTCGAAGATTGATTGACCGTTTCCGGAAGCCCACTGTGAGTAACGTAATTGTAAAGATATGTTCATATGAATTATGTTCCAAATGTGATTTGATAAGTTATGATTTCTAGAATGTGATTTTGTTAACGTGAACGAATGTCCTATGTTTGAAATCTATTATAGCATCCATAGATAGTCCCAAGTCATGGGGGATGGCATGTTAATGCGGATCCATGACATATATGTGATTATGAGGTCTTGTTAGCCACTTCATTGTGGTGATATGTGTTTAATCGGTATCCGAAACCGATTACTCTAGTTGGATGACGATGTGATATGTTCTATTGGATGTACCATTATTATGTTCGGATATGAGGATTGATTCTGTTATGATTTGTTTTATGGATATGATATGTTCAGAATTCATTCACTAGCCTCTTTACATTAATGTTATTCACTGGATTTTAGCTCACTATTTGTATATGGCTTCTGTCTGACTTTTGTTTTGTCAAGCCAACCACCGTACCTCACGTGGAGGTTCCTGAAAGTCAATGTGATCAAACTGTTTTATGACCAAGTTTTAAGCTCTCACTGTCTTTTGTTTATTTTGTACACGGGGCTAAGCCCCTTTTTGTTGTAATTGCATTTCGTTGGCAAAATGATGATGTTATGATATATGTGCGTTAATGTTTAAAGTATTCTATCTCATATAAGTCTGCATAACTCATTGGACAATTATATTTATGTATTTGCTTCCGCTAGCCCCTTATTTTGTGATTTTGTTTCAGAGGCTGTAGGTAATCTTAGGATTACTAGCCGGTTAAGACGCTAAACCTATAGGGGTGTGTTTGGGTCATGACAGTTTCTTTTTTTGTTTAGTATGGAAACCTTCGGGTTCAATAAGTTGCCTGCACATGAGTTTTACAAGAGAAGCAGGTTCAACTAATTTTGAATTTGATTTATTTGATTCTTTGCTGTGCCTACGGGTAATGTTAGTAATGAGAATTTCCACAATTTCCTAAAATGATTGACGAGAAAGACTTTCCTTCATGTTTTGCATGAAATTGTCAATCAACTCCAATACTTTATCCCCTTCAAAGTCCGAGTTCATGCTCATTAATGCATAGAGGACTATGAAAGGAAGCTGGTTTTTGAGCAAGAACAAGTCACGTTGCACACAAGCTTTGTCGTGACTTTTCATCTTCATTTTTTCTTGCTCTTCTTTGTCTTTTGTGCAAATGTTGATGTAGTGAATGATGAAGCAACCATCAAGGAACAACATTCGAGTGAAGGCTTTGTTATCAAAGCTTTTTGTCAATTCAGCATAGCGGTTTCTTGCCTCATCAGCCACACTTGCAACCTGCTTATATAGTGCAGTTGCCGAGGTTTTTGGCTTATAACTTTTGATATACTCTTTTGTGAATCGAATTTTTAGTTTCTCAAATGATTGGTGCTTGGCTTGGTTATGGTGGTAAGGACCAATAGAAACCACCTTTGGTTCGTGGCATTTTTTTTCTTGGATTCCATATGTAGAAGTATCTTGAGGACCTTGTGGATCTTCTCATGCTTTGGCATTGGTGTATTGCTTGAGGATGAGGATGAGGATGAGGACTCTCATTCTTCATTCATTATGGATTCTAGCCATGTAGCATCCAAATTTGAAGCCATTGGGATCACAATGTGCTTATCATCACTGGCCACTGGTTGGTTGAAACAAGGACTAGACATTGTATAGAAGAATACAACAAAGAAGGATACACAATATTCTAGCAAGAGGTATAAAATCTCGAGTTATGAAGTTTATAAAGGATAATTGTTATATGGTATTATTCATGCGGTGCTTTAAATCAATTAATGACTTGGTGGAAAAATTTTATGAATGGAAGATGTTGACTCGCATTTGTTAAGTAGTTGAGAGATCAAGAACGATGAACAACTTGTGTGTGTTATAGTTTTTCATTTTTCGGAATTCCACGTCGACTATGTAATACTTCAAAGTGTAGGACTGGGTTTCCCTCTAGTCCATAATCTGGACTGGAGGGCGTTGTCTGAACCTGTGAGTAGGGCTGTAAATGAACCAAACTGTTTACGAATAAGAATAACTTGAGCTCGGCTCATTTACTAAATGAATGAGCTCGATTTTTAGGCTTGTTTATTAATCGAGCTGAGCTCAAGTAGCCTAAGTTCGACTCGATAAGGCTCGTGAATATAAAAATAAATAAATAAATATTTATTTTTAATAATATATCAAATAAATTTTCAATAATCTATTTTATTTTTCTATTTATGTTTGCTATTTGTGTAAATTTACATATTTGATTGATGAAATTATTATTAATATAAAAATTGTTGTATATTTTACTTATAATTTTTATTTTTTTATTTTAATAAGTAAATTAGTTTTTTTTTTTCTTTTTTCAAGTTCGAGCTCGACTCGTTTATGTAATCAAGCTCGCTCGAGTTCATCAAATATTTGACAAGCAAAGCTCGATCTCGACTAATTCTTGATAAAAAGCTTGAATACTCAAAAACTCAGCTCGGCTCGGCTCGGCTCATTTGCATCTCTACTATCACGGGTCCTGTTTCGATGATCTGAATCGTTCATTTTGTAAAATCTTTTGTGTATATCATCCATATAAAAAAAGGGACTAATTTTATAATTATAACCTATTCAATTTATTACGTTTGTTATAAAAAAAAATTAAAACAAAAAATTAGATGGCTGAATTATTTTTAAAAATATATTTCTCATCCAATTTTGTAGACATATTTGTTCCTCGAGTTTGAACAACTAAAGATGGCAATTGGAACCCGGCCCAATGGGGACCCGATCCCCCGACCTCGAATTGAGCGGTTATTCCTTGAAAAATACCCCTGACGGGCCGGGGATGGTAGTAAAAATTAAATCCCCGATGATATTCGGGCTGGGGACGGGGATTCATATTTCAACCCCGGGCCCGGCTCGGGCCCGACCTCGATCCCCGGCCTGGTTGCCCCTGACATGAATTTACTATTTTACCCCTGCTTATATATAACATATGTATGTGTGTGTAGGGTTTTATTTCACACACAACGCACACAGACAGAGCCGCTCTCTCTGTCTCTTCTCTCTCTCTTTCTATCTAGGGTTTCGCCTTCCTCTCTCTCTCTTTCGCACAACGACGACGCCGATCCTCTGTTACTGCCGATCGTCCCTCACCGCCGCTCATACCTCACTGTTGGTCCTCCTCCCTCGTCGCCGCTTCCCTCACACACACACACACACACACACACACATACACGACGGGTGCTCGCCTCTCACCGCCACAGTGCCATTCCTTCCTCGCCGGTGATCCTCCCTCATCGTCGATTTCAAAGGGTATCTCTTTCTTTCTTTCTCTCTCTCTCTCTCTCTCTCTCTCTCTCGGGATTTCGATATAGGGGGGTTTTACATACATACATATATATATATATATATATGATCTTGATCTAATTCTGGTTTAAATACATATATATATATATATATGATCTCGATCTAATCTTGATCTGTTATATATATATATGATATGGTTTTTATGGTTATATATATAGATGATGAAAGATAATATAGATGATGTTATTGATCTGTTATTGATCACAAATATATATATTATATACATAGATGATGGAAGATAATAGAATATCTGTTATTGATCACAAATATCTGTTATTGTTATATATATTATTCTGTGTGTAGATAATGGAAAATAATATTTGTTTGAAACTCAACGTGAATAAATATAGACTTTAACGAAAGATATATTATTCACTCAGCGATTGTTAAATATATGTTATTGTTAAATATAGACTTCAGCGATCACAAATATCTGTTATCTGTTATTGTTAAATATATTATTTTGTGTGTAGTTTATTTTGTCTGTTAAATATATTATTTTGTGTGTAGTTTATTTGGTCTACACTTTAATGAAAGAAAAGTTAGAAGAAAAAGAAGGGGGAATAAAAATTTGGAAAATGGTTTAGACCTGAAAAATATTATTTGAACAATGATGTGTGTCTCCTGCCTTTTTCCATTACAATAATGTGTATCTTTGTTATTCTCAGCTCACTTTTAATTTAAACTTTTATTGTATTGTTGTCTCCAAAAAATTACATTAGTAATAAAACATAGGAGACATAATGATGGAGAAACAAGTGAAAAGACAGTTATGTTCATGGAAATAATCATAGAAAGTTATAATTAATACATATATAAAGTAACCATTAGAATTACTTATGGATGTGTTGGATTAATTATGTATATGGTTTACTGTATAATGACTTGGATTCAATCCATTAGCTTAGTTATTATTAATTTGTTTCTCAGTTCCAGTAATCTAATGTTATGTTACCTCTGTTAATATTAATTCAATCCATATTATTTTTATAA
This sequence comes from Camellia japonica, assembly GCA_030407325.1. Lineage (NCBI taxonomy): Eukaryota > Viridiplantae > Streptophyta > Magnoliopsida > Ericales > Theaceae > Camellia > Camellia japonica. The sequence continues at coordinate 15,614,581 of JAPPVO010000017.1, forward strand.
AGGTTAAAAATGCCAGATGTTAACTCTCAAGCACCCGTTAACTTTGAAGCACCAGTTAACTCTCAAGTACCATTTGAGAATGACGCGTCACAACATTCATCGCCAGCTACCAACTCACCTACGAACTCACCATCTCCCCTCTCTAATCAAAATGTTATTGATTTAGAAGAAGAGTCTAATATTTGTGGAGGAACTAAAAGAAAACCTAGTGTTGTGTGGGAACATTTTAAGAAACAACAAGTCAATGGGGGTGTGGAAGGCAATATGTAATTATTGTAATAAGCATTTTGGAGGTGATTCAAAAAATGGAACTAGGCATTTGCATGATCACGATAAGAGTTGTACTAGGAAAAAAGTGATGGACATGAGGCAAAAAGTTTTAACTAATAACTTTAGTAGAGACAGTCCAAAAATGAATTCTTATATTTTTGATCAAGATTTTGCTAGGAAAGAGTTGTCACATGCCATAATCTTGCATGAATATCCCCTCTCTATCGTAGACCATGTTGGTTTTAAATGATACTCAGCAGCACTTCAACCATTGTTTAAAGTGCCTTCTCGAAATACGATAAAGAGTGATTTTAAAGATTTATGATTATGAGAGGGTGAAGACATTGAGTTTGGTGGAGCATAATAAAAGTAGGGTGGCAATCACAACTGATATGTGGACTGCTAGCAATCAAAAAAAAGGATTCATGGCTGTCACCGCACACTTTGTTGATGATTCATGGACATTGCAAAGTCGCATTTTGAGGTATATATTTGTAAATTTGCAAATCATTTAAAAGTTCCATCTTATTCAATTCAATTTGCATGTTATTAATACTTGTTTATGAATACCATATTTTAGGTTTATTTATGTTCTATGTCTACACACAAAAGAAGTTCTTTATGATACTTTGCTTGAGTGTATGATGGACTGGAATATTGATTGAAAAATCTCTACTGTTACTGTTGATAATTGCTCCACAAATGATGCCATGATTACCATGTTGATGGATAAGTTGAGTAATACATCGCTTTTGTTGGGTGGTACTTTGTTTCATATGCGTTGTTGTGCGCATATTTTGAATTTGATAATGAAAGATGGATTGCATGTCATACGAGTAGGTGTGGAGAAAATTCGAAAGAGTGTAGCTTATTGGACAGCAACACCAAAAAGATTAGAAAAATTTGAAGAAACAGTTAACCAATTACGTATTCCACATACTAAGAAATTAGGACTTGATTGTACAACTAGGTGGAATTCAACCTACTTGATGCTTCAGACTGCCTTATTGTATAAGGATGTCTTTTCTCTGTTGAAAATTAGAGAGCCCCAATATAAGATTGTGCCAAGTGAGCAAGAATGGGAGTTTGTTAGAGAAATTAGTGGGAGGTTTAAGATTTTTTTTTCTATCACAGAGTTATTTTCTAGTACTAAGTATCTCACAGCCAATGTTTGTTTCCCAGTTTTATGTGAGATTAGGATGACACTGTCTCAATGGCTCTCTTGTGAAATTGAAGTGATTAGAACAATGGCATAAAAAATGGTGGAAAAATTTGATGAATATTGGTTAGTGATACATGGTGTTATTGGAGTTGCTGTTGTACTTGATCCTATGTATAAGATGAGTGTATTGGAGTTTTATTTTGAAAAACTTTATGGAGGCAAAACTGAAGATGAAGTTGATAGGGTTCGTCAGATTTGTTATGATTTGTTGCAAGAGTATCAGCACCGAGTTGGTATGGAGACCGATATTGTTGGTGACTCTTCTACTCATCCAGAAATTGTTACAGAGACCCTTTCAGAATTTGATTTGTTATTAGTAGAAACAGTAGTAAAAAAAATGAAGAATGTAAGATCAGAGTTGGACCATTATCTAGAAGATGATGTTTTGCCAAGAACTTCAGGTTTTGATGTTTTGAATTGGTGGAAAGCTAATGGACCAAAGTATCCGACCTTACAGGCAATAGCTAGGGACATTTTAGTTATTCCTGTATCCACTGTTGCTTCTGAGTCAGCATTTAGTATTAGTGGAAGGTTGGTGAGTCCACATCGTAGTAGACTTCATCCAAACACATTAGAAGCATTAATGCGTGCACAAAGTTGGTTGTGGGGGTGCAGGAGATGAAAGGTACTCATATTATTATTTCATCCAATTTACATATTATTATTTCATTTTTATTATTTATATTACCATGGAATAATTTCAATATTGAATTTATATTTTTTACTTTTTAGGAAATTCAATATTGGAATTGGTGGGCTATGCAACTATATATGATGATGATGAGATCGACTCGGATGAGTCATGTGCCACTTTTGTGTTAGTTGTCATCTTTTCTGTTTTAATTGTTAACATTTTTTACATTTTATTATTAGTATTAATTATTTGTTTTTTTCCTTTTGTGATTTAACAGGAATTCAAGTTGAAGGAGATGATGAAAGTTGTTGTGTGATTTGTATGAGTATTAGAGAAACAATAGATTTGATTTTTTACGTTGTAATGGAATTTTTTTTTTTAATTTCAATTTTTGCGTAACGTATCCTTTGCGGGTTGTGCTTGGGACAAATTATTCTCTTTGCAACTTGTTGAATTTTCTTGTGTGTGTGGGCTACTGGATAGATGTTTTGTTGTTTGTGCTATTTTGTTGAACAGGCTGCTATTCTCTCTGCTGGACAAATTTATTGGATATTTGACAGATGCTATTTTGTTTAGGATATATTGATTTGAATAGGATGCTGCTGGACAGATTTATTGATTTGTATATATTGATTTGAATAGGACTCTATTCTATATTGATTTGAATTGGATGCTCCTGGACAGATTTATTGATTTGTATATATTGATTTGAATAGAACTCTATTCTGCTGGACAGAGTTATTGATAGATGTTATTTTGTTCTTTACAGATAGAAAATATGTTGACAAATATCATATTTGAAATATGTTTGAATTGGATGTTTACAGATTTTTTTAATTTGAAAATATGTTACAAATATGTTTGAATTGGATGTTTATAAATATGTTTTAATTGGCAAATATGTTGACAAATATATTTCAATAGGATTAGGATGTTTATAGATTTTTACAGATCAAAAAAAAAAAAAACCACCAGGGATTTTTCGGGGTCGGGGATCCCCGATCCTCGATCGGGGGCGGGGACGGGAGCGGGCTACGGGTCCTCGTCGGGGATCGGGAACGGAAACGGGGAATATATCACTTTCGGGGATCGGAGACGGGGAGTGTAGTCCCCGGCCCTGCCCTGCCCCGCCCCGTTGCCATTCCTACGAACAACACCCTAATCCAACTCCTTTTCAGAATATTAATTATAAAGTTACTTATTTTTGTCTAATAATTTAAGTTTTTGGATAGCAAGTGATTAACAATTCAATAATCCAATATGGTATGAGATGATATAATTAATTATATGTTCAAATCTCACTGTTTTTTCAATAATAAAAATAATTACACATTAACCCAAGGGGTTGTGGCATTGTGGTAAGGCCTTGGGGTTTAAGCCCCAAGGTCACAAGTTCAACTCCCCACCCCCCCCCTTGGGCCAATCTCCTGGGCGGAAGCACTGTTGGTTAGGAGGTTGGACCTCAAGCTGTCTAGTCAGCACTTGGTGTGGGTTCAATGCTCCCCCGCTGTGCGAGTCCTGACTTAAGCGGAACTTGTCTTGGAAGGTCGGGGCAAGTTCCCAGGTTATAGTTTGGGAGGTCGGGGCAAGTTCCCAGGTTATAGTCTCCTCGCTCGGAACGGCTAACAGGACACCTTGGTGATCTCTGCAAGGGGCGCTGCCTTGGACCTGCGGGAGGGTAGGGAGGATTTTCCTGTAACCAAAAAAAAAAATAATAATAATTACACATGCTGAAAAAAATCTAATTTAATAATAAAATTACCTCATTTATAATAATTCAAGCTTTTACACGTTATCTGTCCGAGAATTTTTTTTGACAGAATTGAGAGACTTTTCTCGTTTCTAATAATCATTTTTTTTTTCTTTTTACTACGTGAAGTCACACTCATACATGTTTCACATATATTCCAACTGTAGTGCGCAAGTTACTATTAAAGAACGCTCTCAATTTAGTTTATAAGTTTTTCTTTTTGTAAATTACATTTAGTTTATAAGTTTTTCTTTTTGTAAATTACACCTTGTCAAGATTTCAACGAAATACAATTAATCTTATATTTTTAATATAGCTATGCCAATTTTTTTTTAAAGAATATTTACCAATAAATTTTATCTCACAAACAAGTATTTCAATTAGTTCCAAATTTTTTCTATTGATCTGTTAAGTCTTCTTAGTGGAGAGTTTCTTTTCGTATGATCCTATTTTTTATTTTGGTAGTGTTTTGGTGGATAACTATACCCTTTTATTAATGTGATAGGTTTGATATGATACTTCAATGTGACAGGTATTAATCTAACATTCTAACGATGTGACACTGCAAAAAAATTAAAAACTCCTTAGGATACTTTTTTTAAAATGCGATAACGTAACGGGTATGATGCGATATTCTAAAACTTTTATTCAAAAAAAAAATAAAAAATCCTTAGTGTACTTTTCTCAAACATGACAATATGGCAAATATGATGTGACACTCTAAAAAAAATTAAAAATTTCTTAGTGTACTTTTCCCAAACGTGATATTTGACACTCTAACGTGACGAGTATAATGTGACACTTTAAAAAAATAAAAAAAAATCTTTACTGTACTTTTCCAAATGTGACATTCTAACGTGGAGGGTATGATGTAATACTAAAAAACTCTTTAGTATATATTTTTCAAATGTGACACTCCAATGTGATGGGCAAATAGGTCATTACACATCCAAAAGAAGTAAATGGATCACATGAAAAAATATGGGACTATATAGATTACAAGTCCAAAATATGAGACTTATTGGTCAATCTCCACCTTTTTTTTTTTTAATTCATACAACATTTAGTTTTTTTTTTTTTTTTTTGTGAGTCATATGGATGAAAAAGTAAAGTGGTATATTCTCTACTAAAAGATATTTTTACCTTTGTTTAGTTATGTATTTATCCACTATCTGCATTAGTTTTGATGATTTTAATCTTATTAAAATTGAGGTTGTTAGTGTAATTCTATTAAATTTGTAAGATTAATTATATTTTTGTCAAACTTAAAGGAAGGTGAATGTAATTTATTCTTTTTTTCTATAAATCCACCAACATGTTCACATACATTCAAACTTTCTCCAATTTTTATTTTTTACGTTTGACAAAATTCAAAGATGAAGAGGAGAAAAAGAGGATTGAAGGTGTGAGATTGTGTGAATTTCCCATTTTTTTTTTTTTATCCAAGCTTGGTATATCATGAGTTATATGTAGGGACAATTTGTTTCTTTATCCTTTTTCCTCTTTATTACACAAAATTTGTAACAAAACTGTTACATACTTTCACATGAGGTAGGTCCACACCATACGATAAATTTTTTTAAGTATTAATCTTCCAAACCAAAAAATTTTACAGTCATTGTTTGAGGTGGGTCTTGTTTTTAATGCTATAGTTTTATTTTTTTATTTATAGCATACTATATTATTTTTTAAAAAATCATAAACTTTGATGGTTTTTATAGCATATTTCTTTCTCATTTAAATATCATACTTTCCACTGTTTATTTTTCTAAATTAATTTTTAAATTAACCTTCAAGCCCGAACATGCATGGGATATAAAGATGAATTCTGTTTCAAGACTTCCAACATTTTTGCCAAAGCAAGCATAGGTTGTGCTTTATTCTCCCCCAAAAGTGCAGTCTAAGAACAAGTTTTTCTGCCATGGTTTGATCTTTGCTTTCGTTTTTGAGTTTTTTTTTTTTCTTTTTTTGTTCAAATATGTTCTTTTTGTTTTTGTTTTTATTGGATATTTATTCTAGCATGCGTGCATCTTGACTAATTCTGAAACTCTGAAGTTAATAACCGAGTAAATCTGTAATAGCCTCTTAAAGTAATTCAAACTCAAAATTTTAAATATCATTCTCAAATTTTTACCGTTCAACCAACTCCTAATTCTTTTTAAGAATGTAGTACACTAAATTTGAGATTCTTTCTTAAAGGAGCCAGATGCACCTGGAACAATGATTAGGTAGTTCTAAAATACCAATTAGAATTGTTTTTTTTTTTTTTTTTTTTTTTGAAACAGCCAAAAGAAAATATATTGATAATAATCAAGGAAAGAGACAAAGACAAACAACAACAAAAAAAGGAGCAAAGATCACAAAAACCAAACAAGGCAACAGGTTGGTAAGATAGCAACCAAGCTGCCCAACAGATAAACACCGAACAAAGGAACTCCACCAGCACAATGGTGTTGAACAGCACAGAAGCAGGATTAGCAACCAAACCGAACAGAGCCATAACGCAGAAGGCAGAAAAACCAACACAGCAATGCTGCAAAACAGCCCAGCAACTACACCACAGCAGCGAAGATTAGAAGAAGGGCAACTACAACAAAATGCCACAGCAGGGCAACAAAGACACAGTAGCCCCACCTCAGATGCAAACCCCAACACAGCAGCACCAACCACTCAACCGATAATACTACAGGCAGCCCCAACCAGACCAAACCCAGAACAGAAATAAGCAAATAGCAGACAAGCACAAGGCATTACACTCTTCTGCCTGTGATGCAACATCTAACTTGCTTGAGATTAAGAACAAAATCCTGCACAGAAAAGAGGTGCTTAGAGAACCTCGGTTTCAACCATAGGGCAATTCGCACCTTGATGACTTCACACAACTCCCCCAAGTTAGGAACAGCAGCCTTAAACACTATGGCATTCCTATGCTGCCAAATAGACCACAACACAACCAGTGGCACTCCTCTCCAGATCATCCTCTCTTTACTCCTAATACCCTGCCCTTCCCACCATAATAAGACTCCATTAACCGAATCAGGAAGGACCCCCACAACATCCCACCACAGAAGCATAGAAGCCCACACCCTCCAAGCAAACGGGCAGGTAATCAACACATGAGACGCAGTTTCTGATTCACCAGAGCAAAAGACACAGAAAGATGACACAGAGTTACTAAGGGCACCAATTCTTTGAAGGTGCCCTGCAGTCTTAACTCTGTTACGCCAAGCTAACCATGTAAAAAATTGGACTTTAGGAGGCATATAGGTGATCCACACTAATTTAGTTGACCTTACCGAAGGGCCAGCAGAAGCCATCACACCAGAATAGGCAGATGAGACAGAAAACAACCCAGAAGATGTTGCATTCCACACTGGGCTATCTACAAAATCTATAGTAGTAGCAGGGGCTGCTGCCAGGAAATTACTGAGTCTGGAAACTTCACTAACCTCCCACTCATACAGCCTCCTTCTAAATTGACACACCCAATTACCATCAGCAGCCTTTTGCTCAAGCATTGATCTAAGCGACTCTTCTTTATTCACCACCAACCCATACAGACTAGGGAATTCCTCTCTAAGACTTACCCTATTCCACCATTTGTCCACCCATAATCTAACATTGTTCCCATCCCCAATCTTGAGCTGAAAGTTATTCAAGTAGAACTCCGAAAGAGTGTTACTAAACTCAGCAATGGATACTATACCTCGCCAAATACTAGACATTCTACTATTAGTAGAAGTGGGAGGAGTCCAATCCCTGGGGTCCATTTTATACTTACTGCAAACCACTCTTCGCCACAAGGCTTCCTTTTCAAACCCAAATCTCCACCACCATTTAATTAGAAGACAAGAATTAAACACCCTCACTCTTCTCAGCCCCACACCCCCTTGCTCCAAGCTTTTAGAAAGTTCCTCCCATTTGACCATATGCACCTTTCTTCTAACTTCTGTTCCGCCCCATAGAAATGAAGCTTGCAATCTCTCCAAAATTCGAGCTACCCCAACCGGCATTTTGTACAAAGACATATAATACACGGGCAAAGATGCAAGGGCAGATTTAATTAGAGTGAGTCTCCCAGCATGAGATAGAGTCTTCCTCTTCCAACTAGCAAGTCTACTTCTTACTTTTTCCACCACTGGTTTCCAGGTTGCTTTACAACTAGGGTTAGCCCCTAAGGGCAGCCCTAAATACTGCACAAGAAGCTTCTTGGTCTTACAGTTTAGAATACCAGCCAGCCTGCCCAACACATCATCAGCAACTCCCACCCCACAAACCTGATATTTTTGAAAAATCACAAAACATGTTAGAAGATCATCCATCCATTTGAAGAATGAGAAATAAATTAACATCTAATACTATTTGTTTTTTCAAAGATCGGCTCCATCTAATACTCTTAGTACATTAAAGAAAAAACTAGTATCTATTTGGTCTTAACATGAACAAAAAGACAAGTAATATCGATTATTCAACTATAAAATAAGAGTGTATTTTTGTTTTTTTTTTTTTTTTTTATTATTATAGATATTAAGGGCATTGATATCCACACATAAAATAAGGGCAAATTGGGAAATGCAATAAATTAGCTTCTTCTTTTTTTTTTTTATTTTTTTTTTTTATTTTTATAAATGTTGCTATTAACACCTTATCAATTATTTTGAATTCTTCAGTTTTTAAACTTTTTTTTATTACGATAATAACCTCATATAAAATTACTAAAAAGTACATCACTAATTTTAGAACACCCCATCTCACAATTAATACCACACACCCACTATATAATGAGTTTGAGTTTATGAGAGTATCTACCTCCATCACTATACATCCATCTTTCCCAAATCCCACCTTCAAAATCTACCCACCTTCAAACCTTGAAAATTTTTTGGCGGCAATATTCTAGTAGTAGCAGTGGCAACCATTTAATTACCTACACTTCTCCAACAATGACAATAAATAGAAGTTTTTCTGGCAACTACAACTCTATGAGACGAGAGGAGTACAAAAATAAAAGCTTAGAGGAGATTCATAACTTTAATAGTGTTCTTAGCTCATGGGAGATTGGTCTTGTAAATGTAAATTTCTTGAAAAAAAGGCAAAAATAATAAAAACTTTTTGTCATTTTTTCGGGGCTTAATTCCTGAACATATGACCACAATTCGGGAACACAGGTTCGGAACATTGTTCACTTGTTCGGGAACAAGTAACTGAACATTTCTTATTTGTTCGGGAATAGATGATCGAAACTCGTAGAGATCGTATAATCCACAAAAAGGGAATTTTGAATCAATAATAAAAAACTTACATTTATTTTCTCAAGTCATAAACAAGTATATATGTGGAAATGAAATAATAATCACATTCGTGGGTTTCGTTAGGAATTTTGGGAGAAAGACTCTTTGAGGGGTGAGGGTGTGCATTCAATTGAATGGGAGAAATATTTTCACAAGAATAATTTTCGTATTATTTGGATAGAGAAAAGAAATTTTAAGGGTTTTAAAATTTATAAGTGGAGATCCAAAGAAATGAAAAGTCCAAAATAATTGATAAAGTGCTAATAGTAACACTATTTTTTTTGATCAGGGAATAAATTAGCATGTTGAATTCAACATTTTTGTTACCATCGATAGTTAATAATCAAAGAATAAAAAAAAAAAAAAAGGTGAAGTTGGTCAATATTTCATAACCGCGAGGAATTGTCAATAATCTTAATGGAAGTTAGTATAATTTATCCTTTCACAAATTTCATGTGGGGTTACTATCATGAAGGTATGAAACTTAAATTGTTAAAAATTTGTTTAGGATAGTTTTAGAATCATGATTTGATTGTGCAGTTGTGTTTTAAGTTATAAGTTTTGAATTGAGTTTTGAAAAAAAAAAATTTATTTAGTTATAAGTTTTGAAAAGAGTTTTGAAATGTATTTTAAGTTTTGAGTTTTGAATTGTATTTTAAAATTTTTTGGATTTATTTATTTTTACATATTTAAAAATTTTCTTAATTTTATTTTTTTTACGGTAAATATTTTTTTATTGTAAATATTTTTTTTTATTTTTTAATGTGTGTTGTATTTACTACATGTGTGCGCTGTATTTTTTTTTAAATATTTAAAATATTTAAAAATTTAAAATGAGTTGTATTTTTATTATTTTAAATAAATTTGTTTATTTTATTTTTTTAATATTTTAAAAAAAATTTAACCTTTTTTTTAAATATGTGATTTTTTTTTTAAATTTAAAAAAAATTGGATTGCCCATACATATGTAAATTAAAACAAATTATTTGGCCAATACTTAAAAAGATAACAAAATATTTTTTTTGAAAAAATAAAAAATAAAAAATATTTTTCTTCAAAAATAAAAATAAAAAAAAAAAACATTTTTTGAAATTTTATATTTTTTTCAAAAAATATAAAATAAAAAATAATTTTAAAGATCAAAATAAAATAAAAAAATGATTTTTTTTTTATTAAAAAAATAGAGTTTTGAAAAGAGTTTTTTGAGTTTTGAGTTATGTGTTTGGTTATAAATTTTGAAAATAATTTTAGAATTGAGTTTTAAATTGTATGTTTAATTATAAATTTTGAAAAAAAAAATTAAATTTTTTTTTTATTGAAATTACGATTCCTAAACCACACCAAACACTAACATTTAACCCAACAAACCAAATGGCACTTCCTTTCCAAATGAGAGAACAACCACAACCAAACCAAACTGAAGCAAACATTCATCCTCATCAAAGAAAAAAAATCAAATGTCTCTTTCTTTCTTTTTATCTTTTTTTTTTGGCTGAACTCTTATTTTATTTCATGCTTACCAAAGACAAAATCACAACACTACCAACAGCAGCAAACCAAAACATTCACAAAACATCACCAAGAAACAAGTATCAAGTAGTCCAGGGGGACACAATCCGGGTCTAAAATTGCGAAATTGAACGTCACAGATGCTACCTAACAGACCTGCAGCATCTTATTTATTAAAAAATCCTTGACGAAAAGGATCTTGCGAGGTTGGAATAGTCACTCATTTTCCCGAATTTGTGCTATTTGTGATAGGATTGATAGCAATATAAGTCTGAATAAAGCTCAAGACAATGGCTAAAATAGCACCAAGGAAAGCAAGAGTAGTCCAAGGGGTATCAAAATGGGTATGCAACCATTCAGTCATCCACAGTCTCACCTTGTTCTTATAGTGCTTTTCAATTTGGTCTTGAACATCTACATAGGCTTGAGAGTTAGGCACCAAGTTCTTGGCTATCTCATTGAAAAGCCCAGCCACCTCTTCGTCGCTACCAAGGTAGTTTAGAAGTATTCCCTTCTTTCTCAGCTCCTTCACATCATCAGCATGATCAATCAGTGTATCCATAAACCATATATATGAGGTGACTCCGAAGTCATCGGGACTATCAGGACACATCTCATAGGCTGCCAAGTTTAGTAGTAAAGACTGGGTTGAGTCATCAATTTTCATTGGAGGAAGCCTTAAGATTGCTCTAATGATGAGAGGTTCATACCTTACATCAGTAACACATGTGCCCATTTTGTTAGGCCTGAATTTGATCCCCGCCGTCTTGAGCTCCTGTACTGAACGATATGAATACCAATTGTTGCCTCCTCCTCCGTTTTCAGTGCCAGAAGTACCAATAAGTTGCCTGTGCATGAGTTCTAGAAGATGAGCGGGTTCGACTAATTGTGAATTTGATTTTTTTGATTCTTCTTTGCGCCTGTTGGTAATGTTTTTTTGGGTGGGTAACCTGCAGGTGATGTTAGTAATGCAATTTTCCACCGATTCCCAAAATGAAGGAAGAGGAGGACCTGGCCTCGTGTCTTGAATGAACTTGTTAATCAACTTCAAGCCTTCCTCTCCAGCAAATTCCGAGTTCATGGTCATCAGTGCCCGGAGGACTTTGAAAGGGAGCTGATTCTCGAGCAAGAACAAATCACGTTCCACGAAAGCTTTGTCGTGATTCTTCATCTTCATTTTGGCTTGCTCGTTTTTGTGTGTTATGTAGTGAATATATTGGAGGATGAAGCAACCATCGAGGAACATCATCCGCGTGAAGTCCGTGTCATTCGTGTCATCAATATTTGTGCCCTCCGCATAGCAGTTTCTCGCTTCGATAGCCACGTCTGCAACCTTGTCATACAAGTCGTTTATTGAATATGATCCACAACTGTTGACATACTCCTTTGTGAATTGAAATTTGAATTTTTCGAACGGTTTGAGGTTTGTGTTCTCGTGGTGGTAGGGACCAATAGAAACTAGCTGTGGCTCATAGCATTTCTTGGTGGACTCGGTCCCCACCTGCAGAAGCATTTGAGGGACCTTCTGTATCTTATGCTTTGGCATTGAGGACTCACCGGACCCAATTTCTACATTCATTATCGAACTTAGCCACACATTGTTGGGCTGTGGCTGTGGCTGTGGCTGTGGTTGTTGCGGTTGTGGGTTCGGTGGGCTATGGATTACAACACTCAGCTCACTGTCACAAGATGGAGCCGACATTGTCAGGTAGGTAGGAGGATATACACAATCTAGCAAGTGGTAATATAATTTTTATCTCATGATTCTTTATCTGCTTAAGATTTGCAGTTTCGAAATTTATAGGGCACATTATGTTTGGATTGAGTGATTTGGAGAGAAATGGGGAAAAATAGAGAGAAATGGAGAAGAATGAAAAGAAACAGAGAGAAACTCATTTTTCTTATAACTTTCATTTTTAATCTTCCCAAAAGTGAAGAGATTGTGAGAGAAAAGAAACTAACAGATTCTTATATTTTCAAAATATCAATTTTGTCCATGTAAAAATAAAAGAAATAAAATGATTGACAAAATATAAAAAGGTTATTTTAGTAATACAATATAAAATAGTTTCTTTTCTTTTTTCTTATGAAATCTAACCAAACAAAAAAGAGAGAAATCACAATCATTTTTTTAATTTTATTTCTTACTTTTTCAAACAAGAAGGAGAGAAATCACAATCATTTCATTTCATTTCTTTTCTCTTATAACTTAAGTAATCATTTCTTTTTTTTTTTCCCTCATTGGTTCTCAAACATATAAAGTACTTTAATTAGCAATTATCTTGTATTTTAATACATCAAAAAACACTTTACAACATGAAAACAAAAATGAAGTTGAACATTTCTTTTTTCTATTTCCAGCCTTTTTTTCTTGGACGAATTACACTAATAGTCATTATAGTTTGAGGCTCATGTCACTTTGCTTCTGACTTTTCAATTGTAACACATTTGATCCTAAATTTTGAATCTTGTTTCAAATAAAGACAATTGAAGATACCTTTGATTAATTTCAAGGGACAAAATCGTCAATTTGATAAAATATAAATTAATTTGACAAAAATAAATGTTAAAAAAATATTTTTAAACTTTTAAAAATTATTTTTATCCACCAAAGATAAAATTATGTAAAATTGATAAATCTTTTAGATATTTATTTTTTTTTACCAAATTAAATTTTAATATATGTTTAGATGATGATCATGTAATGGATGGTTGCGGGGATTTTAATGTGTAATCGATATATTTAATATATAAAATGTTTTTAGTTTTAAATTTTTTTGATTTAATAGATTAGTTTAATAATGATATCAAAGTTGTGGTCATATTTGACTTTTGAAAAAACAGAAATTAATTAATGAAAATAAAAATAATCATCCATTACATGATCATCATCTAAATACATAATAAAAATTAATTTGGTAAAATAAAAAAAAATCTAAAAGATTTATCAATTTTATATAATTTTATCTTTAGTGAGTAGTAATAATTTTTAAAAATTAAAAAATATTTTTTTAACATTTATTTTTGTCAAATTAGTTTATATTTTATCAAATTAATAAATTTATCTTTGAAATTAAGCAATGGTATTTTTAGTTGTTCTTATTTGAAACAAGATTCAAAATTTAAGGTCAAATGTGTTACAATTGAAAAGTTAGAGATCAAAGTCATACAAGACATAAACTATAGGTTAATTCACCATTTTTTCTTTTTAGGTATATAAAGTCACAAGCTTGTTTCACATATAGTCCAAATTTGGTGTTAATTTTAACAGCATTGATTCAGTTCTCTAATTTGGAGCACTAATGCTAGCTTTAATAAGTTGGTAGTGCAAGAAAAAAAGAAAAAAAAGGAGGCCAAATTATCACATTAAGATGGAACCCACAACAATGCTACCTCATTAGTGCAACTTTAGAGCTGCTATTTTAGTAGTCTCAAACATTATTCTAATTTTAACGTGTGTTGAAATTCCATGATCAGTATAGCAGCTAGTTGTCCAAATCTGGAGCATGATTTTAAATATGGACTGATATGTGCCCAACTATTTTAAAAATGGTAACAAAATGTGTTCCGATTAAAGGATTATCGATATTTTATCAATATAATTTTTTACAGATATAAAGTACTCGACGAATTCTACACATTGAATGGTTCGGATTATCGAAATGGGACTCATAATGAACCCCATAAGCTTAACAGTACCCTTCAATCCACACAGTAAATTGAAGAGAAATCTCACCCATCAAGTAAAATAGGAACCAAAATAGTAAAATATCTTTTTGTTTTCAAACAGTAATTTATCTTTTGGTATGCGTGTGGAAAAACATGTTGGAAGATTTACAATAAAAGAAGAACAAAAACCAAGGAACATGATTTCTCTTCAGAACCAGGTCTGGAATATATGTGAAACAAGCTTGTGACTTTCTATACATAAAAAGAAAGAGAGCAAAAAGAAAAAAGACTAGAAACAGAAAAAAGAGACTCAATTAATTTACTTGGTGGAGTTATATGATCAGATTAAAGATGTTAATTCTAACATATGTCTTAAAATTCAATGGTTATTATAGCAGCTAATTGTCCATATCAAGAGCTAGTTTTCAACTGATCAAAAAGAAAAAAGAAAAAAGAAAATAGAGCTAGTTTACAATATCTGCTAATGAAAAGTATTGGGTTTTTGTCTTTTCGATACCGATACATTCCAGTATACCGATTGGAATGTATCAGCCAATTCCTGATGCATATCAATTCATAGTTGATATCAAGTTCATATCTGATACAACTTAGTTTTAATTAGCTCAAATTTTTTTTAAATTGAGTTTTTTTTGTTTTTTGTTTTTTGTGTTTTTTGTTTTTTGGTTTTTTTTAAAAAAAAATAAAATAATTTTAGTGAATTTTTTTAATATTTTAAAAAATTACTTTTTAGATGCATCTATAACTAAAAAGTAAAATACTTGTAAAAAAATATTTTAAAAAAATTAATAAATACACAAAAATATGAAAATATACTGTATTTTTATTTTTTTATTTTTTTGGGTATTTAGTGAGTTTTTTTAAAAATACAAATATTATACTTTTAAAATATATTTATATTAGGTATATTTAAAAACTAAAAAATTTACTTAAAATATTAAAAAAATTGTGAAATAAAAAAACACGGAAAATAAAAAACTTGGTTCAGTTTTGTTTAATTTCAGAATTATGATTTAAGTGTGGAGTTGTATTTTGAATTTTGAGTTTTGAAAATAGTTTTAGGATGATTTGTAATTTTTAAAATTTTTTTTGATTGATTGATGTATAGAATGTGAGAGAATGTGAGAGGAGAGAAAAAAATGTTTGATTGATTAATAATAACAAATAAATAAAAAGAGAAGAAAGGAGTTTTAAAAGTAATTTTTAGTTGTATTTTAAAAATATATTTATTTAACATGTTTCATCCAAATAATAATTCAAAAACAGAGTTGAGTTTTGAAAAGTAAACCAAAGGCTACCTTAATTTTCAAAAAAGATGATTCAACCAAACAAGGTGAATTCTTTTTTCTTTTTCTTTTGGAAAATTAAAAAAAATAAAAATCTAACAACAACTAGGGTTCTACTCTTTTAACAAATTAAACCCTAAAATTTTAATTGTCAATTTAAACTCCAAACTTTTGATTTGTTTTTAATCTGAACTATTTGTCTATTTTCATTAAGTAAAATCAACAGAAAAAATAATATTTTAGTCATTAAATTTAATGAAAAATACTATTTTAGACATTTTATATATACTTATATTGAGTTTAATAATTAAAATATTATTTTTCTATCAATCTTACTTAACAAAAATAGGAGCATAGTTTAGATTGAAAAAAAAATTAAAAGATTGGAGTTTAAATTGATAAAATTAAAAATTAAAAATTTATTTTGTTACAAACCTCATATCCTAGGATTTTATTTATTTATTTATTTTTAAATTTTTTTTTTTTGTAACTGTCTGCATTTTCTTTTAGGTTAACGATTTAAAAAAATTCCCAATTACAACACTCGATGTTTTATATGTATTGCTCGATTATCAGTTATCACTGAGGGCAAATATTGGCATATAACATTAGTGTAGAATTGAATAAGAATTTTAGTCAACTTTGAATTGTGTAGCGACCAATCATAGGATGCTCCTTCATAATAGGTTGGAAAAAAACCTTCCCCTTCAAATTCATATAAAAATTTAGGTTTTCTTACCACGTATCAGTAATATATCTTCTTTTTTACTGAATATATATATATATATGTTATATATATATATTGAGTGCACAACCTTGGAAGCTCTCACAATCAGGGACGGGGTAAGTACAGCAACAACTGCTGTGATTGAAAAATGACACCGTTTCTCTTTATTAAATTGCGCAATGCATTTTTCTTCTTTAAACGACATCGTTTCTCTCTTTCTCTGTCTATTTTTTTCTTTATTATATAAATTGAGCCAAGGTGCTTTCATCATCAATGATGAAAGGATAAATTACAAATATATTTTTTGAGATTTGTTTTAAATACGGATTGTCTCAAGTGATTTGAAAAATTATAAATATTTCATTATGAAATTTTTTTATTTGACAGAATTAGTTGAAAAAAATTAAATTCTTAATTGTTCTCCTATATAATAAGAAAATTAATTGACTTATTAATTAAAATAAATTTTTGATATCATTAAAAATGATTTACTAATAAAAGGTCTATTTGTTATGAAATTAAAAATTTCAAGGGACGAGATATAATTTCTAGACTCACGAAGACAATTTATATTTTAAACAAATTTCAGAAAGCATATTTGTAATTTACCCTAACTGAAAAGATAATAACTAAATAATTCCAACAATATTACTGTAAAAGTTATATTTAAGTATTTTATTTATTTATTTTTTACCACAATTTATATTGTGATATGTCTCAATCACATTGTTAAAATATAATATATATATATATATATATATAAGTGGTGTAACTCATTAAACAAGTATAATAATTACACATGCGATGATAATGTGATAAAAAAAATTGTAAATGTAACATTACTCTAAATAATACTATAAGGCTTTATTTGATTAACATGACTAATAGTGAAATGATTAATAATCTCATAAATTAGTGTCAAATTACTTGAGATAACTATTTATTAGGTATTCATTTTGTTTGTTTGTTTGTTTTTTTTTTTCCTCCATAAGATTATGATCTCCAATTCCTCTCAATATTAAAAATTCGTAAAATACTAAAATATAATTTATACAGCAATATTGTTTGAATTATTTAGTTATTATCTTTTCATTTATGATGAAAACATCTTGGTTCTATTTAAGGAATAAAAAAATGATGCCGTTTAAAGAAGAAAAACGTATTGCACAGTTAAATGAAGGAAACGTTTTTCAAACCACATCCATGAAATGACTTGGTTGCATCTAAACAAACAAAAAGGTGAGAGGTTTGTATGATGTAATTAGCAAACTATAACAATCTAAGCTGTAGAGTAGACAAGTAAATCACATAGAGAATTTTCTACACTAAACAGTTGATTAGCATTTAAGCTTTAGCTTGTTGGTTGAAAACAAGTATATATATATCTTCTTTTCTGGTTTATGATTAAAAATAAGTAATATAAAAATCATTCTACATGTTTTCCAAAGTGTTTTACTTTGATGGTTTTCATAGCATATTTCTTTCTCATTTAAATATCATACTTTCCACTGTTTATTTTTCTAAATTAATTTTTAAATTAACCTTCAAGCATGGAATATAAAGATAAATTCTGTTTCAAGACTTCCAACATTTTTGCCAAAGGAAGCATAGGTTGTGCTTTATTCTCCCCCTAAAGTGCAGTCTAAGAACAAGTTCTTTCTGCCATGGTCTGAACTTTGCTTTGGTATTTAAGATTTTTAAATTTTTTTTTTTTTTTTTTTTTTGTATTCAAATATGTTCTTTTTGAGTAAACCTCTAGTGACTTCTTAAAGTGATTCGAACTCAAAATTTTAAATCTCATTCTCAATTTTTTATCTCTCAGCCAATTCTTAATATTTTTTTTAAGAATGTATTACGCCTAAATTTGGGATTCTTTCTTAAAGAAGCCAGATGCACGTGGAACAATGATTAGGTAGTTCTAAAATATCAATTAGACTTGTTAATGTGATATTTTTGAAAAGTCACAAAACATGTTAGAAGATCATTCATCCATTTGAAGAATGAGAAATAAATTAACATCTAATACAATTTTTTTTTTTCTTTTTTAAAGATCGGGTAATACTATTAATACATAAAAAACTAGTATCTATTTGGTCTTAACATGAAGAGAAGTGATATCGATTATTAAACTATAAAATAAGAGTGTATTTTTGTTTTTTTATTATAGATATTAAGGGCATTGATATCCACACATAAAATAAGGGCAAATTGGGAAATGCAATAATTAGGGGAATAAATTGGAAAATTCTATTTCTACACATTTAATTAGCTCAGTGCGTACACTTAATGAAATATTATTTTAATGACAATTATATCTTAAACTAAAATGACCATAATAGACATCCATCAATACTCATAATATTATATAAAAATATTTTTTGTACACATTTTTTAAAAATAAAAAAATCCCTATATATACTTTTTGAGTAAAAAAAAAAAAAAAACCCTAACTTCATCATGGGTAGCAATCAAATCAGAGAACATCACATGGCTCCATCCATCTAGAAATTTTCCCTCACCATTTTTTCTCCTTTTTTTTCCCCCTCACTCTCTCTCTCATAGCTCAGTTCCAAACAGTCATACCTAGAAATCTAAAACTTAAGGCATTCAACTCTACATTTTTTTTGGAAAAATGCCTAAGACCCCCAGTGGGGTCACTGGGGGTCGTGCGTGTAGGAAGGTGATTGGCCAAAAAAAGACTTTTTTTTTTTTGGATTTCAACGAATGGGGTGGCGCCACGTCACTGGGGGTCGACCCCCAGTGGGGGTTTGAAGCACGGCCCTTTTTTTTTTTTCATGAAAAGTGAAGTCCTGTGATCACATTCCACCTTCAATTCTATTCACATTCTGACTTTAGTACCCTAGATATTGTCTCTCTCTCCTGCAAATCCAGTAAAACAAAACCCACAATTTTGAACTACCGGTGCAATCAAGTCCTTGAAAGTCAGGTTCATCAATGGCTTCTCAAACATATTTCCGAACTACAGTGTCAAAAAAAAAAAAAAAAATTTCGGAATTACAGTGTCGAAAAAAAATAATCCATTTCGGAACTACAATGTCAAAAAAATCAATATTCACTACAACAAAAATTAATGACGAAATGAAATACGTATTTTTTAATGATGAAAATAATATTTCGTCTCAAAATGTACCATTTTTAGAGACAAAAATAAAATTTCATCACCAATCTAAATCATAATAAAAAAATTAGGTGACGAAATTATTTTTTGTCATTATTTATATTTTTTTGTCACTGAAGATTTTTCTGCTAATTTTTTTCGGAGGGTGCCAAAATTTTGAGACTTTGGTGACAAAAAAATTGGTTATCAATTATAAAATTAGTAATGACGAATATATTTTTCTCACAAATAATTTTTAATATTTTAATATCATTTAGTGACAAAACTATTTTGTGGCCAATATTTTTATCTTTGGTGAAGAAATAATTTTGTCACCAATAAATAATTTAGTCGCTAAATATTTTTTTTTTGGGGGGGGGGGAAATAAAAATGTATTGGTGCCTATAGAAGCAGATAGAAAGCAATCGGTTCTTCTTCTTCTCAAACACACACAATAATTTCTCTATTAAACTTGATTTCACACACACACACACACACACACACACACACACACGCCCCTTATACTCATTCACACACAGAGTTTCCTCACCGCCGCTGTTACAATTTCATCGACTCACCGTCAACAGCCTTTCCTCACCGCCGCCATTGGTTTCTCCTTCCCTTGCTGCCGATCGTTAGCCCCTCATTTCCTCACCGTCGCTGCTGTGCCGATCGGACAACCACCACCGCTATTAGTGTCTCTCTCTCTCTCTCTCTCTCTCTCTCTCTCTCTCTCGATGCTCCCTCTATCTAATATTTTCTTTCTCTGATGTATATGCTCTGTATACATATAATATATATATATATATAACTTCAGCAGCCGATTTCACCACTTCTCAATTTTTTCTTTTTCGGTTGATCCCCACCTTTCATTCCTCAGTTTCCCTCTCATTGTTGTAGATTTTTTTACATATAAAATATATATATATACAACCTGTGATTTTTCTATTGTTGCTTCTTTTGCCATACAACTATTCTTCAATCCCACTCAGCCTTTTGACTTCAATTTCAATCCCATCTGCTGCATATATATAGGCTGCATATTTTAGGCCTTTTGACAGTGGTAGTTCATTACATGTATTAGAGGCCATGCCTCTTTGGTCTCTGTAGTAGTAGTAGTAGTAATGTTATGTTTAGGTAGTATCAAGTATGCTCTTGCACTAGCTAGTATGTTTTTAGTTGTGTTTAGCTGTTGATGTTCAGCTTGGAAGGAGACAGTTTTGTGATCTCCTACATTGTTTTCATCCATCGCGAGCTCTATTTTTTCAGCTTTGAGGATGGGAACAGAACAGTTTGTGACTTTTGTACATTGTGAGATATATGTTGTCATATCAATGGAGTGTTTTATGTTGCCTTCTTTTATCAACTATGAATGGTTTGAACCATTTTGCATAATTCTTGTGACTGGTGTTTGATGTTTATTTTATACCCACATTGCTTGCGAAGTACTTGTATTGAAAATCAAAATGTGTTGCAATGTCAAATATTATTAAAGATGAAGTGAAGTCGTATGTCTAACACCAAATGGTTTGAAGCAAGATTGTAGAACTCAATTCAACAAGTGGTAACAGAATTATATAATTATGGTTTAAATCGCGGGATCGCCATAATGAGGAAGGGAATTATATAATCATGGTTTAAATCATGGGATCGTCACCATGAGGAATGAATTATTCATCATGAGGAAGGGATTATTCATGTACACGTCCTCTAAAGATAAGTCACATAATTTAATGTCAAATGCCATAAAAGAAATATTTTGCCCTACTTAATTTTAGGTAAGATGGCTTTGTATGAAGATAGGCATATTAGTCATACTCTTAATCATGAACTATAAAAGGAGGATATATATCATATGCAAATTATGTCATTTGTAAATTTGATTATAACAAATAACATAACTCAATACTATAAGGATCGTAACTTAAAAAAAAAAAAAAAGAAGAAGTTATAATTAAACATCACATGAGATATAACTAAGAACTTTTGTTAGAATGTTATGTTCAGAAGTGGCTGTCATTTTTGATTTTGTTTTTGTGGGATTTCTGTTCTGGTTAGAAGGGGCCTAGGTTAGTAGGTGCAACATCAGTAACCTTCAGTGTGGGAGTTCTGCTACTGGAGTATTTTGGTATTATAATGGTGGAGTATTTTGCTTTTGTATTGCAGTAGGAATGGTGTTAGAATGGTGGTGTTAGAATGTTAAAATCAATAATGACCATTTTTGTTAGTTTTTATTCCTTACTTGCATATAACCTTAGAACTTGTATAAGAATATTCATTAAAGATCTGGACATATATTTGGTGAAGTTCTTATTGAAGTTTTCAATTTAATTAGTTCATAAATACACAAGTCTACATTATTCTATATTGTTCCTAATCTTTCATTTGTGATTAGACATGGATAAAAGTTGGATTGCCCTAGATAAGACGGCTGATGGAAGGATGAGTAAACCATATAATGATGGGGTCAAGTTATTTCTTCAATTTGCAATGGGGGTTATAGACCAGAATGGTAATCTGTTGTGCCCATGTATAAAGTGTGTGAATGTTTATAGACAAAATCTTCAAAATGTGGAAATTCATTTGCTCCAATATGGGATTATGCAAACTTACACTATATGGCACCAGCACGAGGAACCCCGTATTTCTAACGAGGCTTACCATGATGATGAGATGCGACTTGATGGTGATGAAATTGTAGGTGGTATTGAAGCGTTAGTGGAAGATCGAATAAGAGGGGAATCAACTGATACAACCCAAGGGGAGGAAGTGAGAACTTTTGATCAATTGTTGACTGATGCCAAGCGTGAGCTGTTCCCAAATTGTACAAATTATACTTTGTTGAAGTTTGTGATTGAGGTGCTTAATATGAAGTAACAAATCATTGGAGCAATATGTCAATTGATATGGTGCTAGAGTTTTTAAGTAGACTTTTATTGAAAGAAAATTTGGTTCCAAAGTCAACTTATGAAGCTAAGAAAATACTACGTGACTTGGGCTTGTCATATGAGCTCATTCATGCTTGCATAAATGATTGTGTATTATTTTGGAAGGAGAATGCAACACTAGATAAATGTCTGACTTGTAAGACATCTAGATACAAGATCAATCGTGGAAGGGGTAAGAAGATCCCTTATAAAGTATTGCGGTACTTTCCTTTGACACCAAGGTTGAAAAGATTGTACATGTTAAGGAAGAGGGCTGAGGACATGAGATAGTACAAAGACAAACGAGTGGACGACTAGATATTGAGGCATCCCGCTGACAGTGATAAGTGGAAGGAATTTGATGCACACCATCCCGAGTTTGCCTTGGAGCCTCGAAATATAAGGCTAGGGTTGGCCGTTGATGGGTTTAACCCTTTTGGAAACATGAGCAACTCTTATAGTTTGTGGCCCGTCATACTCATTCCATACAACTTGCCACCTTGGTTGGTTATGAAGGATCCATTTTGTTTGATGTCATTACTTATTCCTGGAGAATCGCAACCAGGGGTTGATATTGACGTTTACATGCGACCATTGGTGGATGAGTTGAATGATTTATGGACAAATGGTGCATTGACTTACGACGCCTCCACCAATGAGACTTTTCGAATGCATCCAGCTTTGTTGTGGACAATACATGATTGGCTTGCATTTGGTGACATATCTGGGTGGAGAACAAAGGGTCATTATTCTTGTTACACTTGCAATGATGAACTGTATTTTGAATCTTTGAGAAGTAAGACGAGGTACACTAACCATCGATGTTACTTGCCTGAGGACCACCCAGAAAGACGAAAGAGTAGGGGTTACAATGGTAAGATTGAGACAAGGAGGAGATCTTTGGAGTTGCTGGCGGAAAAGATACAAGACCAGTTGGACAATGTGACATGTGTCATATATGGAAAGCACTGAAGTAATAGAAAAAGGCCCCGTCAAGCACCTAATTGGACAAAGGTAAGCATCTTGTATGAGTTACCCTATTGGAAGAAGCGAAAACTTCGACACAACATTGATGTCATGCATGTAGAGAAAAATTTTAGTGAAAATGTTTTCGGAACTATGTTAGGCATTTATGGAAAGAACAAGGACACAGACAAGGCACGGTTAGACTTGGAAGATATGGGTATAAGGAAAGAGCTATGGCTAACACAACGACCTGATGGATCATATGTCAAGCCTCGAGCAATCTTTTCATTGACACCTGCAGAGAGGGAGGGTTTCTTTGAATTTTTAAAAACTGTCAAGTATCCAGATGGGTATGCGGCAAACATATCCAAATCAGTGAATGCAAGAAATGATAGACTAACAGGCCTAAAAAGCCACGACTGCCATGTACTGATACAAAGAATTCTTCCTATTGGAATGCGTAGTTATGTGGATAAAGAAATTAGCACAACACTTTTTGAGTTAGGCAATTTCTTCCAAGACTTATGCTCTAAGACACTAAGGCGGAGCAAACTGGAGAAATTAGAGGAACGTATAATACACATTTTATGCAAGCTTGAAAAGATCTTTCCTCCAGCCTTCTTCGATGTGATGAACCACTTGGCTGTTTATTTGCCTCGTGAGGCTATTCTTGGAGGACCCGTACAATATCGATGGATGTACCCAATTGAAAGGTATTTTTTACACTTATACTTGCAAATGAGATTCACGTAAGTGTGTTGCATATGTAATTATACTCCTAATTCGTTCTCTCTTGAAGGTTTCTTGGAGCATTAAAAAAATATGTGACCAACCGAGCTCGACTAGAAGGTTCAATTGCCAAGGCTTACATTGTCAAAGAGTGCATTACTTTTTGTTCAATGTATGTTGATGGGATTGAAACCGTGCATAATCGACCAGAACGGAATGAAGATCGCGGTGAACGTCAACAAGGGTTGACAGTATTCACAGAAACTGCACATCCAATTGGTCTAATCACACGAGATGCTGAAATGTCTCAAGAAATTCGTGATATTGCTTATTGGTTTGTGTTATACAATAGCCCAGAGATTGAAAAGTATTTGGAGTATGTATTTCATTGAATTATGTTTATGCTTAGCTTTTTTATTTGCGGAACTACATAGTAATCGCTTTTTTTTTTTTTTTTTTGAGTAGGGAACACAAAAATCTATTACAAACTCAAGCTGTACATGACATAACCCACATACAACGACAAGAATTTCCCAAGTGGTTCAAAGAGAGGGTAAAACATTTATAATTTTTCGACATTTACAACTTAAACAAAATTAAAGTTTTATAAAATGTCGTCATTCATAAATTATTTACTTATTGTTTGTTACATGTAATTGTAGATAAATAGATTGAGAATGGAAGAGTCATAAAAGGCAACTGATGAATTGTGGTCATTAGCAAATGGTCCTAATTTGCTAGTGAAAGAGTACTTAGGTTGCATAATCAATAGCAGCCGGTTCCATACTCGAGATCTAGACAACCGTTGTACGAGTCAGAATAGTGGTGTGCTTACACACGGGGATCATGAAGGAAAATTGCATGACTTTTACGGTCACTTGTGCAAGGTTTTGGAATTTGACTACATATGTGGTAAAAAGGTTGTTTTGTTCCAGTGTGAATGGTACAACACCAGTAACACTGGTAGAAACAGAACAATACGATTTGATACATATTGCACAAGCATTGACGTCACAAGTCAGTGGTACCAATCTAACCCATTTATCTTATCTAGTCAAGCTAAGCAAGTCTTCTATCTGAATGATACCAAATTGGGTGAACCTTGGAATGTCGTGCAAAGGGTGCAATATAGGGGTGTCTTTGATGTTCCAGACACTAGTGATGGAGAATTATTGGATCCTTCAGAAAACAATGATGTGTTCCAACAAGAAAACATTACTGATGTTGTTTCAATTGACATTGACCCAATTGTTCGATACTGTAGGGATGATGTTGAATTCAATGTTATTTCGGAAGTAGGGTCATTAGATGAGATAATGGAAGAGAATAGAGATGATGAAGGAGATGAAGAACATAACATTCCTGATGTTGATATGGATCCTAATATGGATTATAATATGTAATTTTTAGTATATTACTTTATTTTCGAACAGATGTTATTAATTAATGTAATTTTTATTTTATATGTTTATGGTACTTTCTTTTTCTTCTTTTATGTAATGGTGCATGATGACATTGTCTATATTTTTCAATTAAAGTTGAATTATGTTGGCCCCTTTTGCGAAGTGAGTTATAATCCACTTCCCAGATTATAACCCACTTCCCTCTCTCACAAAAAGCTGATTATAATCAGCTTTTAACCAAAAAGCTGATTATAACCATCTTCCCAAAATAGCCCGTTATATAGTTGTAGAAAATGGTCCGAGGCAAAAAACAATGACTGAAACCAGGTGATTTGAGAACTAAGAAGCTAACAGAATACGAGAAACAAAGAAATAAGCGAATCAAGGAGAACTATGAGGTAATGAACAATCTTGGAGTGAAGAATATTACAAATTCTTTAGGGAGTGCGATTTAGCCCAAATGTGCAACTGCAAGGGAAAAGGGAATGAGGGTTGAGGTAGATGATGATGTTGAGTATAACCCTTCAGAGAGTGAGGATGACAATGGTGATGAGTCATTGGGTTCCTTTGACCGCGAGGTATTATACACATTATTTTATATTTGTGTGTGAACATGTCTTTTACTATTTACATTTCTTTTTCACATATCTTACACATCATATCTTTTTTAAAATATATTTTAACTGTTTTAAATATCATTTTTACCGTTTGATTATGTTCTTTCAGGAACAAGAGATGGCACTAGGACTCCGTTTATGGTCTCATTAAAGGCTATTAACTCCCACCCCAGAGGAAAGGATGGATCCCCCAAGTCAGGAGGTCGGTGCCCAACCCTTACCACCTCATAATGTGTAACCTGAGGACGAGGTGATTGCATCTAGCATCGTTGGTAAGTTTGCAAAGTTGTTTTTAAGGTTTAACTTGCATTGTTTACTTACTAACTCAATTAATATTATGTTCTTACAGTATCACATGACAGACGTGGTCGTGGCCCGACACGCGGCATACAGGTCCATCGCATTGTCGAGAAGGATGAGAAGATGTTAGTTCCTATACCTGAACAATTTCATGCACCAGTAGGAGACAACGCCTCCAAGCTAGTCTCCAAGATTGGTATAGAGGTTCAAACGCAGTTACCAGACCTGAGCGTTCGTAGGTGGAAGAAGGTGAATGTTGCTGATAAGGAGCTGATGATCCAACGCTTAGCGGTAATTATTGACAAACTTTTTTCATGTTTAGGCTCTGTTTCTTTGTAATTTTTAAATTTTTTTTTTCATTTTGCAGGATCAGTTTGATCTACAAGGTAATCAGACTGATGTAGCAAAGGCTTTAGACACACAGTTTGGTCGACGATTGAGTGGTTTCACCTATAAGTTGCACAAACAATACAAGCAACTTAAGGATGCAAGATGGGAGGATTACGCGAGAAGCCACCCACCTGCAAGAGTTACTCTCAATCAGTGGACATCTTTAATTGACAAGTGGAATAGTAAAAAATTCAAGGTAAAATGCTTTATATATGTTAATTGTCAAAAATTAAGTTTGTTCTTACTAATGTTATCTTTTCTTGTTTGTATTGGTGTTTCAATTGTGTAGGAACAATCACTAGCTAATGTGAATAATATGATGCAAATGAAAACAAAACATCGATGTGGATCAAAATCAATCTCGGTCAGGGTACACAGCTCGGTGCGTTCTACTAATTTATTTTATTGGATTAGTAGGCTTAGTTATTTAAATCATTGAAATAACATTGACAAACAAATGAAGCAGATAATTGCAAATGGCAAAGTGCCCGATTTAGTAGAATTTTACAAGTCCATCCACTACAATTCGGACACGCATGAATGGATTTCATCGGAGAGCCAAGTTAATTATGTATGTACAAGGAAATGCCTTTCAATTTTGATAATATTATTTATTTTGCTGTGTAGGGTAGAATAACTAATACTTGTTTGATGTATTTCAAATTAATAAGACAACATGATACAGACGCAAGTAGAACACCTCTCGCAGACTAGTGCGATCCCCTTGACCCCAGAGGAGTTGTCAGTCAAGGTGCTTCAGCCATGGCTAGGTTATGTGAAAGGACTCGGCATGAGGCCTTCTTCTTCTGTGAATACAACTGTTGCACCGGCTGAAAATAGTTACTATGTTCAACGCCTCGAGCGGCAAATAACAAAATGAACAAATTGCAAGGTTTGAGAAATCAGAGAAGAAACAAAGCAAGAAGATACAAAGTATCATAGAGTGTTTGAGGCAGAAAGGTATCATGGGAAATTTTGAGAGTAGGGAAATTCAGATTCTGATGGACAAGCTTCTTGGTTAGTATATTATGTTTCTATGTTAATTTAGTAGAAAATTCTTCTTCAACTAAGATAGTGAACTATGCATGTAAAATCCCGAGAAACATCACAAACACTGAAATATGCACATGGCTCCCAATTTGGAAACTACTTTGAAATTTGCACTATTCCAACATGTAGGCATGAAACTAAGTCAAAAAATGAACTGTTGTAACGCTTAAGCTTGAAACTAGGCCATTGAAGGCCAAAATCGTGCAACAGCGATGAGACGGCCTGGGAAACACCTCAAACACTCGGGAGGGATCAATGTGAGTTGTGGAAACTTACGGAACTAGCACGGAACTCCTGGTTTGAAAACTAAGTCGAAAAATGCAATTTTTCACACTTAAGCTTGAAAATAGGCCATCAGAGGCCAAAATCATGCAATAGCCATGAGACGGCCTGGGGAACACCTCGGGAGGGACCAATGTGAGTTATGGAAACTTACGGAACTAGCACGGGACTCCCGGTTTGAAAACTAAGTCCAAAAATGTACTTTTTCACACTTAAGCTTGAAAATAAGCCATCGGAGGCCAAAATCGTGCAACAGCCACGAGATGGCCCGGGGAACACCTCAAACACCTCAGGAGGGACCAATGTGAGCTATGGAAACTTACAGAACTAGCACGGGACTCTTGGTTTGAAAACTAAGTCCAAAAATGCACTTTTTCACACTTAAGCTTGAAAATAGGCCATCGGAGGCCAAAATCGTACAACAGCCACGAGACGGCCCAGGGAACACCTCAAACACCTCGGGAGGGACCAATATGAGTTATGAAAACTTACGGAACTAGCACGGGACTCCCGGTTTGAAAACTAAGTCCAAAAATACACTTTTTCACACTTAAGTTTGAAAATAGGCCATTGGAGGCCAAAATCATGCAACAGCCACGAGACGGCCCATGGAGCACCTTAAACACCTCGGGAGGGACCAATATGAGTTGTGGAAACTTACGGAACTAGCACGGGACTCCCGGTTTGAAAACTAAGTCGAAAAATGCACTTTTCACACTTAAGCTTGAAAATAGGCCATTGGAGGCCAAAATCGTGCAACAGCCACGAGACGGCCCGGGGAACACCTCAAACACCTCGGAAGGGACCAATGTGAGTTGTGGAAACTTACGGAATTAGCACGGGACTCCCGGTTTGAAAACTAAGTCCAAAATTGCACTTTTTCACACACAAGCTTGAAAATAGGCCATCGGAGGCCAAAATCGTGCAACAGCCACGAGACGGCCCGAGGAACACCTAAAATACCTCGAGAGGGACCAATGCGAGTTGTGGAAACTTACGGAACTAGCACGGGACTCCCGGTTTGAAAATTAAGTCGAAAAATGTACTTTTTCACACTTAAGCTTGAAAATAGGCCATCGGAGGCCAAAATCGTGCAACAGCCACGAGACGGCTCGGGGAACACCTCAAACACCTCGGGAGGGACCAATGTGAGTTATGGAAACTTACGGAACTAGCATGGGACTCCGGTTTGAAAACTAAGTCCAAAATTGTACTTTTTCACACTTAAACTTGAAAATAGGCCATCGGAGACCAAAATTGTGCAACAGCCATAGGACGACCCGGGGAACACCTCAAATACGTCGGGAGGGATCAATGTAAGTTATGAAAACTTACGGAACTTACACCGGACTCCTGATTTGAAAACTAATTCGAAAAATGTATGTTAAATTGTATATTTTATGGATAAGATAATAATTGTCTAAATTGCTTTTTTTTTTTTTTTGTGTTTCATTTTTTTTACAGATTCAAGATTTGATATGGACATGTTTGGTAATTTGGAGGGCAGATGGTAGCTCATTTTGTGTTTTTGTTCATATTACCTTACATATATTTTGGTTGCGTTGTAAATTTTATATTTTTGTTGGTATTACAGGGCATGTTTGGTAATCCGCCCTTGATATTTTATTTTTGTTGATATTTGTAGACATGTTTTTTGTTGGATATTAGGAGATGTGTTTGGTAATCCGCATGCGGTTGATATTATATTTTTGTGGATATTAGTAGACGTTTTTTGTGGATATTAGGAGACATGTTTATAATCCGCATCCAGATCATATTGTATTTTTGTGGATAGTGTTGAAATTCGATTGTGATGTTTATGAAAATGAACAGATTTTTGTATTGATTTGTAATAGATATTTTATTGAATAGGTTATTGAAATGCGCAGGGACTTGTTACTGAAAAGAAAAAATTTCGGAAGAAAATAGTACTCCCATTTTCAAAATTTTTTAATTTTTATTAGTGACGAAATAAAAAATGTCGCTATTAGTTTTCAAAAAACATGACAAATAATTTTGTCACTAATGATATAGTACCAAACAAATAATTTCGTCACATTTGCTGAATATTTCGTTGCTAAATTGAAATATTTGGCGACAAAATGTTTTTTGTCATTAAAGAATTTTCTTTTCTGCTCATTTTAGTGACGAATTTTTTTGTCACCTTAATCCATATCATTGGTATGGAAAACTTTCGTCACTAAAATCTATTTGGTGACGAATTATTTTGTCGCAAAAAATAATTAAAATAAAATATTATTTAGTTTTTGGTGACGAAATTGATGTTATAGAAGACGAAAAATTCAACATTTGGAGACGTAACATTTCGTCACAAAAAATCAAAAATAGGCGATGAAACTGTTTTTCGTCACCAGGTACTTTTAGCGACGACGTATAAGCGACAAATGCAGTGACAAATTTTTTTCGTCACAGATCACTTTAGTGACGAAAATTTGATATTTGGAGACAAAATCAGTCTATCACCAAAGGCCTTTTTTGTTGTAGTGATTATTTGGAAAGTAAGTGTCAAATTAAAAAATAAATTTCAGAAAATTAGATTGTTAAATGAAGGAGGAGGGTCGTTAATCGAGGTTCTTCAATGGAGTGTTTCAGGTCTTCATTTTGTTCAATGGAGTTTCACTACAAGAAAAAGCATCTTTGGTGACTAAAAAAAGCAGGTCGTTTGATATGTTGAAAGTATAGGTTTTGGTGACTACAAAAGCATTAGTAGTTAGAAAGTAAGATTTTTGGGCGACTAAAAAAATTTGTAGCCAAAAGTATAGGTTTTGGCGACTAAAAATCTGTTTGGTCGCCGATATATGGCTTTTACTGACTAAAAAAATTTTAGTAGCCAAAGTAAGGCCTTTTGGTGACTACAAAAAAAATTTAGTAGCCAAAAGTGAGGCATTGGCGACTAAAAAGATGTTTGGTTCGCCCAAACGTGAGTGTAACATGAGTGTAACATGCCGCGAGGGACCTCAACGGGGTTACAGTTCGGACTCGATTTGTGTCGGTTCTAAATCTGAACCAAAGAGTCCAACTCTGGCAAATCGTTTTGAGAAAACCGATTTTTGAAAGAAGTGCGAAACATGGACTGCTTTGCCAGATACAGAGTCGCCACCTAAATATTTTTAAAATGGGAAATTTAGGAAACCCTGACTCGGTGCCGAAGGCCACGTGTCCGTCATCACCAAAGTTGTCTTGGCTCGGGAGCTTGGGTACGATTGGGGAAGGTCAGCTATGAGCACCCCCTTTCGCCCGGTCCGAAGACCGGCCTCTACTAACCATGATATCCGTTTTTGAAAACATTATGCGTTCTTGTTCCAATTATTAGCCTAGAATTACTATGTTATGCGCACAGCAAACAAGTATAGACTAGATTGCCTAATTTGGAAACAAGCATTGCATATCCGTTTGTTTGGAAACGTTTTGAAATTTGCTACTCACAAGTAGGCTTAAAACACGGATTTCAACGAGTTGTTCCAACTCAAACAATCCAACCTCCACCCATAGGCATTCAAACAATTTATCTCTATAAGCATTTAGCCACATGGTAATCATGCTGTCATGTTAACATTCACACGCATGCGATATGCTAAAGCATAAATACTTACATCGTACTCCGTGCCAAAACAAAAACTAGTTAGCAAACATGCATGCCCTAGTTCATGTTAGAGTGACTAATGCATCGCATACAGAATGTGATTAGGATAGGCTCGGCTAACCCTAAAATGGCATGTGAAATGCAATCATTCGGTGCACGTATTCAAGTTAGATTTGAAGATACGATGCGGTTTGTATGATGTACCGAGCCCGGTGCATGTAAGACAAATACATGGATGCACGCATGCATTGCATAAGGTATGCTAAAATAAACGTGCCCTAATCTACCATCATAAGCAGGTAAATAAAAGGGAAGAAAGAAGTGGGGGTTGGAAGACATACACACCACTCACCCACACTTATTACAGATTTGCCCTCGCTCGGAGGGACCAAATAAATATACAAATAAATTAACTACGCAAGCTAATTAAATATTACAAATTGCCTAATTAATTAACAAATTAACCACGCTAAGAAAAACAGTAAACCGCCTCGGGGCGAGGGCTCAATGCATGCGCGCTCGGATTCCGCTCGGAATTGCACTGCCATGCCTAGCCTGCCTCTGTTTTCCCTGCTCTGCTCCTCTGAAGACTGCCAAAGCCTCAGAGATGCCTCTCTGAATACTGGGGATCACCACCGGCTGAAAGGAACACCACCGACCGGAAGGGAAGCCACCGGCTGCAAATGAGACTATCGGCCACAAATACATTGCCGGTCGGCACTAAAGTGTGCCGGTCGGCTGAAAATGCCTGCAGAACCTGTTTGACAGCAGCAGAGGACAAAGTCTTGCATGGCAATGTAATTCAAGCCATGTATGCACCAAACAAGCCCCTTATCATGTTTGAGGCTCAAAGGGACATGGTCCTTGGTTCTCGGACCATCAATCGCGCATTTCCATGCGTGATGGCCCAAGAACCAAGTGTGCATTTTCATGTCAAATGAAATGCAAACCAAATAAGCACATAAAGGCCTAACCTCTATCACTTGATTTCAAGAGGCAAGGCATGCATGTTCAATGCAATGCAACCTAAGCATGTTAGCTAGTATGCAACATGGCATGCAAACAAGCAATGCAAAACATACATCAATCATGCAAGGCCTAGACAACAATCATGCAAGGCATATGTGAGATGTGTCCCAAATGTGCAAATATGCAAAAAACATGCAACATCACATAAATGGGACCAAGCATGCAACAATATACAAAGTAAGCATGCAACACAAGCTAAGGGAGGGACTTACACTAATTGGACAGCCCTAAATTAGGTCCAAAACAGTGGCCAAAGTGCATGGAACAAAGGCAAAAACAAGTCAATGAAGCATGCTCATACAAGAGGCCAATGAAGCACATAAACCATAGCTATATGGTACAATGCATGCAGGTCTCAACCACCTCAAAACAGTGTTTCTACATGCTAAAACCATGCTGAAAATGCCATGATCATGCACCAAAACAAGCTCAAATGATATGCCCAAACAATGGGCTCTTGAAGCACATGAACTACAACTATGTAATGCAATGTATGAGAGTTTTATCCTGCCCAAAACAGAGTTTATACATGTTAATTTAGGGCCTAAAACATGCTGGAAAATAACCAAAACAAACTAGCAAAGCATGCTCTCCTTTAGGCCATTCTAAGCATTTAAACCACAACCATGCAAAGCAATGCACAAGCCACCTTAACACCTCAAAACAGAGCTTAATCACAGCAAAATATAGACTATTGCAGGCCAAAGTTAAGCTAGCACATGTTAGGAAGATAGGCTAAAGCATGAAACAAACTAGGCTAGGGAGCAAAATTACACTACAAGTATATGAAACAAGCAACCAAGCCCCCAATCAGACCAAAACAGATATGAAACATGGCAAAATAGAGCCTAAAACATGCTTGGCTTAAGCTAAAACAAGCCACAAAAAGATGCCACTTTACAAGCCTAACAAGGCATAACGACTAGCTACAAGGAGGAGGGGCTAACCCCTCCTATTTAAGGCCTCAAAACTGGTTTTTGATCACTGAAAAACCTCTGAAAAAAAGTTGTTTTTAGGCCCAAAAGAGGTTTGCTTAAAAGAGCTCAAAGGTGGATCACAATCTCACAAAACAAGGAGCAAACAAAGGGAGGACACCCCTTAACTCACAAGGGCTTCAATCCACCACTTTTAACACATAAAAATAGAGATTTTGACAGTTGAAAATCAGGCCAAAAGAAGCATGCAAAAGTAGTTATACAAGTGCACAAAATCAAGCTTGAGAAAAGTAGGAACTTATTCTTGAAGCTCTGCACCAAAACAGGTTTTTCTTGAACCAAAACCAGCCTTAGGAGCTCCAAATACACCTCCAAGAATCACCTTTGCAATATAGGCAAGTTTGATCAAGGGTGGAGGCTCAAGAAATGGGAAGAACACTCACTTTTGGGCACTTATATGCTTCTATACACACAATATAGGAAGAGAAAGAGGGCTGAGATTTGGTTGTGGAATTTCTAGAGAGAGAGGGGTCTTTTAGAGTGAGAAGCTCCCAAAACTTGCTTTTTTGTTCTAACCCCTCCAATATGAGATATAAGGCTCTATATATATATATCAAAATAAGAACTTTTGGTCGAAATATCCCAATTGAAAATATTTGATACAGTGTATAGCAGCTGGATGATAAATATCTGTCAAAAATCTGAGTTCTGGGCACTTTTGGCCTTTTGTGCCGGCAATCTTTTGTGCCGGTCGGATAAATGGATGGCCGGTAGGTAGCCGGTAAGGTCAAAAAGTGCCGGTGGATGTCTAGATTGAAGCCCCGGAAGTTAGCTTTCCAATGCCGCAAACCTTGCATTAAAATTCCTCCTGTGAAAAAAGTTATGCCCTTTTTGGTAAAGCCGCGCAGATTCGATCCAACCGGACTGATCCCCTACTTCAACCAATCATATCTCCCCCACCCGGACTTGGCTTTGAGAGATTCTTAAGTGCAAAATGAAGCCCCGGAAGTCTTCTTTCCAATGGTGGTAGCCTCATAACTTAACTCCAAGTGTATAGACAAATAAGCTCAATTCAGCGAGGGCTGCTCGACTCCCTTCTACCCGAATCCTTGCCGAACTTCTTCTCCAACTTGGTTTCTCCTCTCTTCTCCTCTTTTCTTCAACTTCAAACCCCTAAGCAAGGTGTTTTGAAAGATTTTTCAAAGATTTCATCTCTCTTTCATTCACTTCCACTTTGTCCTTGCCCGGTTTACCGAAAAGCACAACGTTTGACAAAATGCGAGCTTCGGAACATCGCAGAAACTTTATTTCAAAAATGTTTTGAAAGAGAGGGTTTCGAGGTCTAAAAAACATTCAAAATAGCTTTGGTTCAAAATGGGGTGTGAAGTTGAGATTCGCCTCTCTCCTTGCTGAAGAAATTGGACCTGTGCCCTGCACACCTTCTAACACCAAGTAAACCATCAGTAGTGCCCAAGTCTTGAGGGCAGTCAAAAATGGGGTGTCTACAGTTGCCCCTCTTTGACAGAACTCGGAAGTCATAACAATGACGGGAGTGAATGTCAAAGCCCAGAGACGACCCATTTTTGACAAGGCCGAAGACTTGGACAAACAAACAAAATACTGATAAATAAATGGTTGTGCCTGCAGGCTGCCTACGTATCCCTTTGCAGGGAATCAAACCAGCGTAGTTCAGGGGCAGGACGCAAACGATATGCAGGAAGACTTTGATAATTGGACTTATACGCTACGCGAAGCCGGTTTGAAAATTCAGGATTTATGCAAAAACACAGTGTGCACAAGACAATGTGATGCAGAGTGAGTACACAAAACAATGCTAAGGAGATGCACAAAACAGTGCGAAACGGGTTGGAATGCACAAGACAGTGCTAACAAGATGCACAAAACAGTGCAATGCAAGAGTGAATGCACAAAACAGTGCTATACAGGTGCACAAGAGAGTGCGATGTGGCATAGATGCACAAAGCGGTGCGATGCGCAAAATAGCGCGAATGAAATGTCATGTACTAACAAGTGCAGGTAAGGTGCGCATGATAGGGCGAATGAAACAATGTAATGCACAAATCAGTGCGATGCGCAAGAAAGCGCAAAAGTAAATTGCACATAACAGTGCGATACGCTAAACAGCGCGAGTGTAATGGAATGCACAAGAGAGTGGGAGTGAGATATAGCATGTAAGTGCACAAGATAGTGCGATACGCAAGAAAGCGCGAGTGCACAAGACAGTGCGATGGAGGTGCGCAAGATAGCGTGATGATGCGATGCACAAAACAGTGTGATTGAGCGCACAAGACGGTGCGATGCGCAAGAAAGCGCGATTGAATGGATGCAAAATGCAAGTAAGGTGCACAAAATAGTGCGCGCAAAATAGCGCGAATGATGAATTGCACAAAATAGTGCGATGCGCAAAATAGCGCGAATGAGATGTAATGCAAAATGCAGTGAGATGCACAAAAATAGCGCGATGCGCAAAATAGCGCGAATGAAATGTAATGCACAAGACAGTGCGATGGAGGTGCGCAAGATAGCGCGATGATGTGATGCACAAAACAGTGCGATACGCTAAACAGCGCGAATGATTTGAAATGCACTAGACAGTGCGATACGCTAAACAGCGCGAGTGATTTGAAATGCACTAGACAGTGCGATACGCTAAACAGCGCGAGTGATTTGAAATGCACTAGACAGTGCGATACGCTAAACAGCGCGAGTGAGATACAACCACAAGATGCACATGACAGTGCAAGTGAGATACAAAGTGTAAGTGCACAAGATAGTGCGAGTGAGATAAAATGCACAAGAAAGTGCGATAAAATGCAACTTCTATGCAAGTATGGGGGCATTTTCCACGCAATATTGAAAGCAAGCATATTTTATGCATGAATCATAACGATGCGCGGCACACATGCAACAACGGTGTATATGAAAGTTCATATTCTATGCAATAGAGGAGCATCAAATATGTACTCTGGTGTTTCCGATTTACCTCTCAGAGGGTTTTGCAACACACTCAGCTCGAAAAGGGTACACCCTGTTCATATTGGCAAGAGATAACATCTGCTGCTGCTTTAATTGCCGTTCTGACTCGAAGCAGGCTTACACTTGAGGTAGAGGCGCACTCATACTTCGGTAGCATTGACAAGGCCTGAAGAGGTATATCCGGAGTACAATCACGGAATTTCCTGAAGGTGAAACACACTCAGATGCTTCAATTTTCCCTCTTTTCTTTTGCTTTGTAGTCTGGAACCCATATTGCTTCAGATAGGTTCGGGTTTTACTGTTCTCACATGACCTGGGTTGAACCCTGCGGTTTTATGAAAGAACAAATACTGTTTTGCACAAATGTGGGGAATGGCACAACACTCTGAGCACACCACAAATCATTTTTGAAATTTGAGAAAATGAGTTTTCGACCGGGTATTGAGCCTACAACTGAACGCAGCGAAAAAGACTTAATAACGGAAAACAAAAGGTAACAACCTAAACACAAACACAGACACTTGAAATGACTCAAAACAAGAATTGAGACAAACAAAACGACTGACGCGACGCACAGACGTGTTGCAAAGACAAGAGACTTCTTAGTTCACAAGGAGCCAGTTTCTCTGGGTATTATTTCCCACCCTTTCTTATTTGTGACTCTCACATCACTCGGTCCTCAAGCTCGGCTTTTCTCTCAAAACCCTTTTCTCGCTTTTTCTCTCAATGCACACCTCTCTATTCTTCAATCCCTCATTTTTCATCCCTCCCCTGGGTGGTTGATGGATAGATATGAAGTTGCGAGCTCTTGCCCCTAGCATCCTGCTAGATTTTTGTTCACAACAGTGAGTTTCTCCCACAGAGAGGTTGTGCTACAACTGGGTGTGTAGCAAATCTGCAGCTAACATCGGTTGATGATGCCCTGCTGGGGAGTTTGGACGTGGTTAGATCTGTCCAGATGAGGAAGTGGAAGATCTTGATCCATTCCGGTTTGTGCTTCGCACTTGGCTTGATACCTCGTTGCTTGGAGGATGAGAGAGCTTTCAGCCCTTCGTTGTTAGCTTCAGTTGTGCCCTCTTCTGGCAGGTAGATTGCCCTTCTTGGCGAGTATGTTGAAAATGGGGGAAAGACAGGAAGCCTGACTCAACTGTGCCCCTAGTTCATTATTTTGACCATTTTTTGTTTTGGTTTTCTACTAAAACCATTTTGACCAACATGAGAGTTAGATTAACATGCTTGTTCGATTTTCTGATTTGAAATCATGCAAGTCAGGCTATGAGCACTGAAAATTTTCCTTTTTTGGGTTCAAGAAAAGGTCCAGTTTTGGAAAATATGAAATAATTTTCGAGAGACCAGTCAACCTCAGTAAAAATTCTCAAAAATTATTTTTGCAAACGGCCAATGCTTAACAAGCACGGAGCCTATTCTTAAGACGCACAACCTCAGGTCTGTAACGAAGGAAAATCTGCCCCTTATCTGAAGGACATTACATGGCAACGGAAAGTTGCCCCTTGTTTGAATGGCACGGCGGCGCATTGAATGGCAACGGAAAGTTGCCCCTTGTTTGGATGGCACCGCAGCGCATTATAGTCAGTCCTCATGGTGATGATTATAACCGAACTCTCGGATACAGAGAAGGCAAGGGTGGTCAAAACCATTACATGGACATAGTTGAATTTGAAGGGTTTTACGGCTGGACTTCAGAATGAAGTTGCCTACGTATCCCAAACATGGGAATCAAGCCTTACGTAGTTCGGGGTTAAGGTACACTCGGGTATTAACCTCTCCTTTTTAGGCTCTAACTTTTGCCAAGGCGCCCGTCGCGAGTTTTCGACCTTGCGAGCTTCTGTTTTTCTTTTCTTTTCAATTTCATTTCTTTTTTCTTTTTTTCTTTTTTTTTCATTCTTTGCATTTTTTCTTTTTTTCTTTTTTTTTTTCTCTCTTTTTGTTTTCTTTTTTTCCTTCTTATTTTTTTTTTCTAGCTTTTTCTTGCTCTAGCTTTTGCCTGGGTCGCCCTTCCGGGTTTTCGGCCCAGCGAGCCTCTCAAGGGTAAAAGTGTAACAAGCCCATGCCAAATGGTTTTGAGATTGAAGCCCTCTGTATCCAGGAGAGTGGCTGTTGTATTGATTTGCAGAATGATCCATCTTCAGCTCTTCGAGCACATCGGACATTGTCGCCCCTAGTTCGAGGGGTGCTTCTGTTCTAGCTTCGCAAGCTTCTTCTGATGAGGTCTGATCTTCTTGATCTGATTTTCTTGCCACTAATTCATGGGCTGCTTTGAATCTGGCCACTCAGGCCTCACATTGTAGTTGACCATTGAACGTTCTGAATTCAAGTTCGAGGTTTGGAAGCAAAAGGGGTTGAGTCTCGAGGCTGAGAGCGATCCTAGGCTGCACAATCTCAAGAGCGATTCCACACAGGTCTTCGCAGGACCGCGCAAAACATTTTGTTTTTGAAAATTTTTAAGAAAGCGACAAATCGCTCGCGCTGAAGATAGTGTGAAACCAGTCTGGATCAAGCCAGGGTCCTTCTCAGTACTCACGCTAACAAGCATGATTTCATTCATTAAGGGCTTAGCACGCCTCTCTTTCTCTCAATTGGTCAAAGTTTTGCAAAACCCGAGGAATTCCTTCCTCTTCGTTTTCACCGCAGTGTTCAAAAGGTTTTGAAAAACTCAGGTCATTATAATGACTTCAAGGCACAAGAGAGCAGGTGGGATGCACTGCCATTTCATTCAAATCCCGGCACAACTAGCACACGGCAGAAGCAAATGCGAGAGCGTGAAAATCACTGCTGTTTCATTGAGATCTGTTGGCACAACTGGCTCCTCGACAGAAACAGACTCAAAAGAAAGTGAAAAGACAAACACAAAACAAAATAGTGATACCCGAGGTAACATTCCCGGAATCACCCGACTCCAATACAACAGGACTGACTCGAAACCGCAAGACAGACCCGAAACAAAAAGACTGACTCAAAACAAAGAGACAGACTCAAATTAACACAACGAGACTGAGACAATACCCAAATCAGAATGTACAAAAACCAGCATTCACAAATGCTCAAAACAATGTGTGCCATACACCACATCTGAAATAAACTGAACGTCGCCCGCAGGTGGTTCATCCCCCGATCACAGTCACATTATCCCCCACAGGTTCACTGATCAAGTGCCGATAGACTTTGCAAGACTGGTACGGTGATGATCTTGTTGTCAATCAGATCTTGTATTTCATGGCGAAGACGGTAACAACTATCAGTGACGTGGCCAACTTGTTGATGGAAGGCACAATACTTGGCCGGATCATGGGAGGGGGGAAGTTTATCTGGCAGTGGCTGCAACTCTAGGGGTTTCAGATCCCCCTTTCTACTCAGGACCCTCAAGGCCATTGATAGAGACATGCATAGTGGGGTGAACACCCTCTGGCCCCGAGGTGGGTATTTTGAGGTTTGTGGCTTTTTGCTGGATGCACCAGCAAAGGGATTGACAGGTGCTGACTGGGTTTGCTGATCTCTTCCGAGCACGGGATTAGAATTGAAAGGAACATTCCTGGTACAACGGCCCTTCTCCCGGCTTGCCCCTTGATTCAGACTGCCCCTAACTTGAGTGGCGAAAGTGTCATCCACAGTTTTTGCCATAACTGCGAGGACTTGCTCTTCGTTTAATCCCTCGGCTTTCAAAGCCTCAACAGCCAACTGAAGATGTTCATGGGGACTAATGCTTGCCCCTGCCTTGTTCTTATCACTGGCCTCCACTTTGCTAAGAGATTGGCCTTCTCCCAATGCAGCCTGTCCCAAGGTTAAGGAGCCTTTTGACATGAACTCCCTAGTATGTGATGCGGTTGATGACGGAGCCAAAACTCCAAAGGCCAGATCTGCCACAGTTCTCTGAAGATCTTCGATCATCCTCATCAGCTCAGAAGTAGTGGGTTCATGGGTTTGAGATGATTGGGGTTTAGATGCACCCATCATGCATAAGTCGATGCTTTCCGGGATAAACACCTTCGGTTTGGGCAAATGGGCTGGGGTGATTTATACGCTGGGGTCGTAAGGGACGGCCAGTGTGTGGATTAGATTGAGATGTGGATGAGGTATTTGGTCATTGGGGTTTGAAGGTGGAGCTATCGTTTGGTTGTCAATGAGATTTTGGATCTCATGACGAAGGCGGTAGCAACGGTCGGTGCCATGACCGCGCTGCTGATGGTACATGCAGTACTTGGAAGGGTTATGTCTGGCTGGGAGTGGGTTTGGGAGGGGTTGGGGTTCTAGGAGTTCTAGGTGCCCTTCTTCTCGCAGCTTTTTCAAAGCTTGAGAGAGACTCATGTAAAGAGGATGGAATTTTCGGGCTTGGGGCTGAGTTGAAGTGGTTGGTTTTTGGCCATTAAGGGAGGTGGTGATAGTGCCTACTTCTGAGCATTTCGCAGCTGTGCTACCATCAATAGTAGCATTGGGACTGCGAGCAACATTCCTCTTCAAAGGCTCATTATCTTCTGCAAAGATCCCTTGTTTGATGGCATCCTCGATTTGAACCCCCATTTCATGAAGGGCTGGAAAGGTAAATAGAGGTAGAACGACCATCTTTTGCAGCAACTTGCTATGCAGATTCCAAACAATCATCCTGATCTGATCTTTGTCGGAAGGTTTTGTAATCATCATTGAGGCCTTTGCTCTCCATCTCGTCACGAACTCTGAGAAACCCTCCTTTGGCCCTTGGCGGGTGACTTCAAGATCACGAGTGGTGATCTCAATCTGTGTGTTGTAGGAGTATTGATCACTGAAGGCCTCAGCCATGTCTTCCCAATTCTGTTTCACAGCGTTCTCCAATTTCACATACCAGATTGCGGCTATCCCAGACAAGGTTCGGCCGAATAGTGACAATTTCTGGGCTGTGGTCAAACCCATTGGTCTCAGAATATCAGAAAACAGGTGGAGGTGCACCGTTGGGTCTCCAGAACCATCGAATCGATCAATATGTGGCATCTTGAACTGATCCGGTAATGTCACCATTGAGTCGGTATAACCATCCTCTATATCAGGAATAGAGTGGGCCCCCTGAGACTTTTTAAACAATTTCTCAAGCTTGCTCACTTTCAACGCTGTGGGGTTCGTCTTGAACTCAAAGAGGGAGTCTGGCGGGTTGATGGGTGTTTTAGATAGCTGGGGTAGAACCGAGGGCGGAGCCGGCCCCGTTGGAATGTCCGTATCTGCCTGGACATCTGGTGTTTCCCTGGGTGTCTGAACCCCTGGTAGTGGAGGAACTTGTTGTGAAGCAGACGCTCCGGTTTGCTGCTCTAGCCTGGCAATTGTCTCTGCCTGTTGGGCTATGACCACAGCCTGTTGCTTGGCGAATTCCGCTTGACAAACAGCGTCTTGCTGCATGGCTTTCATACTATCCTGGAGTTGGCGCACCATCTCTTCCAGACTCGACATATTGCCCTGGTCTAACTGAGCAACTGGTATATCTGTTTCTGCAGTAGGCTCGGAAATCTCAACCCAACTGCTCAAAGATCACTGATCTGGTAGCTGTTGTACTGGTGGTCTATGTCTGACTAGCCTTCTCTGGCCCTGATTACCCTTGAACTGAGTCTCTGACCTGACAAAGTCTATCAGCACAAATCCAATGTACCCGGGGAATAGTGGAGCCTTCTGAAGCTATGATTCCAGGACCACCTAGCAAAAGAGAAAACAGACAGCATCTCAGCTCAACTTCACTGGAACAGATACGAGCAAAGCTGAACGACTGTATTCTATTACTGATCACTGTTCCCCGAAATCACTGCCCCAAATCTGAATCTGATACCCGCAGATATGACTGATTCTCATAATACTAATACTGGTGCCCGCAGGCCGGATACCTAGACTTGCAAACTGGTATACGCATTCCCT
Organism: Camellia japonica; assembly: GCA_030407325.1. NCBI lineage: Eukaryota > Viridiplantae > Streptophyta > Magnoliopsida > Ericales > Theaceae > Camellia > Camellia japonica. The sequence goes on from JAPPVO010000017.1 coordinate 15,657,190, forward strand.
GTAGAGATACACTCTAAAAGCACATAGCAAGTAAATGAGAGCCAATACACCCCTATGTTGGGGTAGGGTTTCCCCGTCCTATTTTGTCAGGAGCTAGGGTTTTACTACGCACGCAGCGGTTTCAAACAACCTATCGGGTAAGCAACCTGTCCTAGTTTGGAATGGTCACTATGGATTACGAATATGCACTAGGTCGAATGGTCAAAAAGGGTGCCCCGGTAAAACCGGGGTTTGTGTTCCCATACTGGCAGAGCCCGCAACCGGTCAGCCTTGTGGAAATGCCTTGACAAGACAAGCCTCCGGCAAACCGCTCAGGAATAGCAGATGGCCAACACGGTGTCCTAGGCGCACCAATGCACATGCAATGCAAAGAAACACATAGATGAAATCAAAACAGGGTATCACGAGTTCGAGTCAAGATCTCTAAATCCCCAGCAGAGTCGCCAGAAAGTGTAACATGCCCGCGAGGGGACCTCAACGGGGTTACAGTTCGGACTCGATTTGTGTCGGTTCTAAATCTGAACCAAAGAGTCCAACTCTGGCAAATCGTTTTGAGAAAACCGATTTTTGAAAGAAGTGCGAAACATGGACTGCTTTGCCAGATACAGAGTCGCCACCTAAATATTTTTAAAATGGGAAATTTAGGAAACCCTGACTCGGTGCCGAAGGCCACGTGTCCGTCATCACCAAAGTTGTCTTGGCTCGGGAGCTTGGGTACGATTGGGGAAGGTCAGCTATGAGCACCCCCTTTCGCCCGGTCCGAAGACCGGCCTCTACTAACCATGATATCCGTTTTTGAAAACATTATGCGTTCTTGTTCCAATTATTAGCCTAGAATTACTATGTTATGCGCACAGCAAACAAGTATAGACTAGATTGCCTAATTTGGAAACAAGCATTGCATATCCGTTTGTTTGGAAACGTTTTGAAATTTGCTACTCACAAGTAGGCTTAAAACACGGATTTCAACGAGTTGTTCCAACTCAAACAATCCAACCTCCACCCATAGGCATTCAAACAATTTATCTCATATAAGCATTTAGCCTCATGGTAATCATGCTGTTATGGCAACATTCACACGCATGCGATATGCTAAAGCGTAAATACTTACATCGTACTCCGTGCCAAAACAAAAACTAGTTAGCAAACATGCATGCCCTAGTTCATGTTAGAGTGACTAATGCATCGCATACAGAATGTGATTAGGATAGGCTCGGCTAACCCTAAAATGGCATGTGAAATGCAATCATTCGGTGCACGTATTCAAGTTAGATTTGAAGATACAATGCGGTTTGTATGATGTACCGAGCCTGGTGCATGCAAGACAAATACATGGATGCACGCATGCATTGCATAAGGTATGCTAAAATAAACGTGCCCTAATCTACCATCATAAGCAGGTAAATAAAAGGGAAGAAAGAAGTGGGGGTTGGAAGACATACACACCACTCACACACGCTTATTACAGATTTGCCCTCGCTCGGAGGGACCAAATAAATAATACAAATTAATTAACTACGCAAGCTAATTAAATATTACAAATTGCCCAATTAATTAACAAATTAACCACGCTAAGAAAAACAGTAAACCGCCTCGGGGCGAGGGCTCAATGCATGCGCGCTCGGATTCCGCTCGGAATTGCACTGCCATGCCTAGCCTGCCTCTGTTTTCCCTGCTTTGCTCCTCTGAAGACTGCCAAAGCCTCAGAGATGCCTCTCTGAATACTGGGGATCACCACCGGCTGAAAGGGAACACCACCGACCGGAAGGGGAAGCCACCGGCTGCAAATGAGACTATCGGCCACAAATACATTGCCGGTCGGCACTAAATGTTGCCGGTCGGCTGAAAATGCCTGCAGAACCTGTTTGACAGCAGCAGAGGACAAAGTCTTGCATGGCAATGTAATTCAAGCCATGTATGCACCAAACAAGCCCCTTATCATGTTTGAGGCTCAAAGGGACATGGTCCTTGGTTCTCGGACCATCAATCGCGCATTTCCATGCGTGATGGCCCAAGAACCAAGTGTGCATTTTCATGTCAAATGAAATGCAAACCAAATAAGCACATAAAGGCCTAACCTCTATCACTTGATTTCAAGAGGCAAGGCATGCATGTTCAATGCAATGCAACCTAAGCATGTTAGCTAGTATGCAACATGGCATGCAAACAAGCAATGCAAAACATACATCAATCATGCAAGGCCTAGACAACAATCATGCAAGGCATATGTGAGATGTGTCCCAAATGTGCAAATATGCAAAACATGCAACATCACATAAATGGGACCAAGCATGCAACAATATACAAAGTAAGCATGCAACACAAGCTAAGGGAGGGACTTACACTAATTGGACAGCCCTAAATTAGGTCCAAAACAGTGGCCAAAGTGCATGGAACAAAGGCAAAAACAAGTCAATGAAGCATGCTCATACAAGAGGCCAATGAAGCACATAAACCATAGCTATATGGTACAATGCATGCAGGTCTCAACCACCTCAAAACAGTGTTTCTACATGCTAAAACCATGCTGAAAATGCCATGATCATGCACCAAAACAAGCTCAAATGATATGCCCAAACAATGGGCTCTTGAAGCACATGAACTACAACTATGTAATGCAATGTATGAGAGTTTTATCCTGCCCAAAACAGAGTTTATACATGTTAATTTAGGGCCTAAAACATGCTGGAAAATAACCAAAACAAACTAGCAAAGCATGCTCTCCTTTAGGCCATTCTAAGCATTTAAACCACAACCATGCAAAGCAATGCACAAGCCACCTTAACACCTCAAAACAGAGCTTAATCACAGCAAAATATAGACTATTGCAGGCCAAAGTTAAGCTAGCACATGTTAGGAAGATAGGCTAAAGCATGAAACAAACTAGGCTAGGGAGCAAAATTACACTACAAGTATATGAAACAAGCAACCAAGCCCCCAATCAGACCAAAACAGATATGAAACATGGCAAAATAGAGCCTAAAACATGCTTGGCTTAAGCTAAAACAAGCCACAAAAAGATGCCACTTTACAAGCCTAACAAGGCATAACGACTAGCTACAAGGAGGAGGGGCTAACCCCTCCTATTTAAGGCCTCAAAACTGGTTTTTGATCACTGAAAAACCTCTGAAAAAAAGTTGTTTTTAGGCCCAAAAGAGGTTTGCTTAAAAGAGCTCAAAGGTGGATCACAATCTCACAAAACAAGGAGCAAACAAAGGGAGGACACCCCTTAACTCACAAGGGCTTCAATCCACCACTTTTAACACATAAAAATAGAGATTTTGACAGTTGAAAATCAGGCCAAAAGAAGCATGCAAAAGTAGTTATACAAGTGCACAAAATCAAGCTTGAGAAAAGTAGGAACTTATTCTTGAAGCTCTGCACCAAAACAGGTTTTTCTTGAACCAAAACCAGCCTTAGGAGCTCCAAATACACCTCCAAGAATCACCTTTGCAATATAGGCAAGTTTGATCAAGGGTGGAGGCTCAAGAAATGGGAAGAACACTCACTTTTGGGCACTTATATGCTTCTATACACACAATATAGGAAGAGAAAGAGGGCTGAGATTTGGTTGTGGAATTTCTAGAGAGAGAGGGGTCTTTTAGAGTGAGAAGCTCCCAAAACTTGCTTTTTTGTTCTAACCCCTCCAATATGAGATATAAGGCTCTATATATATATATATCAAAATAAGAACTTTTGGTCGAAATATCCCAATTGAAAATATCTGATACAGTGTATAGCAGCTGGATGATAAATATCTGTCAAAAATCTGAGTTCTGGGCACTTTTGGCCGGCCGGCAATCTTTTGTGCCGGTCGGCAATCTTTTGTGCCGGTCGGATAAATGGATGGCCGGTAGGTAGCCAGTAAGGTCAAAAAGTGCCGGTGGATGTCTAGATTGAAGCCCCGGAAGTTAGCTTTCCAATGCCGCAAACCTTGCATTAAAATTCCTCCTGTGAAAAAAGTTATGCCCTTTTTGGTAAAGCCGCGCAGATTCGATCCAACCGGACTGATCCCCTACTTCAACCAATCATATCTCCCCCACCCGGACTTGGCTTTGAGAGATTCTTAAGTGCAAAATGAAGCCCCGGAAGTCTTCTTTCCAATGGTGGTAGCCTCATAACTTAACTCCAAGTGTATAGACAAATAAGCTCAATTCAGCGAGGGCTGCTCGACTCCCTTCTACCCGAATCCTTGCCGAACTTCTTCTCCAACTTGGTTTCTCCTCTCTTCTCCTCTTTTCTTCAACTTCAAACCCCTAAGCAAGGTGTTTTGAAAGATTTTTCAAAGATTTCATCTCTCTTTCATTCACTTCCACTTTGTCCTTGCCCGGTTTACCGAAAAGCACAACGTTTGACAAAATGCGAGCTTCGGAACATCGCAGAAACTTTATTTCAAAAATGTTTTGAAAGAGAGGGTTTCGAGGTCTAAAAAACATTCAAAATAGCTTTGGTTCAAAATGGGGTGTGAAGTTGAGATTCGCCTCTCTCCTTGCTGAAGAAATTGGACCTGTGCCCTGCACACCTTCTAACACCAAGTAAACCATCAGTAGTGCCCAAGTCTTGAGGGCAGTCAAAAATGGGGTGTCTACAGTTGCCCCTCTTTGACAGAACTCGGAAGTCATAACAATGACGGGAGTGAATGTCAAAGCCCAGAGACGACCCATTTTTGACAAGGCCGAAGACTTGGACAAACAAACAAAATACTGATAAATAAATGGTTGTGCCTGCAGGCTGCCTACGTATCCCTTTGCAGGGAATCAAACCAGCGTAGTTCAGGGGCAGGACGCAAACGATATGCAGGAAGACTTTGATAATTGGACTTATACGCTACGCGAAGCCGGTTTGAAAATTCAGGATTTATGCAAAAACACAGTGTGCACAAGACAATGTGATGCAGAGTGAGTACACAAAACAATGCTAAGGAGATGCACAAAACAGTGCGAAACGGGTTAGAATGCACAAGACAGTGCTAACAAGATGCACAAAATAGTGCAATGCAAGAGTGAATGCACAAAACAGTGCTATACAGGTGCACAAGAGAGTGCGATGTGGCATAGATGCACAAAGCGGTGCGATGCGCAAAATAGCGCGAATGAAATGTCATGCACTAACAAGTGCAGGTAAGGTGCGCAAGATAGCGCGAATGAAACAATGTAATGCACAAATCAGTGCGATGCGCAAGAAAGCGCGAAAGTAAATTGCACATAACAGTGCGATACGCTAAACAACGCGAGTGTAATGGAATGCACAAGAGAGTGCGAGTGAGATATAGCATGTAAGTGCACAAGATAGTGCGATACGCAAGAAAGCGCAAGTGCACAAGACAGTGCGATGGAGGTGCGCAAGATAGCGTGATGATGCGATGCACAAAACAGTGCGATTGAGCGCACAAGACGGTGCGATGCGCAAGAAAGCGCGATTGAATGGATGCAAAATGCAAGTAAGGTGCACAAAATAGTGCGCGCAAAATAGCGCGAATGATGAATTGAACAAAATAGTGCGATGCGCAAAATAGCGCGAATGAGATGTAATGCAAAATGCAGTGAGATGCACAAAAATAGCGCGATGCGCAAAATAGTGCGAATGAAATGTAATGCACAAGACAGTGCGATGGAGGTGCGCAAGATAGCGCGATGATGTGATGCACAAAACAGTGCGATACGCTAAACAGCGCGAATGATTTTGAAATGCACTAAACAGTGCGATACGCTAAACAACGCGAGTGATTTGAAATGCACTAGACAGTGCGATACGCTAAACAGCGCGAGTGATTTGAAATGCACTAGACAGTGCGATACGCTAAACAGCGCGAGTGAGATACAACCACAAGATGCACATGACAGTGCAAGTGAGATACAAAGTGTAAGTGCACAAGATAGTGCGAGTGAGATAAAATGCACAAGAAAGTGCGATAAAATGCAACTTCTATGCAAGTATGGGGGCATTTTCCACGCAATATTGAAAGCAAGCATATTTTATGCATGAATCATAACGATGCGCGGCACACATGCAACAACGGTGTATATGAAAGTTCATATTCTATGCAATAGAGGAGCATCAAATATGTACTCTGGTGTTTCCGATTTACCTCTCAGAGGGTTTTGCAACACACTCAGCTCGAAAAGGGTACACCCTGTTCATATTGGCAAGAGATAACATCTGCTGCTGCTTTGATTGCCGTTCTGACTCGAAGCAGGCTTACACTTGAGGTAGAGGCGCACTCATACTTCGGTAGCATTGACAAGGCCTGAAGAGGTATATCCGGAGTACAATCACGGAATTTCCTGAAGGTGAAACACACTCAGATGCTTCAATTTTCCCTCTTTTCTTTTGCTTTGTAGTCTGGAACCCATATTGCTTCAGATAGGTTCGGGTTTTACTGTTCTCACATGACCTGGGTTGAACCCTGCGGTTTTATGAAAGAACAAATACTGTTTTGCACAAATGTGGGGAATGGCACAACACTCTGAGCACACCACAAATCATTTTTGAAATTTGAGAAAATGAGTTTTCGACCGGGTATTGAGCCTACAACTGAACGCAGCGAAAAAGACTTAATAACGGAAAACAAAAGGTAACAACCTAAACACAAACACAGACACTTGAAATGACTCAAAACAAGAATTGAGACAAACAAAACGACTGACGCGACGCACAGACGTGTTGCAAAGACAAGAGACTTCTTAGTTCACAAGGAGCCAGTTTCTCTGGGTATTATTTCCCACCCTTTCTTATTTGTGACTCTCACATCACTCGGTCCTCAAGCTCGGCTTTTCTCTCAAAACCCTTTTCTCGCTTTTTCTCTCAATGCACACCTCTCTATTCTTCAATCCCTCATTTTTCATCCCTCCCCTGGGTGGTTGATGGATAGATATGAAGTTGCGAGCTCTTGCCCCTAGCATCCTGCTAGATTTTTGTTCACAACAGTGAGTTTCTCCCACAGAGAGGTTGTGCTACAACTGGGTGTGTAGCAAATCTGCAGCTAACATCGGTTGATGATGCCCTGCTGGGGAGTTTGGACGTGGTTAGATCTGTCCAGATGAGGAAGTGGAAGATCTTGATCCATTCCGGTTTGTGCTTCGCACTTGGCTTGATACCTCGTTGCTTGGAGGATGAGAGAGCTTTCAGCCCTTCGTTGTTAGCTTCAGTTGTGCCCTCTTCTGGCAGGTAGATTGCCCTTCTTGGCGAGTATGTTGAAAATGGGGGAAAGACAGGAAGCCTGACTCAACTGTGCCCCTAGTTCATTATTTTGACCATTTTTTGTTTTGGTTTTCTACTAAAACCATTTTGACCAACATGAGAGTTAGATTAACATGCTTGTTCGATTTTCTGATTTGAAATCATGCAAGTCAGGCTATGAGCACTGAAAATTTTCCTTTTTTGGGTTCAAGAAAAGGTCCAGTTTTGGAAAATATGAAATAATTTTCGAGAGACCAGTCAACCTCAGTAAAAATTCTCAAAAATTATTTTTGCAAACGGCCAATGCTTAACAAGCACGGAGCCTATTCTTAAGACGCACAACCTCAGGTCTGTAACGAAGGAAAATCTGCCCCTTATCTGAAGGACATTACATGGCAACGGAAAGTTGCCCCTTGTTTGAATGGCACGGCGGCGCATTGAATGGCAACGGAAAGTTGCCCCTTGTTTGGATGGCACCGCAGCGCATTATAGTCAGTCCTCATGGTGATGATTATAACCGAACTCTCGGATACAGAGAAGGCAAGGGTGGTCAAAACCATTACATGGACATAGTTGAATTTGAAGGGTTTTACGGCTGGACTTCAGAATGAAGTTGCCTACGTATCCCAAACATGGGAATCAAGCCTTACGTAGTTCGGGGTTAAGGTACACTCGGGTATTAACCTCTCCTTTTTAGGCTCTAACTTTTGCCAAGGCGCCCGTCGCGAGTTTTCGACCTTGCGAGCTTCTGTTTTTCTTTTCTTTTCAATTTCATTTCTTTTCTTCTTTTTTTCTTTTTTTTTCATTCTTTGCATTTTTTCTTTTTTTCTTTTTTTTTTCTCTCTTTTTTGTTTTCTTTTTTTCCTTCTTATTTTTTTTTTCTAGCTTTTTCTTGCTCTAGCTTTTGCCTGGGTCGCCCTTCCGGGTTTTCGGCCCAGCGAGCCTCTCAAGGGTAAAAGTGTAACAAGCCCATGCCAAATGGTTTTGAGATTGAAGCCCTCTGTATCCAGGAGAGTGGCTGTTGTATTGATTTGCAGAATGATCCATCTTCAGCTCTTCGAGCACATCGGACATTGTCGCCCCTAGTTCGAGGGGTGCTTCTGTTCTAGCTTCGCAAGCTTCTTCTGATGAGGTCTGATCTTCTTGATCTGATTTTCTTGCCACTAATTCATGGGCTGCTTTGAATCTGGCCACTCAGGCCTCACATTGTAGTTGACCATTGAACGTTCTGAATTCAAGTTCGAGGTTTGGAAGCAAAAGGGGTTGAGTCTCGAGGCTGAGAGCGATCCTAGGCTGCACAATCTCAAGAGCGATTCCACACAGGTCTTCGCAGGACCGCGCAAAACATTTTGTTTTTGAAAATTTTTAAGAAAGCGACAAATCGCTCGCGCTGAAGATAGTGTGAAACCAGTCTGGATCAAGCCAGGGTCCTTCTCAGTACTCACGCTAACAAGCATGATTTCATTCATTAAGGGCTTAGCACGCCTCTCTTTCTCTCAATTGGTCAAAGTTTTGCAAAACCCGAGGAATTCCTTCCTCTTCGTTTTCACTGCAGTGTTCAAAAGGTTTTGAAAAACTCAGGTCATTATAATGACTTCAAGGCACAAGAGAGCAGGTGGGATGCACTGCCATTTCATTCAAATCCCGGCACAACTAGCACACGGCAGAAGCAAATGCGAGAGCGTGAAAATCACTGCTGTTTCATTGAGATCTGTTGGCAAAAGTGGCTCCTCGACAGAAACAGACTCAAAAGAAAGTGAAAAGACAAACACAAAACAAAATAGTGATACCCGAGGTAACATTCCCGGAATCACCCGACTCCAATACAACAGGACTGACTCGAAACCGCAAGACAGACCCGAAACAAAAAGACTGACTCAAAACAAAGAGACAGACTCAAATTAACACAACGAGACTGAGACAATACCCAAATCAGAATGTACAAAAACCAGCATTCACAAATGCTCAAAACAATGTGTGCCATACACCACATCTGAAATAAACTGAACGTCGCACGCAGGTGGTTCATCCCCCGATCACAGTCACATTATCCCCCACAGGTTCACTGATCAAGTGCCGATAGACTTTGCAAGACTGGTACGGTGATGATCTTGTTGTCAATCAGATCTTGTATTTCATGGCGAAGACGGTAACAACTATCAGTGACGTGGCCAACTTGTTGATGGAAGGCACAATACTTGGCCGGATCATGGGAGGGGGGAAGTTTATCTGGCAGTGGCCGCAACTCTAGGGGTTTCAGATCCCCCTTTCTACTCAGGACCCTCAAGGCCGTTGATAGAGACATGCATAGTGGGGTGAACACCCTCTGCCCTGAGGTGGGTATTTTGAGGTTTGTGGCTTTTTGCTGGATGCACCAGCAAAGGGATTGACAGGCGCTGACTGGGTTTGCTGATCTCTTCCGAGCACGGGATTAGAGTTGAAAGGAACATTCCTGGTACAACGGCTCTTCTCCCGGCTTGCCCCTTGATTCAGACTGCCCCTAACTTGAGTGGCGAAAGTGTCATCCACAGTTTTTGCCATAACTGCGAGGACTTGCTCTTCGTTTAATCCCTCGGCTTTCAAAGCCTCAACAGCCAACTGAAGATGTTCATGGGGACTAATGCTTGCCCCTGCCTTGTTCTTATCACTGGCCTCCACTTTGCTAAGAGATTGGCCTTCTCCCAATGCAGCCTGTCCCAAGGTTAAGGAGCCTTTTGACATGAACTCCCTAGTATGTGATGCGGTTGATGACGGAGCCAAAACTCCAAAGGCCAGATCTGCCACAGTTCTCTGAAGATCTTCGATCATCCTCATCAGCTCAGAAGTAGTGGGTTCATGGGTTTGAGATGATTGGGGTTTAGATGCACCCATCATGCATAAGTCGATGCTTTCCGGGATAAACACCTTCGGTTTGGGCAAATGGGCTGGGGTGATATATACGCTGGGGTCGTAAGGGACGGCCAGTGTGTGGATTAGATTGAGATGTGGATGAGGTATTTGGTCATTGGGGTTTGAAGGTGGAGCTATCGTTTGGTTGTCAATGAGATTTTGGATCTCATGACGAAGGCGGTAGCAACGGTCGGTGCCATGACCGCGCTGCTGATGGTACATGCAGTACTTGGAAGGGTTATGTCTGGCTGGGAGTGGGTTTGGGAGGGGTTGGGGTTCTAGGAGTTCTAGGTGCCCTTCTTCTCGCAGCTTTTTCAAAGCTTGAGAGAGACTCATGTAAAGAGGATGGAATTTTCGGGCTTGGGGCTGAGTTGAAGTGGTTGGTTTTTGGCCATTAAGGGAGGTGGTGATAGTGCCTACTTCTGAGCATTTCGCAGCTGTGCTACCATCAATAGTAGCATTGGGACTGCGAGCAACATTCCTCTTCAAAGGCTCATTATCTTCTGCAAAGATCCCTTGTTTGATGGCATCCTCGATTTGAACCCCCATTTCATGAAGGGCTGGAAAGGTAAATAGAGGTAGAACGACCATCTTTTGCAGCAACTTGCTATGCAGATTCCAAACAATCATCCTGATCTGATCTTTGTCGGAAGGTTTTGTAATCATCATTGAGGCCTTTGCTCTCCATCTCGTCACGAACTCTGAGAAACCCTCCTTTGGCCCTTGGCGGGTGACTTCAAGATCACGAGTGGTGATCTCAATCTGTGTGTTGTAGGAGTATTGATCACTGAAGGCCTCAGCCATGTCTTCCCAATTCTGTTTCACAGCGTTCTCCAATTTCACATACCAGATTGCGGCTATCCCAGACAAGGTTCGGCCGAATAGTGACAATTTCTGGGCTGTGGTCAAACCCATTGGTCTCAGAATATCAGAAAACAGGTGGAGGTGCACCGTTGGGTCTCCAGAACCATCGAATCGATCAATATGTGGCATCTTGAACTGATCCGGTAATGTCACCATTGAGTCGGTATAACCATCCTCTATATCAGGAATAGAGTGGGCCCCCTGAGACTTTTTAAACAATTTCTCAAGCTTGCTCACTTTCAACGCTGTGGGGTTCGTCTTGAACTCAAAGAGGGAGTCTGGCGGGTTGATGGGTGTTTTAGATAGCTGGGGTAGAACCGAGGGCGGAGCCGGCCCCGTTGGAATGTCCGTATCTGCCTGGACATCTGGTGTTTCCCTGGGTGTCTGAACCCCTGGTAGTGGAGGAACTTGTTGTGAAGCAGACGCTCCGGTTTGCTGCTCTAGCCTGGCAATTGTCTCTGCCTGTTGGGCTATGACCACAGCCTGTTGCTTGGCGAATTCCGCTTGACAAACAGCGTCTTGCTGCATGGCTTTCATACTATCCTGGAGTTGGCGCACCATCTCTTCCAGACTCGACATATTGCCCTGGTCTAACTGAGCAACTGGTATATCTGTTTCTGCAGTAGGCTCGGAAATCTCAACCCAACTGCTCAAAGATCACTGATCTGGTAGCTGTTGTACTGGTGGTCTATGTCTGACTAGCCTTCTCTGGCCCTGATTACCCTTGAACTGAGTCTCTGACCTGACAAAGTCTATCAGCACAAATCCAATGTACCCGGGGAATAGTGGAGCCTTCTGAAGCTATGATTCCAGGACACCTAGCAAAAGAGAAAACAGACAGCATCTCAGCTCAACTTCACTGGAACAGATACGAGCAAAGCTGAACGACTGTATTCTATTACTGATCACTGTTCCCCGAAATCACTGCCCCAAATCTGAATCTGATACCCGCAGATATGACTGATTCTCATAATACTAATACTGGTGCCCGCAGGCCGGATACCTAGACTTGCAAACTGGTATACGCATTCCCTGTAGAGATACACTCTAAAAGCACATAGCAAGTAAATGAGAGCCAATACACCCCTATGTTGGGGTAGGGTTTCCCTGTCCTATTTTGTCAGGAGCTAGGGTTTTACTACGCACGCAGCGGTTTCAAACAACCTATCGGGTAAGCAACCTGTCCTAGTTTGGAATGGTCACTATGGATTCCGAATATGCACTAGGTCGAATGGTCAAAAAGGGTGCCCCGGTAAAACCGGGGTTTGTGTTCCCATACTGGCAGAGCCCGCAACCGGTCAGCCTTGTGGAAATGCCTTGACAAGACAAGCCTCCGGCAAACCGCTCAGGAATAGCAGATGGCCAACACGGTGTCCTAGGCGCACCAATGCACATGCAATGCAAAGAAACACATAGATGAAATCAAAACAGGGTATCACGAGTTCGAGTCAAGATCTCTAAATCCCCAGCAGAGTCGCCAGAAAGTGTAACATGCCCGCGAGGGGACCTCAACGGGGTTACAGTTCGGACTCGATTTGTGTCGGTTCTAAATCTGAACCAAAGAGTCCAACTCTGGCAAATCGTTTTGAGAAAACCGATTTTTGAAAGAAGTGCGAAACATGGACTGCTTTGCCAGATACAGAGTCGCCACCTAAATATTTTTAAAATGGGAAATTTAGGAAACCCTGACTCGGTGCCGAAGGCCACGTGTCCGTCATCACCAAAGTTGTCTTGGCTCGGGAGCTTGGGTACGATTGGGGAAGGTCAGCTATGAGCACCCCCTTTCGCCCGGTCCGAAGACCGGCCTCTACTAACCATGATATCCGTTTTTGAAAACATTATGCGTTCTTGTTCCAATTATTAGCCTAGAATTACTATGTTATGCGCACAGCAAACAAGTATAGACTAGATTGCCTAATTTGGAAACAAGCATTGCATATCCGTTTGTTTGGAAACGTTTTGAAATTTGCTACTCACAAGTAGGCTTAAAACACGGATTTCAACGAGTTGTTCCAACTCAAACAATCCAACCTCCACCCATAGGCATTCAAACAATTTATCTCTATAAGCATTTAGCCACATGGTAATCATGCTGTCATGTTAACATTCACACGCATGCGATATGCTAAAGCATAAATACTTACATCGTACTCCGTGCCAAAACAAAAACTAGTTAGCAAACATGCATGCCCTAGTTCATGTTAGAGTGACTAATGCATCGCATACAGAATGTGATTAGGATAGGCTCGGCTAACCCTAAAATGGCATGTGAAATGCAATCATTCGGTGCACGTATTCAAGTTAGATTTGAAGATACGATGCGGTTTGTATGATGTACCGAGCCCGGTGCATGTAAGACAAATACATGGATGCACGCATGCATTGCATAAGGTATGCTAAAATAAACGTGCCCTAATCTACCATCATAAGCAGGTAAATAAAAGGGAAGAAAGAAGTGGGGGTTGGAAGACATACACACCACTCACCCACACTTATTACAGATTTGCCCTCGCTCGGAGGGACCAAATAAATATACAAATAAATTAACTACGCAAGCTAATTAAATATTACAAATTGCCTAATTAATTAACAAATTAACCACGCTAAGAAAAACAGTAAACCGCCTCGGGGCGAGGGCTCAATGCATGCGCGCTCGGATTCCGCTCGGAATTGCACTGCCATGCCTAGCCTGCCTCTGTTTTCCCTGCTCTGCTCCTCTGAAGACTGCCAAAGCCTCAGAGATGCCTCTCTGAATACTGGGGATCACCACCGGCTGAAAGGGAACACCACCGACCGGAAGGGGAAGCCACCGGCTGCAAATGAGACTATCGGCCACAAATACATTGCCGGTCGGCACTAAATGTTGCCGGTCGGCTGAAAATGCCTGCAGAACCTGTTTGACAGCAGCAGAGGACAAAGTCTTGCATGGCAATGTAATTCAAGTCATGTATGCACCAAACAAGCCCCTTATCATGTTTGAGGCTCAAAGGGACATGGTCCTTGGTTCTCGGACCATCAATCGCGCATTTCCATGCGTGATGGCCCAAGAACCAAGTGTGCATTTTCATGTCAAATGAAATGCAAACCAAATAAGCACATAAAGGCCTAACCTCTATCACTTGATTTCAAGAGGCAAGGCATGCATGTTCAATGCAATGCAACCTAAGCATGTTAGCTAGTATGCAACATGGCATGCAAACAAGCAATGCAAAACATACATCAATCATGCAAGGCCTAGACAACAATCATGCAAGGCATATGTGAGATGTGTCCCAAATGTGCAAATATGCAAAACATGCAACATCACATAAATGGGACCAAGCATGCAACAATATACAAAGTAAGCATGCAACACAAGCTAAGGGAGGGACTTACACTAATTGGACAGCCCTAAATTAGGTCCAAAACAGTGGCCAAAGTGCATGGAACAAAGGCAAAAACAAGTCAATGAAGCATGCTCATACAAGAGGCCAATGAAGCACATAAACCATAGCTATATGGTACAATGCATGCAGGTCTCAACCACCTCAAAACAGTGTTTCTACATGCTAAAACCATGCTGAAAATGCCATGATCATGCACCAAAACAAGCTCAAATGATATGCCCAAACAATGGGCTCTTGAAGCACATGAACTACAACTATGTAATGCAATGTATGAGAGTTTTATCCTGCCCAAAACAGAGTTTACACATGTTAATTTAGGGCCTAAAACATGCTGGAAAATAACCAAAACAAACTAGCAAAGCATGCTCTCCTTTAGGCCATTCTAAGCATTTAAACCACAACCATGCAAAGCAATGCACAAGCCACCTTAACACCTCAAAACAGAGCTTAATCACAACAAAATATAGACTATTGCAGGCCAAAGTTAAGCTAGCACATGTTAGGAAGATAGGCTAAAGCATGAAACAAACTAGGCTAGGGAGCAAAATTACACTACAAGTATATGAAACAAGCAACCAAGCCCCCCAATCAGACCAAAACAGATATGAAACATGGCAAAATAGAGCCTAAAACATGCTTGGCTTAAGCTAAAACAAGCCACAAAAAGATGCCACTTTACAAGCCTAACAAGGCATAACGACTAGCTACAAGGAGGAGGGGCTAACCCCTCCTATTTAAGGCCTCAAAACTGGTTTTTGATCACTGAAAAACCTCTGAAAAAAAGTTGTTTTTAGGCCCAAAAGAGGTTTGCTTAAAAGAGCTCAAAGGTGGATCACAATCTCACAAAACAAGGAGCAAACAAAGGGAGGACACCCCTTAACTCACAAGGGCTTCAATCCACCACTTTTAACACATAAAAATAGAGATTTTGACAGTTGAAAATCAGGCCAAAAGAAGCATGCAAAAGTAGTTATACAAGTGCACAAAATCAAGCTTGAGAAAAGTAGGAACTTACCCTTGAAGCTCTGCACCAAAACAGGTTTTTCTTGAACCAAAACCAGCCTTAGGAGCTCCAAATACACCTCCAAGAATCACCTTTGCAATATAGGCAAGTTTGATCAAGGGTGGAGGCTCAAGAAATGGGAAGAACACTCACTTTTGGGCACTTATATGCTTCTATACACACAATATAGGAAGAGAAAGAGGGCTGAGATTTGGTTGTGGAATTTCTAGAGAGAGAGGGGTCTTTTAGAGTGAGAAGCTCCCAAAACTTGCTTTTTTGTTCTAACCCCTCCAATATGAGATATAAGGCTCTATATATATATCAAAATAAGAGCTTTTGGTCGAAATATCCCAATTGAAAATATCTGATACAGTGTATAGCAGCTGGATGATAAATATCTGTCAAAAATCTGAGTTCTGGGCACTTTTGGCCGGCCGGCAATCTTTTGTGCCGGTCGGCAATCTTTTGTGCCGGTCGGATAAATGGATGGCCGGTAGGTAGCCGGTAAGGTCAAAAAGTGCCGGTGGATGTCTAGATTGAAGCCCCGGAAGTTAGCTTTCCAATGCCGCAAACCTTGCATTAAAATTCCTCCTGTGCAAAAAGTTATGCCCTTTTTGGTAAAGCCGCGCAGATTCGATCCAACCGGACTGATCCCCTACTTCAACCAATCATATCTCCCCCACCCGGACTTGGCTTTGAGAGATTCTTAAGTGCAAAATGAAGCCCCGGAAGTCTTCTTTCCAATGGTGGTAGCCTCATAACTTAACTCCAAGTGTATAGACAAATAAGCTCAATTCAGCGAGGGCTGCTCGACTCCCTTCTACCCGAATCCTTGCCGAACTTCTTCTCCAACTTGGTTTCTCCTCTCTTCTCCTCTTTTCTTCAACTTCAAACCCCTAAGCAAGGTGTTTTGAAAGATTTTTCAAAGATTTCATCTCTCTTTCATTCACTTCCACTTTGTCCTTGCCCGGTTTACCGAAAAGCACAACGTTTGACAAAATGCGAGCTTCGGAACATCGCAGAAACTTTATTTCAAAAATGTTTTGAAAGAGAGGGTTTCGAGGTCTAAAAACCATTCAAAATAGCTTTGGTTCAAAATGGGGTGTGAAGTTGAGATTCGCCTCTCTCCTTGCTAAAGAAACTGGACCTGTGCCCTGCACACCTTCTAACACCAAGTAAACCATCAGTAGTGCCCAAGTCTTGAGGGCAGTCAAAAATGGGGTCTCTACAGTGAGGCTTTTTGGCAACTAAAAATAATTTAGTAAGCAAAAGTGAGGCATTGGGCTACTAAAAAGATGTTTAGTAGCCAAAAGTATGGCTTTTTGGCGACCAAAAAGAAGTTTAGTCGCCAAAAGTGGTAATTTTAGTGCAGGAATTAAATTTTTTAACGACTGAAAAATAATTAGTAGCCAAAAGTATAGAATTGGCGACTAAAATTATGTTTAGTCGCCAAAAATGGTCTCTTTTTTTTTTCTAGTAAATAATTTATTTTTACATAAATTATGTTCAATAAAAAATAATTATCTTTATATATATATACTTTTATATTAATACGGGTCTATGTATTATATAAATAATATATGTTGCATATATAATCATATGGTGTTAAGAAGATGTAGTGGAAAGAATGTGTTGTATAAGGTTTATGGTGTAGGAGGTCGATGGTACGAATCTCCACAAGAGCAGATGCGAAGCTAGTTAGTGAGTGTAATTTTATTTTTTTCATGAATGAGCTTTTGGCAACTAAAAGGTTTGTTGCCGATTCCTTGAGTATTGGCAACTAAAACATTGGTCGGTAAATGTATAATTAAAAAAATATAATTGACTATTGGCGACCAAAGTTTTGGTCGCTAAAGACTTGCTTTTTGGCGATTAAAAGTTTTTTAGTTGCCAAATACCTTTCCCGACCGTCTTCCGGCGACCAAACCGGTGACTAAAAAATTTAGTCGGGGAAACTAAAAAACCGACTTTTGGCGACTAAAAATTTAGTCGCCAAATGTGTTTTTTCTTGTAGTGTTTCTCTTCATTGTTGAAGTCTTCACTATGAACTGAAATAGGAAGAAGTTGCTCTTCAACTTTGAATAGGTGTGTGGAAAAGAGGGTTAGTGTGTGGAAAGATGATTGAGATGGTGTGTGTACAATATATGAGTTAAGGGTATGATTGGTATAATTGATGTGTGGAATGAGAACAAAAATTAATAATTAAACTATTACGTGTATGTACTGAGAAAAGATATGCATTGAGGTAACTATGTATGTAAAAATAGAATTTCCTGAATAAATTAGCATGTTGAATTCAACATTTTTGTTACCATCAATAGTTAATAAGCAAATAACAAAAAAAAAAAAAACAAATTGAAATGAAAAAGTGAAGTTGGTCAATATTATTTCATAACCGCAAGGAAGATTCTTATAATTGTCAATAATCTTAATGGAAGTTAGTGTACTTTACCCTTTGCACAAGTTTTATGTGTGGCATTGAATGCCTCCCTTGGCTATGATATTCAACATTTTGTTACTATCATGAAGGTATGAAACTTAAATTATTAAAAATTCGTTTGTATTAGTTTTAAAATTATAATTTGATTGTGAAATTATATTTTGAGTTATGAGTTTTGAATTGAGTTTTTTTTTTTTGTTTTTGATCAGCCAAGAAAATCTTTATTGATGATAAAACCATACATTACATATAGGAATACATCAATAAGGATGAGAAAGGAAAAAGGAAAAAAAAGAAACCAAGCATGGTGTTGGTGAGAAACCAACACTAACTCACAGGACCACAAACACTAAATACCACCACCCAAAAACTAGCATATCAACTTGAGTTTTGAAAAGAGAATATTTATTTAGTTATGAGTTTTAGAAAGAGTTTTGACTTATATTTTAAATTTTGAGTTTTGAATTGTATTTTGAAATTTTTTGGATTTATTTTTTTTTACATATTTAAAAATTTTCTTAATTTTATTTTTAAGGTAATTATTTTTTATTTTTTTTATGTGTGTTGTATTTACTACATGTGAGCGCTGTATTTTTAAAAAAATATTTTAAATATTTTTTCAAATATTTAAAAATTTAAAATGAGTTGTATTTTTATTATTTTAAATAAGTAATTTTTATTTTAAATATTTTATTTTATTTTATAAATATTTTTTATTTTTTTAATTTTTAAAATATTTTTTAACTTCTTTTTAAAAAAATACATACATATCTAAATCATAACAAATTATTTGGCCAATACTTAAAAAAATAACAAAATATTTTTTTTGAAAAAAATCAAAAATAAAAAAATATTTTTCTTCAAAAATAAAAGTAAACAAAATATGTTTTGACATTTTATATTTGTTTTCAAAAAAATATAAAATAAAAAATAATTGTAAAGAACAAAATTAAATATAAAATTATTATTATTTTTTTTATAAAAAAATAGAGTTTTGAAAAGAGTTTTTTGAATTTTGAATTATGTGGTTAGTTATGAATTTTAAAAATAATTTTTGGATTAAATTTTAAATTATGTGTTTGGTTATAGATTTTGAAAAGAATTTAATTTTTTTTTAATTGAAATCACAATTCTAAAACTAAACCACACACTAACATTTAACACAACAAACCAAATGCCACTTCCTTTCCAAATGGAGAACAACCACAACCACAACCAAACTGAAGCAAAACTTTCATCCTCACCAAAGAAAAAAAATCAAATGCCTGTTTCTTTCTTTCTTTCTTTCTTTCTTTCTATCTTTTTCTTTTTCTTTGTTTTTTTTTTTTTTTTTTTTTTTTTTTGGCTCAACTCTTATTTTCTTTCATGCTCACCAAAGACAAAATCACAACACAACCAACAGAAGCAAACCAAAACATTCACAAAACATCACCAAGAAACAAGTATCAAGTAGTCCAGGGGGACACAATCCAGATCTAAAATTGTGAAATTGAACATCACAGATGCTACCTAACAGACCTGCAGCATCTTATTTATTCAAAACTCCTTGACGAAAAGGATCTTGCGAGGTTGGAATAGTCACTCATTTTCCCGAATTTGTGCTATTTGTGATAGGATTGATAGCAATATAAGTCTGAATAAAGCTCAAGACAATGGCTAAAATAGCACCAAGGAAAGCAAGAATAGTCCAAGGGGTATCAAAATGGGTATGCAACCATTCAGTTATCAAAAGTCTCACCTTGTTCTTATAGTTCTTTTCAATTTGGTCTTTAACATCTTCATAGGCATCAGGGTTAGGCACTAAGTTCTTGGCTATCTCATTGAAAAGCCCAGCCACCTCTTCGTCGCTACAGAGGTAGTTTAGAAGTATTCCATTCTTTCTCAGCTCCTTCACATCATCAGCATGATCAATCAGTGTATCCATAAACTGTTGGGAATAACTACTCACATTACATAATTTCACATTGCATATCGCAAAATTATGAGATGAACAAAACAAACCTTCAATCCTAGGAAAAATAACATGCTGAATAAAATACAGATATAATATAAAATGGTTAAAGGAAGCAAACCGAAGCCTGTGTGATACCACAGTCTCCTTAAAATAGATTCGCCGCCTCACCGTTGGGTGCTGGAGGTACACCGGCGTCTACTTCCCAGGATACGACCGTTTTTACCAGCTACAATAGAAGCACCTTCTGATTAGCTTAGCGAACGGACAACGGCAGCACTCTCTCTCAGGAAGAAAATTATAGGAGAAGTAGACTGACAGTGTATGGATGTCAAGGAAAAATTCTATATCTCTTTTCAAGGAATAGGGCCTCCTTTTATACACCATGGGGGAGAGGGGAGGAGCCTCTAGCCATCAAGGCTGGCAACTAATGCTAGCAAAACTGCCCAATCAATTTTGTAAAACTGATGAGCCTTAAATGTGTGAGTTATATACACATTTATGAGGCAATTTCTCATTCAACCATTTTTCTCCAACAATCCCCCACATGAATAAAAATTGACCGAATACAGCAAACGCTCAACGTTTATCAACAAAGACTCGGAAAGAGAGAGAGCACACAGACTAACCCTGCATCAGAAAAGGTAGCTGTTGGCCTTGAACCTTTCGTAGTGAAAGCCTATCGGATTTACTGGCTGACCAGTGAACGTGATGTCTTGAACTGTTCTGCCGTTTATGTAAACCGAGACAATAGACCTCACACAGGAGTTAGTCCAACCATTGTTCTTGTTCTCACTGGTGTGTCCGGTATGGCCCTGGAACACTAGCCTGGTTCTGTGAGTGTTTTTAAAGAATTCGGCCTTGGCAATTCTTAAAGAAGCGGCCCCACTTCGCACTCACATAGGTGACCTAGATACGGTATTTCATTATACCACATCACTAAGGTCATTAAAAGCATTAGCTTAACCTTCCACCCCCACAGGGCATCACTGTATAAAGGAATGGGCAAGAGGATTTACCTCTTCAGTGACTCACCCGTTACACGAAGTTAGGTTGTCCCTTTGAACCTAGATCTTGGGATCTCCAGTCAACTAGGTTGGGTTTGCCGTTCCGGTAACCTTTACTAAAGGCCTTAACCCCATTCCTCTTGACGACTTTTCTACTAACTCTCGAGTTAACCCTTTGGTTAGCGGATCCGCAATGTTGTCCTTAGACTTGACATAGTCTAGAGAGACAACTCCATTTGAGAGTAGTTGTCGTATGGAATTATGTCTACGACGGATATGTCTAGACTTTCCATTATACATATTACTCTGTGCTCGACCAATCGCTGATTGGCTATCGCAATGAATACTGATAGCTGGCACAGGTTTCGGCCAACGTGGAATATCCTCAACAAACTGGCGAAGCCATTCAGCTTCTTCAGTTGCTTTATCTAAAGCAATAAACTCAGATTCCATCGTTGATCTCGAGATACACGTTTGCTTGGCAGATTTCCAAGACACGGCTGCCCCTCCGAGGGTAAACACATAACCACTAGTGGATTTGGAATCTTTTATATCAGATATCCAATTTGCGTCACTATACCCTTCTAGTACCGCTGGGTATCTGGTATAATGCAGCCCATAATCCAGGGTGTAACGGATATACCCCAACACCCGCATAATGCCCTTCCAATGAGTAGCATTAGGATTACTCGTGTATCTACTCAGCCTACTAACAGCGTAGGCGATATCCGGCCTTGTACAACTCATCAGATACATCAAACTCCCAATGACCCGAGAATATTCTAGTTGAGAGACACTCTCACCATTATTCTTGGTCAAATATAGACTTAAGTCTACCGGTGTCCTAAACATACTTGTATCTGACTTTCCAAATTTCTCAAGTATCTTATTAACATAATGAGCTTGAGAAAGTACAATACCACCAGATGTTCTGGTGATCTTAACACCCAGAATGACATCTGCAAGGCCCATATCCTTCATGTCAAACTTAGAGTTTAACAATCTTTTGGTAGCTTTAATCATTTCATCATTGCTACCAACAATGAGTATGTCATCAACGTATAGACACAAAATGACATAACCTTTGTCAGTGTCTTTAACATATACGCACTTATCACACTCATTGATTCGAAACCCATTTGACAACATAGCATTGTCAAACTTCTCATGCCATTGTTTGGGAGCTTGCTTCAAACCATACAATGACTTGACAAGCTTACAGACTTTCTTACTTTTTCCTGGAGCTGAAAACCCCTCGGGTTGCTCCATGTAGATTTCTTCATCTAAATCTCCATTTAAGAAAGCTGTCTTTACATCCATCTGATGTATTTCTAAACCACGTAAAGCTGCTATTGCAATCACCATGCGAATGGATGTAATCCTTGTCACAGGTGAATACGTATCAAAGTAATCCAGGCCTTCTCGCTGTCTGTATCCTTTGATAACTAGCCGAGCTTTATATTTGTCAATTGACCCATCCGCTTTCATCTTTCTTCGAAAGATCCACTTACTCCCCAAGGCCTTACTGCCTGGGGGTAGATCAACCAACTCCCAAGTATGGTTCTGTAAGATGGAATCAATCTCACTTTTAATTGCTTCTTTCCATAAAGGACTTTCAGGTGAAGTCACAGCTTCATGGAACGTTCGAGGTTCTCCCTCTAACATATAAGTCAAGAAGTCTGGACCAAAGGACTTTGTGGTTCTAGCCCTTTTACTCCTTCTTGGCTCATCTACTTCATCAGCTTGATCATCTACTTGATCAGTTATTTGATCAGCTGTTTGATCATCCATGTGATCATCTATGTGATCGTCTTCGTGATCATCTATTTCTTTCATGGAACTCGGAACCCTGTCTTGGGGACGACACGGAAATACATCTTCAAAGAAAGATGCACTTCTAGATTCCATGATAGTATTCTTGTGTATATCTGAAATATCAGACTTGTGCACAAGAAATCTATATGCACTACTATTTTGTGCATAACCAATGAATATACAGTCCACGGTTTTCGGACCTATCCTAACCCGCTTGGGTGTAGGTACCGCCACTTTTGCAAGACACCCCCACATTCGTAGGTATTTATATGAAGGCTTGTGACCTTTCCACAACTCATATGGAGTCTTGTCCACTTTCTTCCGTGGTATTCTATTAAGAATATAATTCGCGGAGAGAATTGCTTCCCCCCATAAGTTCTGTGGCAACCCAGAACTTATCAACATTGCATTCATCATCTCTTTCAGCGTCCTGTTCTTCCGCTCAGCAACACCATTTGACTGAGGCGAATAAGGCGCTGTGGTTTGGTGAATAATCCCAAATTGAGCACAAGTCTCGGCAAACGGGGATTCATACTCACCACCACGATCACTTCTCAATGCCTTGATTTTCTGGCTTAATTGATTCTCAACTTCATTCTTAAAAAGAATAAATTTATCAATAGCCTCGTCTTTGCTTTTAAGCAAATACACATAACAGTATTTAGTGCAATCATCAACAAAAGTGATGAAGTACTTGTTGCCACCACGTGATTGTACAACTTTCAAGTCACACACATCACTATGCACTAAATCCAAAGGCTGGGTACTTCTTTCAATAGAATGAAAAGAAGACCTTGTCAATTTTGCTTCTACACAAGTTTCACACTTGTGTTGTGGATTAATCTTGAAAGATGGTATGTGATCTAACTTGATTAATCTACGTAAAGAGTCAAAATTTACATGACCCAATCTACCATGCCATAAATTAGGGGACTCAAGCATATAAGCAGAAGAAGAAGCTTTCTCATTAATCTTAGGGATAAGTGTCATTACATTCAATTTAAACATACCACCTGACATATATCCCTTCCCCACATAGACCCCGCCCTTGGTCAACACGACCTTGTCTGATTCAAACACCATGCGGAAGCCATGCTTGCTTAGGAGAGACCCCGAGACAAGGTTCTTACGAATGTCCGGCACAAAAAGGACATCGTTCAAAGTCAGTTCTTTTCCTGAAGTCATCTTCAGGATCACCTTGCCTTTACCCTCAACAGCTGAGGTTGCAGAGTTTCCCATAAACAACTTCTCCCCGTTTGAAACCGGTTCGAAAGTTGTGAACATTCTCTTCTCTGCACAAATATGGCGAGTGGCCCCAGTGTCCACCCACCACTCCCTCGGGTTTGACCCCACCATGTTCACTTCTGACACGACGGCTGACAGATGCATGTCGTCCACATCGTGTGACAATTCCTCCATTTCAGCCATATGTGCCCGGTTTTTGTGTTGCGGAGGGTTTTTCCTGTAGGGCTTCTTCTTCAGACAATCAACTGCCCGATGCCCGTCACTTCCACAGTTGAAGCATTTGCCATTGAACCTAAAAGTAGGCTCCTTTGGCTTGTAGGCTGGCCTTTTGGAGATTCCTCCTCTAGCCCCCAACTTTGAGCTTTTGCCTGTCGGTGGTTTATTCCTTGCCCCCGAGGACTCGCCATGCTCAACCATGTTGGCTTTGACAGTGGAGGTACTCCCTCCTTTCTTCCTGTTGTCCTCTTCAATCCGGAGCCTGACAACGAGCTCTTCGACTGTCATCTCCTTTCGTTTGTGCTTCAAGTAGTTCTTGAAGTCTTTCCAGCCGTTAGGCAGCTTCTCAATCAAAGCAGCTGCCTGGAATGACTCACTTAGGACCATCCCTTCTGCATGTATCTCGTGCAGAATCACTTGGAACTCTTGGACTTGACTCAGGACAGTTTTAGAGTCCACCATCTTGAAGTCCAGGAACCGGCCGACGATAAATTTCTTTACCCCAGCATCCTCGGTCTTGTACTTTTTGTCCAAGGCATCCCACAACTCCTTAGCCGATTTCTTGGCATAGAACACGTTGAAAAGCGGGTCCGCCAAGCCGTTCAGAATGTAATTCCGGCATAAGAAGTCTGCTTGTTTCCAAGCGTCCAGAGCCATGAGCTTTTGTTTATCTTGCTCATTCTCCTCTACGGCTGGTACATCTTCACTCAGAAACCTCGCAAGGCTTAGAGTAGTCAAATAAAACAGCATCTTCTGCTGCCATCTCTTGAAATTCACTCCCGTGAACTTCTCCGGGCGCTCGTGATGATTGAGCGGTCCTCCCGGAACAGCCGGAGTAACAACAGGAGGATTGACCACAGAGGTCACAGCAGGGGTTGGCAAGCCAGTCGCCCCGGGGTTCGGATCCCCACCAACATTAGCAGCAGCAGCAGCAGCATCAGAGACAGTTGCCATTTCTGAAAAATTACAGCAGAATTTTCACTATTCTGTATTTCCAGAAATCAAACTTAACACTAGAAAATCCCACAATTGGAAATTTAATTCAAAACTAGTCTCACCACGCAACCTAGAATCGAACATGGTCAGGAAAGTTTCCAGGAAGACTGGAGGGGTCACACCGGTCCCACTTAAAACCCAGTTAACCTTAGACAAAACTTTCAAGAGCATGTTGACTCCTAGTCCATGGGAAACAACTTTAAGAATTAAATTTCCAAGGGATGAACTAGGTTAAACACACCAAGTTCCAAACTGTACAAGCAATTACAACAAAATTGCTACAATAATTACAAGCAAATAAAACGTGCTTTACATATTGGTGAATAACCACAAATGAACACTCAAGCAAACAATTGCTTCAAATATTTAGTCCAAATTAATCCTTTTTCCCATTCCCATAGGTATTCCTGCAATAAAGAGTTAGCAGCAAAATACAACAAAACCTCCCTCAGCTTTTCTTTGCTTTTGGCAAAGTAGTGATTGAAGGGGAGGGTACTAGCAAACAAAATAATAAATAACTGTAAGTAAAGATTAAAACCAACCCTTAAGTTACACATCTAGAATTTAAACTAAAAAAAACTGTAAAAAATTAATTACATAATAAACATGTAATTAACTATACAAGTTACAAACCCAAAATTAAATATAATTAAACCATATTTTGAATTGGTAAAGGTTACATATGAACTTATGGTACACTAAACATGTAATTAATTGAGGCAAGTTACAAACATTTTATAACTCCTAAACACTTAAATCACATTACTAGGCAAGAATTGCAAATGACATGATTAACATGCAAATAATTCTAGAGAAATTAACATGAATTTAAATATAGGCAAGTTATACACTTTACAACTCCACACCTAAATTAAAAATTAATAGGTACAAGTTACATGTAAATTTACTACCTAATAAACATGCTAGAAATGTAAATTACACTAAAAATTAAAACCGAATGAACATGTAATTTATATTGTAAACTAGAAGCATGTGAACTAGAAGCATGTAAATCTAGAAATACAAGGCATGAACCGGTACACCATAAATTAATAAATTAATTAGAAAATACAATGAATTAACGTTGCACCAATGGAACTCTTCTTCCCTATTGATAACAGTGGCCTATTCCATGCTATGGGAAGACCAAACAGTAGCATACACAAAATGGCAAAATCAAAAGCTTAACCCTGTGTACATGCATCTAATAAACCAATTAACTCGCTAGTACTACCAGTGGCCAATTACATGCAAAATTATTACACACACCTATGAATCTATTAATCTAATTCTATGATAAACGTCGAATCTATTTTAAGCTTGTTGGGAAAAACTACTCACATTACATAATTTCACATTGCATATCGCAAAATTATGAGATGAACAAAACAAACCTTCAATCCCAGAAAAAATAACATGCTGAATAAAATACAGATAAAATATAAAATGGTTAAAGGAAGCAAACCGAAGCCTGTGTGATACCACAGTCTCCTTAAAATAGATTCGCCGCCTCACCGTTGGGTGCTGGAGGTACGCCGGCGTCTACTTCCCAGGATACGACGGTTTTTACCAGCTACAACAGAAGCACCTTCTGATTAGCTTAGCGAACGGACAACGGCAGCACTCTCTCTCAGGAAGAAAATTATAGGAGAAGTAGACTGACAGTGTATGGATGTCAAGGAAAATTCTATATCTCTTTTCAAGGAATAGGGCCTCCTTTTATACACCATGGGGGAGAGGGGAGGAGCCTCTAGCCATCAAGGCTGGCAACTAATGCTAGCAAAACTGCCCAATCAATTTTGTAAAACTGATGAGCCTTAAATGTGTGAGTTATATACACATTTATGAGGCAATTTCTCATTCAACCATTTTTCTCCAACATAAACCATATATATGAGGTGACTCCGAAGTCATTGGGACTATCAGGACACTTCTCATGGGCTACCAAGTTTAGTAGTAAAGACTGGGTTGAATCATCAATTGTAATTGGAGGAAGCCTTGAGATTGCTCTAACGAAGAGAGGTTCATACCTTACATCAGTAAAACATTTGGCTTTTTTGTTAGGCTTGAAGTTGATCCCCGCGGTCTTGAGTTCCTGTACTGAATGATACGAGTACCAATTGTTTCTTTCATGTTTACTAGAGAATTTTTTGAGAAGGTTGACGATGCATTTCTTCATTGGTGAGTACTGACGATAGACAATGAGTTCTTGAGAAGGTCGACGATGAGTTTCTTCATTGGTGTTGCCTCCTCCTCTGTTTTCAGTGCCAGGAGTACTGAAAGCTTTGGGTTCAATAAGTTGCCTGTGCTTGAGTTCTAGAAGATGAGTGGGTTCGTCTAATTGTGAATTTGATTTTGTTGGTTCGTTTTTGTGCGTGCTGGTAATGTTAGTAATGAGATTTTCCACACATTCCCAAAATGAATTATGAGGAGGAGGAGGACTTGGCCTCCTGTTTTGAATGAACTCGTCTATCAACTTCGAGCCTTCTTTTCCAGCAAATTCCGAGTTCATGGTCATCAGTGCCTGGAGGACTTTGAAAGGAAGCTGATTCTCCAGCAAGAACAAGTCACGTTCCACGAAAGCTTTGTCGTGATTCTTCATCTTCATTTTGGCTAGCTTGTTTTTGTGTTTCATGTAGTGAATATATTGGAGGATGAAGCAACCATCGAGGAACATCATCCGGGTGAAGTCCGTGTCATCAATATTAGTGCCCTCAGCATAGCAGTTTCTTGCCTCGATAGCCACGTCTGCAACCTTGTTATACAAGTCGGTTATTGAATATGGTCTACAACTTTTGACATACTCCCTTGTGAATTGAAATTTGAATTTTTCGAACGATTTGAGGTTTGTGTTCTCGTGGTGGTAGGGACCAATAGAAACTAGCTGTGGCTCATAGCATTTCTTGGTGGTCTCGGTCCCCACCTGCAGAAGCATTTGAGGGACCTTCTGTATCTTATGCTTTGGCTTTGTGTTGTTTGAGGACTCACCGGACCCAATTTCTTCATTCATTATTGAACTTAGCCACACATTGTTGGGTTGTGGCTGTGGTTGTTGCAGTTGTGGGTTCGGTGGGCTATGGATTACAACACTCAGCTCACTGTCACAAGATGGAGCCGACATTGTCAGGTAGGTAGGAGGATATACACAATCTAGGAAGAGGAAATATAATTTTTGTCTTATGATTCTTTATCTGCTTAAGATTTGCAGTTTTGAAATTTGTAGGACACCTTAAAAGTACTTTAATTAGCAATTATCTTGTATTTTATTAGATAAAAAAACACTATACAAGTGTTATTGCCTGTTTAAGAATCTTCAAGAAAACAAAAATGAACTAGAGTATATGTTCAAGTAAATTAAAATAACAAGGATTAAATTGACACATCGTGTAAATTACAGGAACTAAATTAATACATCGTTGAGCACGTGTCGACTTTCCATCCACCAAACCTGACAACCGTTATTTATTAGACTAATATGACACAATCCGTTAAATTAAGGGGTAAAATCGAGCAAATTAAAATAATATGGATCAAATTGACACATCGTGTAAATTACAGGGACCATGTGCATAATTTACCCTTTACTATTTTGGTTCCAATTTTTAGTCAATGGTAAATATGATTTTAAAAATAAATTATTAACAAAAATGTATTCCGATCAAGGGACAACCAATATCTGATTAACGTGAGTTTTGCAAGCATGAAGTACTTAACGAGTTTACATATTGCACGGTTCGGATAATCGAAATAAGATTCATGATGGATCTCACAGGCCCAACGGTATGTGCCAGTCCACAGGACTGGCGAGAAGCCTCTCCCATCAAATAAAATAGGAACCAAAATAGTAAACTCTCTTTTTGTTTTCAAACAGTAATTTATCTTTTGGTATGTGTGTCAAAAACTTTGCAAGATTTACAATAAAGAAAAACAAAAACCAAGGGACGTGATTTCTTTTCTGAGCCATGTCTGGAATATATGTGAAACATAACATACTTGTGACTTTCTATAATACATCAAGAAAAAGAAAAAAAAAAGAACAAAGACTAGAAACAGAAAAAAGGGACTCAATTCTTTCAATTAATTTACTTGATGGAGTTATATGATCAAATTAAAGATGTTAATTCTAACATATGTCTTAAAATTCAATGGTTATTGTAGCAGCTAGTTGTCCATATCAAGAGCTAGTTTTCAATATCTGCTAATGATAAGTATTAGATTTTTGTCTTTTCAATACCGATTTACTCCATTATATCGGTTGGAATGTATCAATCAATTCCCGATGCATATCAATTCATAGTGCATATCAAGTTCATAGCTAATACAACTAAGTTTTAATTTTTGAACTCAAATTTTTTAAAAATTATGTGTTTTTTTTTTTTTTTTTGGTGTTTTTTTTTTAAGTAAATTTTTTTAATATTTTTTTTAAATTTACTTTAAAAAAAATTAATAAATCCACAAAAATATGAAAATATACTGTATTTTTTTATTTATTTTATTTTTGGTATTTAGTGAGTTTTTTTTTTTAAAAAAGTCACAAATATTATACTTTTTTAATATATTTACATAAGGTATATTTAAAAACCAAAAAAAAAAAAATACTTAAAATATTAAAAAATAGTGAAATAATAAAATATGAAAAATAAAAAACTTAATTTTCAAAACAGATGATTCAACCAAACAAGGTGAATTCTTTTTTCTTTTTCTTTTTTGGGAAAAAAAAAAAAAACTAAGGATTTGACTCTTTTAACAAATTAAACCCTGAATTTTTAATTATCAATTTAAACTCCAAACTTTTGCTTTGTTTTCAATCTGAACCATTTGTTTATTTTCATTAAGTAAAATCATCGGAAAAAAAATAATATTTTAGTCATTAAACTCAGTAAAAAATAATATTTTAGACATTTTATTTATACTTACATTGAGTTTAATATCTAAAATACTATTTTTCTATCAATCATACTTAACAAAAATAAGCAAATAGTTTTGATTGAAAACAAATCAAAATATTAGGGTTTAAATTGATAAAATTAAAAATTCATAATTTATTTTGTTACAAGTCTCATATGGAGGATTTTTATTTGTAACTGTCCTCATTTTCTTTTAGGTTTACGATTTAAAAAAATTCACAATTATAGCACCCGATTTTTTATATGTATTACTCGATTATCAGTTATTTATCACTGAGCGCTAATATTGGCATATAACGTTAGTGTAGAATTGAATAAGAATTTTTGTCAACTTTGTATTGTGTAGCGGCCAATCTTGGGATGCCACAATATTCAGAGAGTAGGAGCTCCTTTATAATGGGTTGAAAGAAAACCTTCTCCTTCAAATTCATATAAAAATTTAGGTCTTCTTATCATGTATCAGTAATATATCTTTTTTTTCTCGTAATATATATATTGAGTGCACAACCTTGGAAGCTCTCACAACCACCAACACACTTGGATGGTCACCATTTTTTAAACATTAATACAAACCACATCCATGAAATGACTTGGTTGCATCTAAACAAACCAAAAGGTGAGAGGTTTGTATGATGTAATTAGCAAACTATAACAATCTAAGCTGTAGAGTAGACAAGCAAATCACATAGAGAATTTTCTACACTAAACAGTTGATTAGCATTTAAGCTTTCTTTGAATTAAGACTTAATAGGTAGCTTGTTGGTTGAAAACAAGTATATATCTTCTTTTCTGGTTTATGATTAAAAATAAGTAATATAAAAATCATTCTACATGTTTTCCAAAGTGTTTTACAACTGAATTGGATCTTTTAAACACTCGACGGAATAGATCTCATACTTGAAGTAGAAGTTTTTATTTGAACTTTCACATGGAATTTTTCGTCTTTATTATTTTCTCTGTTTTTCTTTTTCTGTTTTTTCGGAGAACTATATTTTTTTCCTATTGGGTCATATCATATGAGTTGCAGAAGGGAATACTTTAGTATACTTTTTTGCCTTGCTAATCAATGTTCAAAACAAAGATGGATCCAACTTTGCCATTGTTGGCTTAAAAAAACACACATTCTCATACTGCTGAAGCATAAGGAGAGTGATTTTTCATTCCTTCTTCATTAGATGCATTTTTCTACTTTCAGAGTATCAAACAAATCAAAACAAAACCAAACAGAACAAAACACCACAATGCAACAATAAGTAGAAACAGAGTACCCTGATTATAGAACAATGCCACATTAACAGTTCACCAAACAAACAAACACAACAAGACCGTAACTTCAAATGAAAAGCTAGAGCAACCTGATATTAAGGTAATTAATGCCACAATCACAGTCCTTTATTCCCTTCTGAAAGCATTGCCATCCCATCATGTCTTAAACTTCAAACATCAAACACCTTCAATATTAAATATAACTATCATTGAAAGTAACAGATAAGTGTGTGCATGAGAGAGAGAGAGAGAGAGAGAGAGAGAGAGAGTAAAGCAAAGCAGCTTGAACATATTCTAACATATTTTGCTGTATTGTTGGTTTTGATTGTACATGAACAAATCTTCTTATAAGATTTTTTTTTTCAACTTATTCTCAATCGGTATTACTCTTCTCTCTCATTCATTTATGAATGTGTTATTTTTTAATCACTCAATATTCTGTCTTGTAAGATATCGTTGGTAGTATAGTTATTTTATTAAAAAAAAAAAAAATCAATTTTATAAGTATTCATCGATCATATGATATGACAGATGCACTCTTCTACTTAAGTTAATTACTTTTATCCCAAGGATAACATTATTTCCAACCTTACTATCTTTATTAATAATCGAACTTAAATAACAATAGTGTTCACTATTAATTTGTTATGTCCTACTTTTCAATCTTTAGTTATCTATTATTTTATTTTGAGAAATGTTATTTATCACTACTATTTACTCACCCTTTTACTTTGCCTTCTATCAATATTCATACAATAAATGTCGTGTGTATGTGTGGCCATTATGTTTTTTAAAAAAGGAGGTACCCATCATATCACATGAGAAAGTATTTTATGTAACAAATACGATATGATATATTATTCCATTCATTGATTGTCATACAGTAAAAGTGGAATTAAATATTTTGTGCTTGACCTGAGGTGCTAAGTGTTCAACTACAATAAATTTCAGTCTCACTTTTTACCACACCTCAATCAATGAATGAAAGGGTAACATATCATAACTATTATATAAAATACTTTCTTAATATATATCTACCCACAGTTACATTTCACATACTAAGTTTTAAGGAAATTGAAGAAAACATTAATATATATTTTCCAGGGGACTATATATATTGTTAGGTACGATATAACCAATAATTATCAACCAATATAAATAGAAATTCTTACAAAATAAACAGACAATTCTTACATCATTCTTGTGGTATTTTTTTTTGTATGAATTGAATTTTTTATTACAAAAACTGATATTTGTTGAAGAAAAAATTTTAGGAATACAAAAATCGCCACATAATCATATTGATGTAGAACAAATAGCCGACGACTTCTTGGAACAATTGGACCAACAAAAGGCAAGAAAAATGTAGAACAAAATTCTATAATTTTTATATTTCTTAATTTTATGATTTTGGAATTAGATTTTGACTAGGATTTTAAATAGTTTAGAATTTTAGTCTCTTAGGTTTCCTAATTTGTGTTGATTTAAGTTTCCTAGTTTATTTGAGAATTTCTTTTCCTACAAGTATTAGGTTTAGTTTATTACAAATAGGCCTACAAGCATATGTAATTCATTAATTCAATCAATAATATTTTAAAGAGTTTTTCTTCTATCTTCCTTGTGGATTCAAGGGTATTCTTATGGATTCAAGAATTCTTGTCTACTAGAACGATATCTAATCTCGTGTGATGTATTCTGCTGCGTCAAGTGGTATCAGAGCAAGGAGTCACTTGGCTCAATGGCACAAGACAGAGTAGATCATGCAAACCCTACTGGTAGTGATCGTGCGATCGAGGCCCTGTGGGTAGCATATGAGAAACAGCAAGAGCAGTTGAACGAAATTCATGATATGCTTATTGGCCTAAATCTTAATGCCAACAACAGGCCACCAATGGTTGATAGGGTCCATGTTGAAGGATTCACCAAAGGTCAACCTGTTCAGAATGCTCCTAGATGTCCCTTTCATTGTCCATCTAATAGTGAGAAGGAGTCTGAACTAGAGTTTGAACCATTTCTAGCCAACTATCAACCCAGAAGGCAACAACAACAAGGGTTTGATGAGTACCAAATGAAGATAGATCTTCCCCAGTTCAATGGAAATTTGCATATTGAGGATTTTCTTGACTGGCTTTCAGATGTGGAGTGATTTTTTAGGATGATGGATGTTCCAAAATCAAAGATGGTGAAATTGGTGGCGTACAAACTAAAAGGAGGTGCTTCCGTATGGTGGGATCAATTACAGAAAAATAGGCATCGACAAGGGGAAGAATCTGTACGGACTTGGCGTCAGATGAAACAACTCCTTCAAGACAGATTTTTACCACCAAATTATGATCAATACTTGTTTCAGTTGAACCAAAATTGCACCCAAGGAAGCTGATCTGTATTTGATTATACAACTGAATTTTGTCGACTTTCAGATCGCAATAATCTGAATGAGACCGAAGGACAACGTGTAGCTCGGTATCTCAATAGGTTAAAATTAACCATTCAAGAAAAGATGGGGTTATCAGTAGTGTGGGCTGTGGATGAAGCACATAATATGGCTCTCAAAGCTGAGCTAATGGAGCGCAAGACAACCTATTTTGGATATCGTTAGAACCTTCCTGATTTGTCGTTTCTTACTAGGGAAAAAGGAAAAAGGGGCTGCCTAACCAACAGTTCCAGTAAATTAGTAGAGGAGTACCGCTGGTAGAGGAGGAAACTAGATGACTGGATCAAGTAGCAGAGAGGCACTTCGAAACACAAATCTTTATGCTAAACCAGTAACGGATAAGTGTTATAG
The DNA here is from genome assembly GCA_030407325.1 of Camellia japonica. NCBI lineage: Eukaryota > Viridiplantae > Streptophyta > Magnoliopsida > Ericales > Theaceae > Camellia > Camellia japonica. Next base: position 15,691,139 of record JAPPVO010000017.1, read on the forward strand.
ATGTGGCAAGCCTGGCCGTCGCTCTAATGTGTGCCCAGAAAGAAGGACTGTTAATTTAATTGAAGAAGAAGATGAAATTGGGGATGATGAAGAAATAGAATATGAAGGTGACTAGTATGAAGGTGCTGAACTCGCCAGAGAAAAAGAAGAACGAATCAACTGTGTTGTTTAAAGGGTTCTATTTACACCAAAAACTAAGGACCTCAGTTAATGTCATAGTATTTTTTGCTCTTTTTGTACCATAAATTAAAAGGTATGTGACTTTATTGTGGATAGTGGAAGTTGTGAAAATTTTGTGGCTAGCTGATTGGTAGCGCACCTAAAGTTGTCTCCTGAACCACACCTCTCTCCCTACAGTATTGGCTGGATCAAAAAAGGACCTGCTGTTAAGATAACCGAAGTATGTAAGGTACCTATTTCTATTGGCAAACATTATAAATCCGATGTATTATGTGATGTGGTTAATATGGATGCTAGTCATGTGTTACTTGGTAGACCTTGGCAATTTGATGTGGATGTTACATCTAGAGGGCGAGACAACACTTATGTGTTTGATTGGGGGTCTTATAAAATTTCTATGAGTCCCTTAAAGCAACACACAATGCCTCTGAAAGTCGAAGCTAAGTCTTTCCTCACTATAACCAGTTCAGAGGCAGAGTTTGTAGTAGATGCGAAAACTTCACAAGAGGTATACACTATGGTTGTGAAAACAAAGCTACCTATGGCCAAGGAGAACACGGTCACACAAATCCCTCAGAAAATTCAACCATTGTTGGAGGAAGTCCAAGAGCTTACTGCTGATGAGTTGCCAGATGAACTTCCACCCATGAGGGACATTCTGTGATGACTCCGACCTCTGCACTATTATATTACATTATTTTAATAAGTCTAATTGCATGATTATGTGTTTAATTGTGTGACTACGTGCTTAATTTTGTAGTTATCTATTATTACATGGAATATCTGTTCGAATTAGCAACTTAAAGACATAAATTGAGAGCCAAGACAGCTTCAGAAACTAAAATATATTAGCTTAATAGACTAATTAGAATATTTAGAATTTTATGGCAACTTTCGTCAAAATTTGATTCGGACAAAAATAATTAGAATGAAATAATTGGAATCAATTAAATTTGGTTAGGATTAATTATCCATAAGTAAGCTTAATTAGCCTAGGCTAATCATACCCTATATAAGGCTCTAAATAAGTCTTGAGCTCATATATACACACACTTGGCTGAGATTTTGAGAAAGTAGGAGAGTTAACTCAACAATAGAGAGAGAGAGAGAGAGAGAGAGAGAGAGAAGAATTGTGAAAGAATTGAAGAAGAATTGAAGAATTAAGCTATAAGACACTTAAATTCAAGCTTTAGGTATGATCTTCAACCCTAATCCTTGTAAACAAAACATGTAGAAGTTGAATTCATCCAAGTTTTGAGTTTATTTGCATGAAATTACACAACAGAGGCATGAATTAGCTTGAATTGGAAGAATTGGGTTGAACTATGTACATGCTTGCATAAGTTGAGTTAGAATTCATGAAATTCTTCCATGCATGGCACTTTTACACCTCAACTTGAAGAGTCCTTCAAGTTTTCATCACTCTTATATCACTTGCATCTTCATATCATTTCAAGTACTCTTAGGCACCAATTGAGCTCATATAAACATGGAATGAGTTAGAAACACATGAAGACAATTTAATTAAGCAAATTGACTATCGAACGGTACTCCAATTGTACATTTGTTATGTGTTTTGTATAGGTGGATGTTTGAGGCCTAGTGACAACATAACCCACTGTGAGTAATAATTTTATAAAGATATGTTCAAGTTATGTTTACTTTCGAAAATGTTATTGCTATCGAAATTGATACATGATTGATTGAATGGCCTATTGAAACGTTATTTTCTCATAATGAAGGAAGTTTTGTTTTGAAATGGTATTGTGGCATCCACTGAATGTAGGCCCTTGCCTAGGGGAGACAATACCATGGCTAGGCCCTTGCCTAGGGGAAACAATTCCATGGCTTTTGGATTGATTGACACACAGAGATCTCTAGTGTTAGACCGTTATGGTCCATTATCATTGAAATGTTATTACTTCATGGATGTACCACACGATTGACATTGAATGATCTTGATGATGAAGTTAATGGATTATTGAGAACTGAAATGAAATTTGGTTTGGCAATGTTATTGAGCTTCATTCATATAACCTCTTTATTCTGTTACTCACTGGGCCCTAGTTCACTATTTATTTATATATGTAGGTGGGCAAGCTGAACATCAGAGTTAAGAAAGCCTCGAGTCTACCCGGGTCAGCCTTTTGAGGAACTTCGAAGTGAAGTAACTAGGCTTAGGTGGAGCCATGCTAGTTGAACCCCTTTTTGCTTGATAAATGATTTTGGTATTTGTGTATACTTTGGGGTTTTGCATAACTATAAGGTTTGGTTGTTTGAACTTATGTAATGTATGTGCATAATGTACGAACGTTTATTTATGATACAAAGTTTGCTTTCTCCATGTATGCATGACTTGATGGATAACGTATATGTTGTATTATACTTCCGCTAGGCCTCGTACTTTATTTTAAATGAAGTTTTGTTTAGAGGCCGTACATAATCTATGATTACTGGCCGGTCATGGCACTAAACCTATAGGGGCGGGTTTGAGCAGTGACAGAGTAGTATCAGAGCACGAGTTATATCTCATTCACTTGTCCACTGAGCTATAGAGGGTTTAGAAGAGACTTTAGGATTACATTCATGTGTATTTGAAATTTTGAGTGAGATGATTTTGCGATTATATATGCAATTGTGTGCATGAATATCTATGTTGTGTTTGTTATAATACAAGTTTCATATAGAAAATGGTGAGAACAAAAGGTGATGAGCTAGAGGAGGCGACCTCCTCAAGACTGGATAGAATGGAACGAATGATGCAAGACATGGCTGAAGCCATAAGACAAAATAGTAGTGGCAACAACAACAACAACAACGACAACCACCACCCCTACCTCCAATACCTGTACCACCTCCAACTCCAGGGTGTCAGACGGGGGACTATACTATTGCTTTGACTAGAGAATTCAAAGTGATGAAGCCACCAGTGTTTCATGGCAGAATTGAACCATTGAAGGCCGAGGCTTGGGTCTTAGGGATTGAGAAGTTGTTTAAAGTGTTCCTATGTACCGAAGCTCAAAAGGTACAACTAGCTGCATTTACATTGGAAGATGATGCAAGGAGTTGGTGGATGTTGGTTTGAGATGAGAATAAGGATGTTACTTGGGCTCGATTTCTAGAGATCTTTTATGAGAAGTATTTCCCATAATATGTGCGGGACAGGAAGGTGTCTGAATTCATGGAGCTCAAGTAGGGAAAGAAATCAGTTGCCAAGTATAAGGCTCAGTTTACAAAGTTGGCTCGCTTGGTACCCTATATGGTAGATACAGACTACAAGAAAGCTAGACAATTTGAGGGAGGTCTGCATGACCCAATTCTGGATAAAATCAATGTGCTCAAATTGCTGACATATGTGGATGTACTTGATAGAGCACTACTAGCAGAAGGTAATGTAGCTAATCATAAACAGAAGTTTGAGTGGAAGGGCAGAAAATAGAATTTTAATAAGGGGGTAACGTCAACAAATAACAAGTTCAAATCTGGTAGTTCTAGTAATATTGGTTCAAGTCAAGGTGGTAGTTCAACACCAACTTGTATCGCATGTGGAAGGAAACATTGGGGTGTTTGCTACCGCGCATTAGGAGCTTGTTATCACTGTGGAAAGATGGGACACATCACAAAGGATTGTACACAATCACATTAAGTGGAAAGAATGGTACTGCAAGTTCAACTAGATCCACTCCAACAACAGGAACAAACGCGACACCCACTGCAACAAGAAATGAACAAGGCAATGAAGGGTTTTTGCACTGATTCCGGGGGATACTCAAAATATTGAGGCAGTAGTGTCAGGTACAATCTCCATATGTGGTAAACCGGCTTATATTTTAATTGATTCAGGATCTGTAGACACCCCATTTTTGATCGCCCTTACGACTTGGACGTCATCGCTTGTACACCCAATGATGAGTGTTTATGCTTGTCAAGTGCTCGAAGTCCTCAGTGGAATGCCACAGCTTTGAGCCTTTCAAATCATGCACCCCTGTTGCCTTGTTTTTGGACCAAAACCTTGGATTTTCAAGCCTGAAATCTATGGTGGCCTGCCGACCACTAATGTGGCCTGCAGGCCACCAATGTGTTTTGCAGATATTTTGTGACAACTGTGAAAGCTGTTTGCACAGATGCTTGTATCTGCTCCCACGTGTATGGTTGGATGTTTCTGAGGGAAATTCATGTTTCTCTATATATAGAGGACCTCCCTTCTTGCCATGGGGTTAGAAAAATTTTGGAGCAAAATCTTTCCTCTCTCTCTACAATTCTCTCTTTCTCTTGCAAATTTCTTCACCTTTGCCTATACACTCTTCACTTTTGCATATACACTCTTAACCAAATCTCTCCATCTTTGAGCTGAGGTACCTTTGAGCCTCGTTTAAGCTCTTGAAGGTGTGTTTTCCTTGTTTATTGCCTAGAAAGTGATTTCCTCTTCAAAGGTATAAAGCTTTGCCTCTTTACTTGCTTTATTTACTCTTTTTCCTACTATTTTCCAACTATTTTTGGGCTGTAAAAACTCTATATTTTTAGGCTGAAACTTGGGTTTTAAGACCAATAAAGGTTGAGGGGTGGTTCACTCTTCTTTATACTTTGCTCTCAAGGCCTTTACCCTTGTGTTTCCCACCTTTACACTATCTTTTTTTGAGCTTTTAAACACTTAATTTTTAGAGTTATTTTAGTGGCTAAAATCATGTTTTGAAGTCCAAAATTGGAGTGGTTAGCCTCCCCTCCTTGGGTCTTGTTCACTAGCTTACATAGCTCTATGTTTTAGCTTATTATTCTAGCTATTTTTGTCTTAATTCCAATATGTTTTAGGACTTATTTAGCACTGTTTTAGGACTATTTTTAGCTGCTTGTTATATTTGAGCTTTGTATTGCATGCTTGTAGTGTAATGGTCCTCAAAGGTTTGGTGGTTTAGGCCTTGGACACCATCTTATTTGAGTTGATAGCATTTATTTATGGCTTTCCATACTTGTGATTACTCTTAATCACCTTTGCAACCTCCTTCCTTTCTTGGTTTTTGTTTTGCTTTGAAAGTGCTTTCAAACTACTTGTTTGTTTAAGCATGAGATTGAGATGTTATGCTTAACGGTTTAATCCCTTTGGGGGTTCATTACCAACGGTATGATGTTTCTTTCATGCCCAAAGCAACTCTTGGTTTGAGCCCTCTTTCCATTAGAGCACTTAAATTCACCTTTGGACTCAATTGACTAAAGAATGGATGGTAATCTAAAATGAAGTAATAAAATTGAGGCTAAAAAAGGTGCAAAATAATAACTTGTTTGGGTTCAATCGGACATTAATTGAACCCTTGAGTCTTGAGTTGTTTCATATTCATTAGTGATGAAAACGGTTCAAGATTCATTGTCAACTACTTCCCTTGATCTTTCATGATAGGAAGGTGGTTTTGAGAGTCTTGTTTTATTGCATTCATTGAACTTGTACACTTGATTCATAAGCCATCATGCAATGAAATTGCATCCATTGATGGTTTGTAAACCAAGTTTACTACTCCTTTGAGCTATTCATGATAAGGAGGGGTAAATTATGCTAACAAACCCTTGAGAATACACTGTCTCTGCTCTATTTACTCTCTGTTGCAGCAGGACAACCTAGTCAGCAGTGGCCGGCAGGCCACTATTGGTGGCCGACAAGCCATCATCAATGGATGGCAGGCCCTCTGCCAACCACCAGTGCAAAATCCAACAGTGTACTTCCCCAGCAAAACAGAGTTGGTATGGAGGTAGAAATCAATGCAAGTGTTTTACTATGTAATAGAGGCATTCAGCAGCAGAAATAGTAGCCTTTTTGGGTGGAAATCCGTGCATGCATGAGCACTCCGTGCTCCTCGGGCATGTTTTGGTCTAAATACTTAGCTTAGATATTTGTTGTAATTAATTAGTTGTAGCTAATTGTTTAATTTTGTGATTAATTAGTTAGCTAGAATAGTTGATTAATTTATTGTAATAATTAGTTAAGTAGTTTAGTTAATTTATTCATTTGGGTTTGTAATAGTTACTTAATTAGTTAGCTAGTTAGTTTATTCAGACCATCCTGTGCAAGGGCGCAATGTTGTAATAATGTGTATCTCTTCTAACCCCACGTCTTTCTCCCTTTTATTTACTAGCTTATGATGGTTAGTTTAGGGTAGTTTAGGATATCATGTTTTGTTTAGCATTCTTCATGTCTGCATCCACTTGTTTTGCATGCACCGAGGCTCGGTTCATCATGCTAACTTGCATTATTAGTTTAAATACTTTTTTGAATACATGCTTAGAACACATACTATCAAATTGATTCATATGCTATATTAGTAGCCGAGCCTAGTAATTGCATATCGCATGTGTTGCATTAGTCATATCGCATAGTTAGGAATCATGCATTTTTCTAACTAGTTTCTCTTTTGGCTTGGAGTACTAGGTGAGCCTTTACTCGCTTTAGCACATCGCATGTTGATGTTGCCATATTTAACATACTTTCCATGAGGCTAATTGCTTAAGTACTATAATTGCTTGAATGCCTGTGGATGAAGTCTAATTACTTGAATTGGAATAATTTGAGTAATGTTCATATGCGATCACTTTTTCAAGTGGTACATATTCAAAACAATTTTCCAAACAAACATGAATGAAGTGTTCAAATTCTTGCAAATTAGTCTATACTTGTGTGGGCACATCACATAGTAATGCTAGCCTAATAATCGGAACAAGAGCATATAATGTAGATAAGATTCATATCATGATTAGTAGAGGCTGATCTTTGATCAGGCGAGTGGGGGTACTCAATTCATGACCTTCCCCTCTCATACCTAAGTTCTTGAGCTGAGACAATCTTGCTGATGATGGACACGTGGCCTTTGGCACGAGTCATGGGTTTCTTAAATTTCCCAAAAAAAAATATTTAGGTGGCAACTCTGTATCTAGATAAGCAGTCCATTTTTGGCAATTTGATTCAAAATTGATTTTTCAAAAGATTTGCCTGATTTGGACTCTTTGGTGTTTATCTATTTCACATTGCACTTGTGAGATCGGATTCATAACTGTGGGAGTCCGATACTGTAGGGCTTCTTCATCCTCCGAAAGGGAGCACGAAAAAGTCGAGCTACAGTTTCTAGCGACTTTGTTAGGGAAATTAGAGAACTTGACTTGAAATTCATGATGTGAAATTTTATCTACACTTATATGTTTCTTTGTATTACATTTGCATTGGTACGCTTAAGTCACTGTGTTTGCCATCTGCTATTCTTGGACAGTTTGTTTGAGGCTTGCCTAAAAGCTTGCCAAAAGGCTGACTGGTCACAAGCTCTGCTATGATGGGAACACAACCCTTAGATCTGGACTACCACTGTACCGTTTGATCCTCCTTTCACTTCTCAGTGTTTGGTGTGAAAGGTATATTAGGTAGTCTTGTTGAGGTACCCTTCTGACCATTCGACCTAGTTGCATATCAAAAAGCCATACCAAACTAGGATAAGATGCTCACTCGAATACAGGATTGCGTGAAACCGCTTTGTTTGAATAGTGAACCCTAGTTCCTGACGAAGCTAGGACAGGGTAACCTTACCCCCTCATAGGGGTGTTTTGGCTCTCTTTACTTGGTATGTGCTTTGCAGTGAAATTGTACAGGGGTGCATCATATCAGTGGTACAGTTGGTATTTATTTTGGGACAGAATTCAATGTGGAATACAGTCACGCAGTTGTGATCATATCTATTCTAGTGAAATTGGGCTGAGGTGCTATCTATTTTCTCTTTTGCGAGGTAGTCCTGGAACCATAGCTTTAGAATGCTTTGATATCCCCCAGGTACTTTGGACTCATGTCGATAGACTTTGTCAGATCAAAAATTTAGTTCAGAGGTAGCTAGTGTTTGCTTTATTTTCGCCGGTGGTGAGACGAAGGAGGGCCATACAGGGTTCACCAGTTCCACTGTTCCGGCATTCACTAGTTAGATTACCTTCGTTCAGCTCATCTCAGGCATCTACCCCTATCATGGCTCAGCCTCTGACAAATTTGGAGGAATTATTACTCCATTTGCAGCAAACAATTGAATCCTTCCAGCATGACGCGACCCGTCAGGCCGAGGTTACTATCTAGGCTACAGTAATAGCAACCATAGCCAGCAACGGCCTCTACATCACATGTACCCACCGCGGCTATCCCTGTGCCCGGTACCACAGCTAATGCTGCCACTGCTCAAGATCCACAAATTGAGGGTGTTTTGATTTTCCCAGTCCAAGCAGAACCCATCCCAGCACAAACTTCCAGAGCCCCAATTTATCAAATCAAGGCATCGTTCGAATTCAAGGTTAATCCAGCCGTGCTCAAAGTCAACAAGCTGGAAAAGCTGTTCAAAAAGGCACAGAGGGTCAACTCTATTCCAGGCATAGAAGATGTGCACACCAAATCGACAGTTACCTTATCGGAGTGGTTCAAGATGTCGCGTATTGACCGCTTCGATGGCTTTGGGGATCCAATGGTACATTTGCGTCTGTTTTCTGATATCCTACGACTAATGGGTTTGACCCGAGTATAGAAGTTGTCACTATTCAGATGAACCATGTCTGGAATAGTTGCCATCTGGTATGCTAAATTGGAGGACTTTGTAAGAGTTGACCGAATCCTTCGTTGCTCAATATTCCTATAACACGCAGATCGAGGTCACAACTCGTGATCTTGAGGTAATGCGTCAGGAACTAAAGGAGGGTTTCTCAGAGTTTGTTATTCGATGGAGGGCAAAGGCAGCTATGATGGAAAGCAGGCCTCAGAGAAAGAGCAAGTTCGTATAATTATTAGAAATTTACACGAAAGGCTATTGCAGAAAATGATAGTCCTCCTATTATTCAACTTTAAGGACCTCCATGAAATTGGGGTTCAAATCGAGGATGCCATCAGGCAAGGGATCATTGTGGAAGGTAATGAACCTATGAGGAGGAATGTTGTTTGTAGCTCCAATGGTAGCACAACTGTGAAATGCTCAGAAGTAAACACTGTCATCACTCCCATCAATAGCCAAAAACCCACCACTTCAACTCGGCCCCAAGTCTGAAATTTCTATCCTCTTTACATGAGTCTCTCTTAAGCCTTGAAAATGCTGCTAGAAAAAGGATACCTAGAGCTCCTAGAACCCCGACCCGTCCCAAATCCTCTTCCACCAAGACATGACCCCGCTAAATACTGTGTCTATCATCACAGCACGATCATGATACAAACCGTTGCATCCGCCTCTGTCATAAGATTCAGGATCTTATTGATACAGAGACCATAGCTCCACGAAAAGGACCTCAAGCCCCCATTAACCCATTATCTTCACACCTCAACATAATCCATACATTATCATCCACCTATAACCCCAGTATATACATCACCTCAGCCCATTTACCCAAGCCTGAGGTGTTCATTCCAGAAAGCATGCACTTGAACCCCAATCATCTCAAACCCATGAACCCACTACTTCTGAGCTAATGAGCATGATTGAAGATTTGCAGAGAACTGTAGTAGATTTAGCCTTTGGGATTTTGGCTCCATCATCAACCATATCACATGCCAGAAATTTCATGCCAAAAGGCTTCCCAATCTTGGGGCGAGCTGCAATTGAAAAGGGCTAACTCGAAGCCATTTCAAGTTTGGGTGATGACATGTCAACAATAATTGGGCCTCGCCTCAATATAGTCACTCAATCCCTTGGCAAAGCTGAAGCAAGTTGCAAGAACAAGGTCGAGGCAAGTATTGATCCTTATGAACAGCTTCAATGGGCTATTAAGGCGTTGAAGGTCAAAGGGCTGAACAAACAGCAAGTGCTTGCAGTCGTTGCAAAGACTGTGGAAGACACTTTTGTCGCTCAGGTTGGGAGCATTTTGGATCTAGGGATAAACCATGAAAAGGGATGCCATACCAGAAACACCTATTTCAGCTCCAATCCTGCATTCGTAAGAGATCATTAAACCCAGTCATCACCTGCCAACCCCTCTGTCAACCGTGTCAGGACTGGTAACCACACCTTCAATCCCCTTTATATGACCTTATCCAAAGCTTCCAAATCCTTGTAGGACAAGGCCATCTCAAACCACTTGACCTCGGCCTCTCCTTGATCCCCTTCCAGCCAAGCATAATGCTGCCAAGTACTGTGCCTTCCATCAACAAACTGGCCATGACATTGACGGTTGTTTTCGTCTTCGTCATGAAGTTCAAGATCTGATTAACAATAAGGTCATCACTCCACCGGGTCCTACAAAGTCTATCGGCATTGGATCGATGAACTGGGGCGATAATGTGATTATGTGATCGGGGATGAACCACCTGCTGATGGCGTTCATTTTACTTCAGACGTGGTGGATGGCACGCGCTGTTTTAGCACTTTGAAAATGCTGTTTATTGTACTTTCAGACTTGGGTATTGAGTCAGTCTCATTGTATGTAGCCAGTCTTGTTGTGTGAGGTTAATGACTTCGGGTGTGTTAACTCGGGCATCACTTTCTTGTTTTGTGTTTGTCTTTTTCACTCTTTCTTTTGTGTCTGTTTCTATCATTGAGCCAATTGTGCTAGAAGATCTGAATGAAATGACAATGCTTTTCCATTTACTTCTTTGTGCCTTTAAATCATTGCATTGAACAAAGTTTTTCGAAACTATTTCCAAAACTGTGATGAAAACAAAGATGAAGGAATTCCTCAGGATTTGCAAAAATTTGATCAACTGAGAGAAAGAGAGGCCTGCTAAGCCCTTGATGAATGAGATCATATCTATTAATGTGAGTACTGAGGAGGATCCTGGTTTGATCCAGATTGGTTCTACATTGTCTTCAAAAAAGCACGAGCGACTAGTCGCTTTATTAAAAGATTTCAAAAATGTTTTGCGTGGTCCTATGAAGACATGCTTATAATTAATCTTGAGATTGTATAGCATAGGATTACTCTCAGCCTTAAGACTCGACCCGTTTGCTTGCAAACCTTGAACCTTGATTCAGAATGTTCAACAATCAATCACAATATGAGTGTAGACACCCCATTTTTGACCGACCTTAAGACTCAGACGTCATCGTTTGAGCGCTCGATGATCGCGCATGTTTGTGCTCGTTTCGAGTTTTCGGAGTTTTCGGCTGAGTGCCTTACCTCCGGGCCTCTGAACTCTTTGTGTTTTGGCTTGGTTTGTGGACCATGCCTTGTTGACCTTGCCTGGAGGGGGGGGGGAGAGAGGTCTGTAGACCACTTTTTGTGGTCGTAGACTACTTTTCCCTCTTGTAGGCTAGTTTTCGGTTTCCGGAACCTTCGACCGCGCGCCTTGTCTCGGGACCGCTTAACGTTCTCCTCTTGGCTTGGTTTTTGAACCATGCCTTTTTGCCTTGGTCTAGAGGGACACAGAGGCCTTGTAGACCACTTTTTGTGGCCGTAGACCACTTTTCTCTCCTGTAGACCACTTTTGGTGCCCGTAGACTAGTTTTCGAGGCTTCCAGCTGCGCGTCTTGACCCGCGGACTCTTGTCTTGCATCCTTTTTGGTTTGTTTTTGGCACAAACCTTGTTTTCCTTACTTGGAGGGTGGAATAGGGGTTGTAGACCAGTTTGTCTCCCTGAAAACCACTTTTCTTCCCCGTTAGCTAGTTTTCTGGTCAGCCAACTGGTCTTGGTGGTCTTTGGACCACCAAAAGTGGTTGGCAGCCATGCCACCACCTTGCTTTCTTGGTGCAGACCACCTCTCCCCCCCTGCCGACCACTTTTTTTTTTCTTGCAGACCACTTGTGCTGGTCGGCCAACCAGTGCAAGTAGCTGGCTGACCACTTCAACTGGTCGGCAGCTTTCCTACAGTTTCCTGTAGATATTTTCTTACCAGCTGTGACAGCTGGTGAGCACAGAAACCATCCTCCATACACGTGTATGGAGGGATTGCATCTAGCTTCAAGCTTGTTCAACAAGCTTGAGGCTTGGTTTTCTATATAAGGGAGGCCCTCTCTCCCTTCTCCGGGTTCAAAATTTTGGCTTGGAGCTATACATATACTTCTATCTCTATCTTTCTCCCTTTGTCTCATATTTGTGCTTGAAAGTGCCTTTTCTTCACACTTTTGCACACAAACACATAGTGAAACACCACACTCTTGGAGCTGAGGCACCTAGAAGCTGGTTTTGGTGTTTTTGGGTTGGTTTGAGCTCAGAAAAGCTGCTGGAGTTGCAGCTTTGAAGTTGTTCTACAAGGGTGAGGTTCTAACCCCTTAAAGCTTTGTTTTGGTTTAAGTCTTTGGCCCTATTTGCATGCTGATTTAGGCCTAACTTTCTACTGCAAAAAGCTCTGATTTTAAGTGTTTAAGATGTTGGTTTGAGACCTCTTTCGTGTTGGGGGTGGTCTACATCCTCTTGTGCCTTGTTTGGCTTTGTTTTGTACCATCCTTTTAAGCTATTGGGACCACCTCTTTTTGACCTTCTCACCACTAAAACTCAAAGGAATTTCAGTGGTGGAAAGGGTGTTTTGAGGTCCCAAATAGGAGAGGGTCATCCCCTCTCCTTGTATCTTGGTTGCTTCCCTTGTTGGCCTCATGTTTGAGTATGTTTATCTAGCATATGTTGGCCCTATATCAGCCTATTTTTGGCCTTATTTTAGTATGGCATACCTCTATTTTGGCTTAGTTTAGGCCACCCTTACATGCTTTATACACTTGTAGTGTAATCCTTGCAAACTAGCCTTGTATGCCTCATGTTTTAGCATGTCTTGCTAGCCCATTTTGGCTCTATCTCAGCATGTTTTTGGTGTTTTTTTAGCATGCCTTAGCTCTATTTTAGGTTGGTTTGATAGCATCTTGCATGCTCCTTGCACTTGTAGTACATTTCCATTCACTAGCCTAACATGCATCATGCTTTGGACCATCATTCTAGCATGCTTTTGGCTCTACTCAAAGAAGCTTTTGTTCATGTTTTACCATGCTTGAGCTCTGTTTTATGTTGTTTTGGTCATGCATGCCTTGCTTTGTATAGCCATAGTGCATTCTAGCTCACTAGCCTTGAGTTTCCAAGTCACTAGCATGCATTGCTTGGGCTATTTGCATGATTTGACATCATTTAGTATGTGATTTCAGAGCATGTTTCACTACCATGCCTTCACATCTTTCACTCTTTCAATGCTTTGGAGGGTTGGTGCTTTATGCCTTAAAAATGAGCCATTGTGTATGCCATCTTGCCTAGGCTTTTGGGCCACCATTTCAGTGTGTTTTTGGTCTTCTTTTGCCATAATACAACTCTGACTTTTGTTGGTAAAGTCATCTCATGCTTGGTTTTGGTAGGTGTAGTGTACTCCTCCTTATTGGCCTTGCATACTTCATGCTTCATGCCCTTCATGCTAGCATATGTTAGCTCTATTCCATACATGTTTTAGCATCATTTTGACATGCTCTAGGACTGTTTTAGGTTGCCTTGGCGATATGGTTCATGTATTGCATAGTTGTAGTGCAATTGGCCTTGCTAGCTTTGAGTTTTGAGCACCATAGCATGCTTCATTTGTGACATGTGCATGATTTGGCATCATCTACCATGTTATTTTAGAGCATATAGCATTTCCATGTTCCCACTTTTTCACTCTTTGAATGCTTTCAAGGGTTGTGCATTATTGCCTTGTTTGGGGACCAATGCGTATGCATGCTTGTCTAGACTTGTGAACTCCCATCTCAGCATGTTTTGGTCCTTGTTTTGACCTATTTGAGCTCTGTCCATGATTGGTTCAATCATTTGTGCCATGTATTGCATGCCTCTTGTGTAGTCTCCTTGAGTAGCCTTGTGCCTTAGGCCCTCTTGCATGACATACTTGGGTTGTTTGAATGGTTTGGCATCATTTCATACATGATTTCAGAGCTTGTAGTGTTGTCACACTTCCACATTTGTCACTCCTTGCTCATGTTTGAGAGATGTGCTCTTATGCTTAATTGGTGAGCCAATGCATGTGCATGCATCATCTTGCCTTTCATACCATCCTTTCATAGCATTATGGCCACTGTTTTGGCATGATTGAGGTCTGTCCATATTCGGTTTAAGTCCATTGAGCATGTTGTTTGAATGTTGTTGTTGCATTGTGTTTGCATGTTGTTTGCATGTGCATGCATTGCATTGAGTTTGCATGCCATTAGCTTTGTTAAGTTGATCATGTTTCATTGCATGTGTTTGGATTGGATGTCAATCCAAACATGAGAAACGAGGGATGTTTCATACTTGAAGTGATGAAACGTGCCTCAATTCTCGGTCGCCGAGCCTCTTGATCATGCATGATAGAGGTCAAGGCTCTTATGTGTTATTTGTGCATTCATTCACATTGATTCGTGCAATCTTGGCTTCTCGGCCATCGTGCATTGCGATGCTCGATTGGTGGCCCGAGAGTCGAGAACTACACTCCCTTGATAGGGAGAGTGGTTGTGTACACATACCTTGCGAATACACTGCCGTGCCCCTTCTTGTTCTCTGTTGTAGCAAATTGGAAGTGTGGCAGATTTTCTGGTCGGCAGACCAGAAAAAGTAGCTGGCCGACCACTTTTTCTGGTCTGCAGGAAATGTAAGTGGTCGGCAGGTGGTCTACACCACCAATAAGTGGTCGGCAATGCTCCTGGAGGTTCCCATGATGGAGTAGAAGCTATCTGGAGCTTTGTGCAGTGTCCTGAGAACAATTGCAAACAGAGGCAAGTTGGGGTATAGCGATGGATTTCCGAACGAGGCGACCGAGCATGCATGCACTTCTCGCCCTAAGGACCTCTTCTTTTACTGCTTTACTTAGCTTCTTTACTTACCTAGCTAATGCTTTGATTTTGTACTTAATTAGTTAATGCGCTTAACTATTCAATTTGTGTTGTAATAACCAATTAGTTAACTAGGATTAGTTAATTAGTTTCATTTTGTAAGAAGTAGTTTAATTAGCTTAGATTAGGTAGTTAGCTTATTATTCAGACCCTCCGTCGAGAGGGCACAACTGTTGTAATAAGCGTGCGTATGTGTGATGCATGTCTTCCAACCCCCATTTCTTTCTCCCTTTTACTTCACCGCTTTCAATGGTTAGTTTAGGGCATATTTCGATTAGCATCCTTATGCTTGCATGCGTGCATCCATTCATCTGTCTTGCATGCACCGGGCTCGGCGCATCATACAAACTGCATTGTATTTCAATACCAATTTGAATACATGTTATCAAGTTGCATTTACATGACATCCTAGAATAGCCGAGCCTATTTTAGCTGCATTTTTGCATGTGTTGCATTAGGCATTGTTGACATAGCTAGGATCATGCATTGATTACTAACTAGCTTCCTTTTTGGCTCGGAGTACATTGTGAGTGTTTATGCTTTAGCATCCTTGCATGAGTGTGAGTGCTGCCATGATATGCTTGCCATGAGGCTATCTGCTTATGTGTATAACTACATGAATGCCTGTGGATGAAGGTTGGATTGCTTGAATTGGAACAATTCATCAAAATGCGAGTTTTAAGCCCACTTTGCGGAGTGGCAAAATCATGTTTTCTAAGCCCACTTGAGTGGCAAATCCGTGACTTAGCCTGCTTACGAGTAGCAACTTCAAACCATTTTCAAACAAACAAACATGAGATGTTTTGTTCCAACTTGAGTGATTTAGTCTATACTTGTATGCTGTGCGCATCACATAGTAAAGCTAGCTAATAAACCGGAATAAGAACACATGTGTTTTCAAAAACAACATATCATGTTAGTAAAGGCCGATCTTTGATCGAGCGAGCGGGGGTGCTCATTGCATGACCTTCCCCTCTCGTACCCAAGTTCCTGAGCCGAGGCAACTTTGGTGATGATGGACACGTGGCCTTAGGCACGAGTTAGGGTTTCCTAAATTTTCCCAAAAACAAAATATTTAGGTGGCGACTCTGAAATTTGGCAAAGCAGTCCATGTTTGGCGCTTTGTGATTAAAATCGATTTTCCAAAATGATTTGCCGGATTTGGACTCTTTGGTGATTTATCAGTCTTACATTGCACTTTGTGAGATTAGATTCAGAACCGTGACAGGAGTCCGAACTGTAGTAGCTAAGAACAACAATTCGTGCCCTCGCACGTGGAGCGGAGTTCCGGGCAGTCTACAATGAGGCTTGCATGGCCAGATTTGAAGTAGCCCTTGAACTAGGGGCAATAAGGTCGTATGTCATCAAAGGAGGCTTGCATGGTAGGATTTGAAGCAGCTCTTGAACTAGGGGTAGGAAGGTTAGATGTCATCAAAGGAAGCTTGCATAGCTGGATGAGAAACAGTCCTTGAACTAGGGGCAAAAACGTCAGATGTGATCGAAGATTCAAAACTTGGTCATTTCTCAAGCCAATGAAGATCGGCAAGAAAACCAATGGAGAGAAGAAAATTTTTGCTAAAGGATAATCAAGTTCCTATCCATGACACTAGGGGCAAATTCAGAGCCAATTGGATGGGCCCTTACATCATCAAGACTATTTAGTTAGAAACAGCAGCCATTCTCATGAATTCCGATGGCTTAGAGATCCTATGGCCAATCAACATGGACAAGTTAAACTTTTCTATCCTTGAGAGGCTTGCTGGGCCGAAAACCCAGAAGGGCGACCCAGGCAAAAGTTAGAGCAAGGCAAAAGAAGAAATAAAAACAAAGAAAAAAAGAAAAAGAACAAAGAAGAAGAAACAAAGAAAAAAGAAGAAAAGGAAAAGAAAAAGAAAAAGAAGAACAAAGAAAAATGAAAAGGAAAAATAGAGCTCGCAAGGGTGAAAACCTGAAAGGGTGGTCTTGGCAAAAGTTAGAGAACAAAAGGAGAGTGTTAATACCTGAGTGTACCCTAAACCCCGGGAACTACGTACGTCCTGATTCCCATCTTTGGGATACATAGACAACTTCATCCTGAAGTTTGGCCCTAACCATTTTCAGTTTACTGGTCTCATCTATATTGATTGGCTGATCCTTGTTCAACTCGATTATCTTATCCATGTCCAGTTGGCTCATCTTCATTCAAAATCGATTGTCCTATTCCATTGGAAGATTCAACTGCAAGACAATTCAAGTTCAAATCTGAGGTTGTGCATCTCAAGAGTTAATTCCACGTTGGTTGAGCAGTGGCCATTTGCAAAAATAGTTTTCGAGGATTTTTAATGAGGTTGACTAATTTTTTCAAAAATTATTCTATTTTTCCAAAACTGGACCATTTCTTGAACCCATAAAAGGAAAATTTTTAGTACTCACAACCTGACTTGCATGATTTCAAAGCAAAAAGTCGAACAAGCATGTTAATCTAACTCTCATGTTGGTCAAAATTGTTTTAGTAGAAAGCCAAAAAAAAAAAAAAGGCCAAAATGATGAACTACGGGCACAGTCAAGTTAGGTTTTCTATCTTTTCCCCATTATCAATGCATTCACCAGAAAGGGCACAATTGAAGCTAGCAGCAGGGGCCAAAAGCTCTCTCATCCTCCAAGCAGCAAGGTATCAAGCCAAGTGCGAAACACGAACTAGAAATGGAGCAGGATATTTGACCCCCCTTCATAGGGTCCATAACTTCCAACTTATCCATCAACCATACTTGGGAATGGATAAAAAAAATAAGAGAGATTAAAGGATAGAGAGTTGTGCGCTGAGAGAAAAAGAAAGAAAAGGGCTTTTCAGAGAAAATAGAGATTCAGTGCCAAAGTGACGTGAAAATCACAAATAAGAAAGGGTGGGAAACAATACTTGGAGAAGCTGTGGGCTCCTCGTGAACTGAGAGGACTCCTACCAGTGGAAAATATTCGAGTGTTGTGTTTGTTGTTTTTGTTTGTCTCGATTCTTGTTTTGAGTCGTTGTGAGTGTAAATAGATGTGTTAGATGTGTTTTTACTTTGTTTTTCCTTTGTTGAGTCGTGGTGTACTGTGGTCAGTCGTAGGCTCAATACCCCGGTTAAGAATTCATTCTTGGTTTCAATTTCAAAAATAAATCATTTTGTGCTTAGAGTGCTCTGTCATTCCCAACATAATGTGCAAAACAGAATTTCTTTCATTCAGAAACTGCAAGGTCCAACCCCAATCAAAAGAAAGAGCAATAAAACAAGGACCTATCTAAAGCTCCATAAGTTCCAAACTGCAAAAGCAAAAGAGAAGAGAGAAAATAGAGAAAATTGGAGCATCTGATTTTTTTTCATCATTTTCCGAGTTTTCATTTTGGATGCACCTTCTTAGGCCTTGTCATTTCTTCGGAGTATGAGTATACCTCGACCTTAAGCTCAAGCTCAAGCCTACTTCAAGTCAGAATGGCGATCAAGCCTGCTTCAAGCTAGAATGGCGATCAAAGTGCTCTCCCTAAGTACCATTCCCTACCAGAGACATCTTAGTTATGTTTGCAATGAGTTCATAGGAGACAAACTGCGATGGTGGAAACTAGAGTTTGAATGGCGATGCCTAGAACACAAAGGTTTGGAATTTTCAAGACTAAAGTCTGGTTTAAATACCCAGGGATGTATTCTTGGCTTGAAATCTGTATGGCAACCCCA
Source organism: Camellia japonica (assembly GCA_030407325.1). Classification (NCBI taxonomy): domain Eukaryota; kingdom Viridiplantae; phylum Streptophyta; class Magnoliopsida; order Ericales; family Theaceae; genus Camellia; species Camellia japonica. Next base: position 15,709,759 of record JAPPVO010000017.1, read on the forward strand.
TAGGTTGAGGTAACGTGTATGCGCCTCAATTTTGGATACTAAACCTACCTAGTCTATCACCCCGTTGGAGAATAGGAAAAGTTGTGAATATGATCAGGAAGAAAAGTGGCATCCGTGGCTTCTACATGCAGAGGTTACCCATTGTCAGCATTTGAGGGCCTTTGAACTGTGAGTTGAAGGTAAGAGTTCGAAGAACACAAGAGGGAGATCTTGGTCAGAGTAGAGCGGTTCATCGTCACTCACCTCATGAGGTGCTTTCTAAAGCGCCGCTTCGCTTGTTTATTGTATTCCCTAAATATCATGCACTACATTGCTTGAAACATGTATCATATCATTGCACTTATTGTATTTATTTGCATCTTGTGTTATCTTGTATAATTTATCCTTTTACGTTGAGTAGTGTTTAGGATCGTTATCCCGCGAGGCTTTTCTTAGGACCTCTTCTCATGATTTCAGCGTGGTTCGAGTGTTCTTTTCCTCACACGATTTCAGCGTGTTTGGAATTTATCTCAGGATGCATGGAACGCGACCCTGGGCGGTTTTCTCAAGACCTCTTCTCACGATTTCAGCGTGGTTAGAGTGTTCCTTTACTCACACAATTTCAGCGTGTTTGGAATTTATCTCAGGATACGTGGAACGCAACCCTGAGCAGTTTTCTTAGGATCTTTTCTTACGATTTCAGCGTGGTTTGAGTGTTCCATTCCTCACACGATTTCAGCATGTTTGGAATTTTTCTCAGGATGCGTGGAACGCGACCCTGAGCGGTTTTCTCAGGACCTCTTCTCACAATTTCAGCGTGGTTAGAGTGTTCCCTTTTCCTCACACGATTTCAGCATGTTTGGAATTTATCTCAAGATGCATGGAATATGACCCTAAGCAGTTTTCTCGGGACCTCTTCTTACGATTTTAGCGTGGTTTGAGTGATCCCTTCCTCACACGATTTCAGCGTGTTTGGAATTTTTTTCTCAAGACGCGTGTAACGCGACCCTGAGCGATTTTCTCAGGACCTCCTCTCATGATTTCAGTGTGTTTGGGATTTGTTCTTCTTTCTCTCACGATTCCAGCGTGGTTGGAGTATGTCACTCTATTCATCTACTACACTATCCATTGCATTCATTACATTATACCATTTTATCGCCTGCATCCTTTCCATGTTAAGCTTAGTTCGGCATGTGCTCATACCTTTCCCTTGTTGAAACATGGTTCTGTCATGTGTAAGTACCCATGCTGCGTTGAGGCCAGTATTGAGGGTGTCAACACCTTTTCTGTGTTAGATGTGGTTTGTTTTGTGTCCATTCTTTTTTTAGGTAAAATGTGGTTCGACTTACGCCCTTTATTCACTTCATCCATTACATCCACTGCATTGTACTTTGTTTTGTTGCATTTAGCATTTAAATCACGATCTTTCCTTAGCAGATCACTCCTCACTTATATCTACGAAAAACATAGTGTTGCATGTCCTCGCACCCCTTTCACGTTGAAATATGGTTCTGTTATATGTAAGCATCCATGTTGTGTTGAGGCCAGTATTGAGGATGTAGGCACTTAGCTTGTGTTAGGCATCGTTTGGCTGTGCCCACTTCTTTTCAATATAAAATGTAGTTTGCTTTGCGTCTCCATTCCTTTATGGTATTCATGTGTTTTGCACTGTTTGTGGTTTGATGATTTCGTTACATTGTATATCATTTGCATGATTTCATTGCATTGTGTATCGTTTTGCATTCTACCCAAGAACTACGTTGGTTTGATTCCTTGCAAAGGGATACGTAGGCAGCCTGCGAGTGCAACCATTTATTTTTGTCTTGATTGTTTGTCCAAGTCTTATGGCGTTGTCAAAATGGGACGTCTTCGGGTTTTGACATTTGCTCACATCATTTCATGACTCCAAGTTCTGTCAAAGAGAGACAACTGTAGACACCCCATTTTTGACTGCCCTTACGACTTGGATGTCATCGTTTGCACACCCAATGATGAGTGTTTATGCTTGTCAAGTGCTTGAAGTCCTCAGCGGAATGCCACAGGTTTGAGCCTTTCAAATCCTACACTCTTGTTGCCATGTTTTTGGACCAAAACCTTGGATTTTCAAGCCTGCAACTTATGGTGGCCTGCCGGCCACTGTTTTGGCCTGCCAGCCATTGCTCTTGGCTGCCAACCACTGATGTGGCCTGCCGGCCACCAATGTGTTTTGCATATATTTTGTGATAGTTGTGCCAGCTGTTTGCATAGATACTTACATTTGCTCCCATATGTATGGTTGGATGTTTCTGAGGGAAATTCATGTTTCTCTATATATAGAGGACCTCCCTTCTTACCATGGGGTTTGAAAAATTTTGGAGCAAATTTTTTCCTCTTTCTTTACAATTCTCTCTCTCTCTCTCTCTCTCTCTCTCTCTTGCAAATTTCTTCACCTTTGCCTATACACTCTTTACTTTTGCATATACACTCTTAACCAAATCTCTCCATCCTTGAGCTGAGGTATCTTTGTGCCTTGTTTGAGCTTTTAAAGGTGTGTTTACCTTGTTTTATTGCCTAGAAAGTGATTTCCTATTTAAAGGTATAAAGTTTTGCCTCTTTACTTGCTTTATTTGCTCTTTTTCCTACTCTTTTTCAACTATTTTTGGGTTGTAAAAACTCTACATTTTTGGGCTGCAACTTGGGTTTTAAGGCCAATAAAGGTTGAGGGGTGGTTCACCATTCTTTACACCTTGCTCTTAAGGCCTTTACCCTTGTGTTTCCCACCTTTACACTATTTTGTTTTGAGCTTTTAAAAACTAATTTTCAGAGTTATTTTAGTGGTTAAAATCATGTTTTGAAGTCCAAAATTGAAGGGGTTAGCCTCACCTTCTTGTGTCTTGTTCACTACCTTACATAGCTTTATGTTTTAGCTTATTATTTTAGCTATTTTTGTCTTAATTCCAGCATGTTTTAGGACTTATTTAGCACTATTTTAGGAGTGTTTTTAGCTGCTTGTTATATTTGAGCTTTGTATTACGTGCTTGTAGTGTAATGGTCCTCATAGGTTTGGTGGTTTAGGCCTTAGACACTATCTTATTTGAGTTAATAGCATTTATTTATGGCTTACCATACTTATGATCACTCTTAATCACCTCTGCAACTTCCCTCCTTTATTAGTTTTTGTTTTGCTTTGAAAGTGCTTTCAAACTACTTGTTTGTTTAAGCATGAGATTAAGATGTCATGCTTAATGGTTTAATCCCTTTGGGGGTTCATTACCAATGGTATGATGTTTCTTTCATGTCCAAAGCAACTCTTGGTTTGAGCCCTCTTTCCATTAGAGGACTTAAATTCACCTTTGGACTCAATTGACTAAAGAATGAATGGTAATCTAAAATGAAGTAATCAAATTAAGGCTAAAAAAGGTGCAAGATAATAACTTGTTTGAGTTCAATCAGACGTTAATTGAGCCCTTGAGTCTTGAATCGTTTCATACTCATTAGTGATGAAAATAATTCAAGATTCATTGTCAACTACTTCTCTTGATCTTTCATGATAGAGAGGTGGTTTTGAGAGTCTTGTTTTATTGCATTCATTGAACTTGTACACTTGATTCATAAGCCATCATGCAATGAAATTGCATCCATTGATGGTTTGTGAACCAAGCTTATTACTCCTTTGAGCTGTTCATGATAAGGAGGGGTAAATTATGCAAACAAACCATTGAGAATACACTGTCTTTGCTCTATTTGCTCTCCGTTGCAGCAAGATAACCCAGTCCGCAATGGCTGGCAGGCTATCTTCAGTGGTCGGCAGGCCATCATCAGTGGATAGCAGGCCCTCTGCTAGCCACCAGTGCAAAATCCAGCAGTGTACTTCCACAGCAGAACAGAGTTGGTCCGTAGGTGGAAATCAATGCAAGTGTTCTACTGTGTAACAGAGGCATTCAGCAGTAGAAACAGTGGCTTTTTCGAGTGAAAATTCGCGCATGCATGAGTACTCCTTGCTCCTGGGGGCTGTTTTGGTCTAAATACTTAGCTTAGATATTTGTTATAATTAATTTGTTGTAGCTAGTTGTTTAATTTTGTAATTAATTAGTTAGTTAGAATAGTTGATTAATTTTTTGTAATAATTAGTTAAGTAGTTTATCTAATTTATTCATTTGGGTTTGTAATAGTTACTTAATTAGTTTAGTTTTAATTATTTGGCTAGTTAGTTCATTCGGGCTTTCCTGTGCGAGGGCGCAATGTTGTAAATAATGTGTATATCTTCCAACCCTACGTCTTTCTCCGTTTTATTTACTAGCTTATGATGGTTAGTTTAGGGCATCATGTTTTGTTTAACATTCTTCATGTTTGTATCCACTTGTTTTGCATGCACTGAGGCTCGGTTCATCATGCTAACTTTCATTATTAGTTTAAATACTTTTTTGAATACATGCTTAGACCGCATGCTATCAAATTGATTCATATGCCATATTAGTAGCCGAGCCTAGTAATTGCATATCGCATGTGTTGCATTAGTCATATCGCATAGTTAGGAATCATGCATTTTTCTAACTAGTTTCTCTTTTGGCTTGGAGTACTAGGTGAACTTTTACTCGCTTTAGCATATTGCATGTTGATGTTGCCATGTTTAGCATGCTTTCCATGAGGCTAATTGCTTAACTACTATAATTGCTTGAATGCTTGTGGATGAAGGCTAATTACTTGAATTGGAATAATTTGAGTAATGTTCATATGCGATCACTTTTTCAAGTGGTACATATTCAAAACAATTTTCCAAACAAACATGAATCAAGTGTTCCAATTCTTGCAAATTAGTCTATACTTGTGTGTGCGCATCATATAGTAATGCTAGCCTAATAATCAGAACAATAGCATATAATGTAGATAAGATTCATATCATGATTAGTAGAGGCCGATCTTTGATCGGACGAGTGGAGGTGCTCAATTCATGACCTTCCCCTCTCGAACCTAAGTTCTCGAGCCAAGACAATCTTGGTGATGATGGACACGCGGCCTTTGGCATGAGTCATGGGTTTCCTAAATTTCCCCCAAAAAGATATTTAGGTGGCGACTCTGTATCTGGCTAAGTAGTCCATTTTTGGCAATTTGATTCAAAATCAATTTTCCAAAAGATTTGCCTGATTTGGACTCTTTGGTGTTTATCTATTTCACATTGCACTTGTGAGATTAGATTTAGAACCGCGGGAGTCCAATACTGTAGGGCTTCTTCGTCCTCTGAAAGGGAGCATGAAAAAGTTGTGCTACATCTACACATTTGTTTGTTTCTACGATTTTTGCTGAAACTTTGAATAGACCCATGGAAACATTGAGTTATATATTATGTGTTACATCACCTACGAGGGGATCCATGTTATGCTTAACTGTATTTGCTGCATGTGAATTATTTCTTGGGAATGCTGTTTTGTATGTCGATTTAATACCTTTAGACATGAGACATTTTGACGTTGTTTTAGGTATGGATTGTCTAGCTAAACTAAATACTATGCAACTATTGATTGTGCTTTGAAACGAGTGATATTCCGACCTCCCAGACAAGTTGAATTTTATTTCGAGGGAAAAAAGGTAGTTCCACCACCATACCTCATATCTTCCATGAAAGCCAGAAAACTAATGAATAAGGGATGTCAAGGGTATTTATGTAGTGTAACGACTGAGCCAACTATGGACATTATTCTAGACAATATACCAGTGGTGAGTGATTTCCCTGATGTATTTCCAGATGAATTACCTAGCCAACTTGTTGATAGTGAAATTGAATTTACAATTGATGTGATATCGGGTACACAACCAATTTCTAAACCTCCCTACCGTATGTCTACCACTGAAATGAAAGAATTGAAAGTTTAGGAACTACTTGATAAAGGGTTTGTTAGACTGAGCACATCACCATGGGGTGCATCGGTACTTTTCGTAAAGAAGAAAGATGGCACTCTCCGACTATGCATTGATTATCGAGAGATCAACAATGTAACAGTGAAAAATAAATATCCATTGCCACGTATTGATGACCTATTTGATCAGTTGCTGAGGGCTCAGATATTTTCGAAAATTGACTTGAGATCGGGGTATCATCAACTGAAAATTAAGGCTGAAGACATTGAGAAGGCCACCTTTCGGACCAGGTATGGACATTACGAGTTTTTAGTCATGCCTTTTGGAGTTACAAATGCACCCGAAGCATTCATGGATTTGATGAATAGAATTTTTAAACCCTTATTGGATGAATTTATTGTCGTGTTTATTGATGATATTCTCGTGTATTCGAAAAATAGAGATGACCATGAACAACATTTGAGAATGACTCTCCAGACACTTAGAGAAAAACAGTTGTATAGGAAATTCAAAAACTGTGAATTTTGGCTTGATGAAATCACATTTTTAGGACACATCATTAATAAGGATGGTATATATGTTGATCCTCATAACATAGAAGCGATTATTAATTGGCCTACCCTGACTAATGTGTCAGAAATTCACAGTTTTATGGGATTGGCAGGTTGTTATTGAAGATTTGTTAGGGACTTCTTGAAAATTGCTGTGCCATTGACCCAATTGACTCGAAAAGGGGAACTATTTGAATAGACGGATCATAAAGAAATGGCCTTTCAAGAGTTGAAGACAAGACTGACCACAACTCCAATTCTTACTATTCCCTTAGGTACCGAAGGTTTTGTAATCTTTAGTGATGCATCTTATAAAGGTTTGGGTTGTGTCTTAATGCAGAATGGCAAGGTGATTACATATGCCTGTCGACAGTTGAGACCACACGAGAAAAAACTACCTTACACACGACCTAGAGTTTGCTGCAGTTGTATTTGCATTAAAGATATGGCATCACTATTTGTATGGAGCCAAATGTGAAGTGTACACATATCATAAGAGCTTGAAATACTTTTTCACACAGAAAGAATTAAACATGCGTCAAAGGCGATGGCTTGAATTAATCAAAGATTATGATTTGCAGATCCACTATCATTCGGGTAAAGCCAATACAATGGGAGATGCACTTAGTAGAAAGAATGTGAGAAATCTTGCCTGTTTACTCACAAATTAGAAAGAACTGTTACTAGAGTTTGAAAAACTTGAAATTGAGGTGGTGTCCTTTGAACAAGATAGCTTGATAGCCACAATGTCTGCACAATCTACCATTATCGAAGAAATCCAGCAAAAGCAAATGACTGATGAGCTTTTGAAGAAGATTTATGATGAACTTGACACCAAGCCTAAACCAGGATTCATAGTTGAGAATTTCGTGTTGAAACTTCGGGGGAGACTGTGTATTCCAAATGATGCAGATTTGAAAAGGAAAATTTTAGAGGAAGCCCACAAGTCAGTGTTTGCTATGCACCTTGGAAACACCAAAATGTACAAAGATTTGAAGTTAGTGTATTGGTGGCCCAACATGAAAAGAGAGATTGCCGACTTCAACTCTAAATGCTTACAATGCCAACAAGTGAAAGCGGAGCATCTGAAACCAGCGAGTTTGCTTCAGTCTCTCCCTATCCCGGAATGGAAATGAGAGCATATCACCATGGACTTCATCGTTGGCCTACCTCGAACACCTAGAGGTATGGACTCTATTTAGGTTGTAGTTGATAGACTAACTAAGTCGGCCCATTTTCTTGCTATAAAGACTTCATTTATTGCATATAGACTTGCTACCATCTACATTGATGAAATTATTTGACTGCATGGGGTTTCAGTGTCTATTACATCAGATAGGGATCCTAAATTCATTTCTAGATTTTGGTATAGTCTGCAAGATGCAATGGGAACAGAATTGAGATTTAGTACGACATTTCATCCACAGACCGATGGACAAACCAAGACGACTATTCAGACCTTAGAAGACATGCTTTGTATGTGTGTTTTGGATTTTCAGGGCATCTGGGAAACATATTTGCCATTGGCTGAGTTTGCTTATAACAACAGTTTTCACGCAAGCATCGGTATGGCACCATATGAGGCACTATATGGCAGAAAATGTAAGTCACCAATTTGTTGGGCGGAGGTTGGTGATAGGGCTATTTTTGGTACCGAACTTGTGCAAGAAATGACCGAAAAGATCGAAATCATTCAACAAAGACTCAAAACTGCACAGAGCCGGCAGAAAATTTATGCGAATCAACGAAGAAGAAACTTAGAGTATGAAGCGGGGGATCATGTATTTATCAAAGTGACACTAATGAAGGGGCAGATGAGATTGGGCAAAAAGGGAAAATTGACTCCTCGCTATATTAGGCCGTTTTAGATTCTCGAGTAGTTAGGTCATGCTGCTTACTGTATTGCCTTGCCACCGGGAGTGGAACAAGTGTATAATGTTTTCCATGTATCCATGCTTTGTGGGTATCTTAGAGACCCATTCTATGTGATTGATCACCACCGGATTGCTTTAGATGAGAATATGATATACGAAGAATGGCTCGTGCAAATCATTGATCGACAAGTGAAGCAATTGAGAAACAAAACTATCCCTATGGTGAAAGTCGAGTGGAAGCAACATTACGGGAAGGAGGCCACTTGGGAGAAAGAGGAAGAGATGCGACAACGGTATCCATATTTATTTCCTTCGGAAGGTAAATTAAGTTTGGAGGACCAAACTTTCTAAGGAGGAGAGACTGTGACGACCCCGACCTCCGCACTATTATATTACATTATTTCAATAAGTCTAATTGCATGATTATGTGTTTAATTGTGTGACTACATGCTTAATTTTGTAGTTATCTGTTATTACATGAAATATCTGTTCGAATAAGCAACTTTAAGAAAGAAATTGAGAGCCAAGACAGCTTCAAAAACTGAAATTGATTAGCTTAATAGACTAATTAGAATATTTAGAATTTTATGGCAACTTTTGTCAAAATTTGATTCGGACAAAAATAATTAGAATGAAATAATTGGAATCAATTAAATTTGGTTAAGATTAATTATCCATAAGTAAGCTTAATTAGCCTAGGCTAATCATACCCTATGTAAGGCTCTAAATAAGTCTTGAGCTCATATATACACACACTTGGCTGAGAGTTTGAGAAAGCAGGAGAGTTAACTCAACACTAGAGAGAGAGAGAGAGAGAGAAGAATTATGAAGGAATTGAAGGAGAATTGGAGAATTAAGCTATAAGACACTTGAATTCAAGCTTTAGGTATGATCTTCAACCCTAATCCTTGTAAACAAAACATGTAGAAGTTGAATTCATCCAAGTTTTGAGTTTATTTGCATGAAATTACACAATAGAGGCATGAATTAGCTTGAATTGGAAGAATTGGGTTGAACTATGTACATGCATGCATAAGTTGAGTTAGAATTCATGAAATTCTTCCATGCATGGCACCTTTACACCTCAACTTGAAGAGTCCTTCATGTTTTCATCACTCTCATATCACTTGATTATGTTTTGAAGAAATATACACTCAATTTGAGTTAAACTTGCTTTATAACTTGAAATTGGAGTTTTTAGTTGAGGATTTACCATGGTTTTGAACAATTGGTTCCAAATTAACTATGTTTCCATGTTTTATAATGGTTCCCATGTTTTTGTATCTAAAACACGAGTTTGAAACCTTTGAATACCAACTTTGAACTTCAAACACAGTTCTGGAAATTCCAGAATTTGGCTTGTCCGCTCGAGCAAGGAAAGTGTCACTCGAACGTAAAAATTGAGCTCCCAGAAGTCTTGCAAAAGATTACAGACCACTCGAGCGAGGACCCCATTTTACTCAGTCTTTCGTTCGAGCGACCGTCGAGCAGAAATTTCATGCAAGCAGTACATTTGCCAAGTTTGCAGACCGCTCGAGCGACAGAAGTTGCGCTCAAGCGACCACCCTTATTTTGAACCCCCGCTCGAGCGAAGGAAGTTGTGCTCGAGTGGAGACCCTATTATTTGGACTAACTCTTCTAAGTGCATACTAGAATCATCATATCATTTCAAGTACTCTTAGGCACTAATTGAGCTCATATAAACATGGAATGAGTTAGAAACACATAAAAACAATTTAATTAAGTAGATTGACTATCGAATGGTACTCCAATTGTACATTTGTTATGTGTTTTGTATACGTGGACGTCCGAGGCCTAGTGACAACATAACCCACTGTGAGTAATAACTTTATAAAGATATGTTCAAGTTATGTTTACTTTCAAAAATGTTATTGCTATCGAAATTGATATATGATTGATCGAATGGCCTATTGAAACGTTATTTTCTCATAATGAATGAAGTTCTATTTTGAAATAGTATTGTGGCATCCATTGAATGTAGGCCCTTGCCTGGGGAGACAATACCATGGCTAGGAGCTTGCCTGGAGGAAACAATACCATGGCTTTTGGATTGATTGACACACAGAGATCTCTAGTGTTAGACCGTTATGGTTCATTATCATTGGAATGTTATTACTTCATGGATGTACCACACAGTTGACATTGAATGATCTTGATGATGAAGTTAATGGATTATTGAGAACTAAAATGAAATTTGGTTTGGCAATGTTATCGAGCTTCATTCATATAACCTTTTTATTTTGTTATTACTCACTGGGCCCTAGCTCACTATTTATTTATATATGTAGGTGGGCAAGCTGAACATCAGAGTTAAGAAAGCCTCGAGTCTACTCGGGTCAGCCTTTTGAGGAACTTCCAAGTGAAGTAACTAGGCTTAGGTGAAGCCATGCTAGTTGAACCCTTTTTGCTTGATAAATGATTTTGGTAGTTGTGCATACTTTGGGGTTTTGCATGACTATAAGATTTGGCTATTTGAACTTATGTGATGTATGTGCATAATGTACAAACGTTTATTTATGATACAAATTTTGCTTTCTCCATGTATGCACGGCTCGATGGATAACTTATATGTTGTATTATACTTCCGCTAGGCCCTGTACTTTATTTTAAATGGATTTTTGTTTAGAGGCCGTAGGTAATTTATGATTACTGGCTAGTCATGGCACTAAACCTATAGGGGCAGGTTTGAGCCGTGGCACATTCAGCATCAGATTGATTTCATACCAAGAGCAAGTCTGCCAAACCTACCACACTACAGAATGAGTCCAAAAGAGAGTGAGATCCTGCGCGAGAAACTCAAAGAATTGCTACAAAAGGGACTTATTCATGAAAGCCTAAGTCCATGTGATGTTTCGGTATAACTAACGCCAAAGAAAGATAGAGGTTGGTGAATGTGTATAGACAGCGAGCCATTAACAAGATTACCATCAAGTACAAATTTCCCATTCCCTGACTAGATGATATGTTAGACATGCTGGAAGCATCAAAGTGGTTTTCAAAGATCGAATTTGCGAAGTGGGTACCATCAAATTTGAATCCGTCCTGGGGATGAATGGAAAACAACATTCAAGACTAAGGATGGTTTGTATGAATGGTTGGTTATGCCATTCGGCCTTTCCAATGCTCCCAGCACCTATATGCGAGTTATGCATCAGGTATTACGACCTTTCATTAAGAAATTTGTCGTTGTTTATTTTGATGACATCTTAATCTACAATAAATCAGAGGAGGACCACATGGCCCATTTACGGGAGGTGTTGACAGCATTGGAGGTAAGCAAGTTATACGTTAACCTTAAGAAGTGTAGTTTCCTCACAAGTAGCTTGCTGTTCTTGGGTTATATGGTTAGTTCAGATGGCATTTATGTAGATCAAAAGAAGGTTCAAGCCATCCAAGAGTAGCTAACACCCAAGACTGTTAGTGATGTTCAGAGTTTCCATGGGTTGGCTACGTTTTATAGGCGTTTCATTCAAAATTTCAGCACTATTGTGGCACCAATCATAGAGTGCATGAAGAAAGGAAAATTCCTGTGGGGTGATGATGCAGAAAAGAGTTTCTTGTTGATCAAAGAGAAGTTGTGCACTGCACCAATGCTAGCTTTACCTAGTTTTGAGAAGATTTTTGAGGTAGAGTGTGATGCTAGTGGTGTGGGCATCGGGGCAGTCCTATCTCAAGAAGATAAACCAGTGGCCTTTTTCAGCAAAAAATTACGTGAAGCTCGGCAAAAGTGGAGCACTTATGACCAAGAATTTTATGTAGTGGTTCGAGCTTTGAAGCATTGGGAACATTACCTGATACAGAGAGAGTTTGTGTTGTATACTGATCATCAAGCCTTAAAGTTTATCAACAGCCAGAAGCACCTAGATAACATGCATGTAAGATGGTCTACTTTCCTTCAGAAATTTTCTTTTACTATTTGCCACAAATTAGGGGTTCTGAATCGAGTCGCGGATGCCTTGAGTCGACGAGCTAGTTTATTAGTCACGTTGACACATGAAATTATGCGGTTTCAGTTCCTGAAAGACCTTTATCCAAATGATGATGACTTGAAGGAGATATGGGCAAAGTGTATTCAAAAGCAACCAGTCACTGATTTCCACATCACTGATGCCTATCTATTTCGAGGAAATCGCTTGTGCATTCCTCGTACCTCTTTGCGAGAGAAACTAATTCGGGATCTCCATGGTAGTGGCATAAGTGGACATTTAGGCAGGGACAAGACTATTGCAAGTATGGAAGAACAATATTTCTGGCCTCAGTTGAAGCGAGATGTTGGCAATTTGTTGAGGAAGTGCTATATTTGTCAGGTATCCGAAGGGCAGTCTCAGAATATTGGCCTCTATATGCCTCTACCTGTTCCTAACAGCATTTGGGAAGACTTGTCGATGGATTTTGTGTTAGGACTCCCTCGTACCCAATGTGGAGTTGATTCTGTGTTCATAGTGGTTGATAGGTTTTCAAAGATAGCGCATTTTATTCCTTGTCGAAAGACTTCAGACGCCTCTCATGTGGCTCGATTATTCTTTCAAGAAGTAATTCGTTTGCATGCAGTCCCTCAATCCATTACCTCAGATCGTGATGTCAAGTTCCTTAGCCACTTCTGGGTGACTTTGTGGAAGATATTTAACACAGCCTTAAATCGTAGTTCAACCGCGCATCCTCAAACAGATGGTCAAACAGAGGTGACTAATAGGAGTTTGGGCAATTTGGTTCGCAGCATTTGTGGAGACAAACCAAAGCAGTGGGATCTTGCTTTGCCTCAAGCAGAATTCGCATATAATGGAACAGTTCATAGTGCCACAGGAACACCATTCTCTCTGGTGTATGTCACGCCTCCAAAACATGCAGTTGATTTGTTCTATTTGCCTTGGGGTCCAGGAGTGAGTACTGCTGTCGAAACCATGGTCGAACAAGCCCAAGCAGTACAAGAAGAAGTACGACAGAAGCTAGAGGAAACAAATACCAAATATAAGGCAGCTGAAGACAACCATCGACGCTCCAAATTGTTCAAGGAAGGAGATTCAGTAATGGTGTTTTTGCGCAAAAACAGATTTCCAGTCGGTACATACAACAAATTGAAGCCTCGCAAGTATGGTCCATATAGGGTGTTGAAGAAAATCAATGACAATGCTTATGTGATTGAGCTACCAGACGACAAGACTTTTAATGTAGCTGATTTATATGAGTATCATGCTAAAGAACCCCTCTATCCAGAATTGAACTCGAGGTCGAGTTCTCTCTAAGAAGAAGGGACTGATGTAGAACAAATAGCTGAAGACTTCTTGGAACAATTGGACCGACAAAAGGCAAGAAAGATGTAGAACAAAATTCTATAATTTTTATATTTCTTAATTTTATGATTTTGGAATTAGATTTTGACTAGGATTTTAAATAGTTTAGAATTTTAGACTCTTACGTTTCTTAATTTGTATTGATTTAAGTTTCTTAGTTTCCTATTCTCTTAGGTTTCCTAATTTGTGTTGATTTAAGTATTTTAGAATTTCTTTTCCTACAAGTATTAGGTTTAGTTTATTATAAATAGGCCTACAAGCATATGTAATTCATTCATTCAATCAATAATATTTTAATGAGTTTTTCTTCCATCCTCCTCGTGGATTCAAGGGTATTCTTGTGGATTCAAGAATTCTGGTCTACTAGAACGATATCTAGTCTCGTGTGATTTATTCTGATGCGTCACATACGCAACAACCCTTCATTTGAGGTGAACCTCACCTTTTTGTGAGTTCCACACATATGTGAGAGGATTGGTCCTATGATTAATTTTTGTGTAAGAAGAAGAATTGTATGTTGCAGGAGGAACTTGCACAACCACTGAAATAACAATCCACAAGAAGTATGAGACATACCCAAACAAAGAAGACATTTCCAAGGAGCATTTTGAACATTTTAATCACCTATCATGATGTGGGAAATGCTCAACAAGTGAAGATTATATATATCTTCTATACAATTATATATGTGAGCATCTAAATTAGTGTTTTGAAACTTTGTCTCTCTTTATGCCAAGTGTCCAGTTATCTATAAAAAAAATAAAAAATAAAATAAACGAAGTTAAATAACATGATAGGATAAGACTTACTTTAAGACCACAAAATTAACAAGAAAGACTCTTACCAAATGAGATTACAACTAATATATGTTAAATATTTTATTTTATTTATATTTATTTAACTTAGGCGTATGCCAACCACTAGTATATATATATATATAAGAAATTACATCAACACCATACACCTCATTATCATGCATGTAGAAGGGAAACAGAGTATACCCCTAGGCTAGTATATATATATATCTGCTACAAAAACAAAAAAGAAATCAAGAGAACTTACATTTTATCCTCCATTGCTTTTAAGCGTACTATTTTCTAGGTAGTTGGATTCTTGGCACTTATCAGTATGAGGGAAGGCAGCGTAATATGTCTGAACGGTGGTAAAAAAAAAAAGCAAACAGTGCAACAAGGATAGCAATGGCAGTCCAGCGGCTCCTAAAATGATCGCGCATCACTTCTGCAATCCAAGATACTGTTCGGGTCTTCGGGTCTTCCCTTTGTGGCTGTGGTATTCTTCAATACTTGACATGACCCTAAAATAATTTGAATTTCTATAATCTGGGACCAACCCAGCAGCCATTTCACTGATTACTTTCATAACTTCTTCATTGTTCCTAAGAAAATTGGTGATGATACCTGCATATTTCAACTCCTTAACATCATTAGCAGAATTAATGATTGAATCTAGAAAGCATATATAATTTGTCACCCATAAGTAATTAGCTAAGGTATTAGGGCAGTGTTCATAGGCGGCCAAGTTGAGAAGCAAAGAAATGGTTGTGTCATCAATGTTTATTTTAGGAAGTATCAGTATCCCGCTAGTTCGCATCGACTTGAATGCTATGTATGATAAGCAATCACAATAGGAAGGCCTGAATCGGATCCCCACCATCTTAAGGTCCATGGCTGAACGACGTGGGTACTGCTGATGATAAATATTGCTAACTTGTCTATTTCTATAAATTTCTACAAATTCATCGTAATGTCGTGACCAGCGAACCTCTATAAATAACCGTTCCACATACTTTTTCAGAAATGATGGTTTTCTGCCCCTTATTTTTTTGAATAAATCTGCTAATCAAATCTTTGCCTTTGCGTCCATAAAATCTGAAGTTCATGTTCATTAGTGCCAGGAGGACTTGAAAAGGAACTTGATTCTCAAGTAAGAGCAAGCCCTGGTGTACCAAAGCTATTTCGAGACTCTTCATCTCCAATTGACCTTCTTTATCGTTCACAATGCACCAAACAAATTGGAGGATGAAGCAACCACCGAGGACCATCATCTCAGTGAAGGCTGTGTCTTCAATGCCTTCCGTTGTACCCTTAGCATAGCAGCTTCTTGCCTCACCTGCTACCTCTGCAACCTTGTTATATGATTCAATTATGTCTGGTGGAACACAACTTTTGACAAACTCCCTTGTGAATTGAATTTTGAATTTCTCGAATGATTTGAGGTTTGTCTTATTGTGTGTTAGCTTTTGATAAAACTCTCTTTAGAATGAACTATATTTTGTATTGAATTTTTCTCACTTATTGATTCATATATCTTGCCCAAAGGCTTACATCCTTTTATATAGAGAAGGTTATGCATAAGTTTAATGAATAAGATCCATGAACCTAAACAACCTTACAATTAACTAGGTACGTGAATATAATCTAGACAATGTACTTAATAAATATAAAATACATGAATATAAAAATACATGAATACAAAGAATGTATGAACTCAATGTATCCAATGCATGCAATGTATCCAATGTATCTAATGTAAATATGGCATTAATTTTAACACTCCCCTTAATGCCATATTGTGTGACACCCAACATTTCTCTAAAAATTCAAATTTGTCCCTTGGTAGAGCTTTGGTGAAGATGTCCGCAACTTGATCTTCAGTCTTGCAATACTTGATTTGAATCTCATCATCTTCCACAGCTTCTCTAATGAAATGATGTTTGATAGCAATGTGCTTGGTACGAGAATGGTGTAACAACGCCCGCGGGGGACCTCGCTACAGCTCGGACTCGATTTTGTGTTGCGGTTCTAAATCTGAACCAAAGAGTCCAACTCTGGCAAATCGTTTTGAAGAAAAACAGATTTTTTGAAAAGTAGTGCCAAACATGGACTGCTTTGCCAGATTACAGAGTCGCCACCTAAATATTTTTTTAATGGGGGAATTTAGGAAACCCTGACTCGGTGCCGAAGGCCACGTGTCCGTCATCACCAAAGTGACTTGGCTCGGGAGCTTGGGTACGATCGGGGAAGGTCAGCTATGAGCACCCCCTTTCGCCCGGTCCGAAGACCGGCCTCTACTAACCGTGATATCCGATTTTGAAAACATTACATGCTCTTATTCCAATTATTAGCCTAGAATTACTATGTTATGCGCACAGCAAACAAGTATAGACTAGGTTGCCTAATTCGGAAATAATCATTGCATATCCGTTTTGTCTCGAAAAACGTGTTGGTTTTGCTACTCGCAAGTAGGCTAAAATACGGATTTCAATGAGTTGTTCCAACTCAAGCAATCCAACCTCCACCCACAGGCATTCAAACAGTTTATCTCACATAAGCACTTAGCCGCATGGTAAGCATACTGTCATGGCAACATTCACACGCATGCGAAGTGCTAAAGCATAAAAACTTACATCGTACTCCGTGCCAAAAACAATAACCCGGTTAGCAAACATGCATGACCTAGTTCATGTTAAGTGACTAATGCAACACAGGCATAAATGCTTTCTAGAGTAGGCTCGGCTAACCCTAAGCATGGCATGTGAAATGTTACAACTATCACGTATTCAATTTGGAATTGAAAATACGATGCAGTTTGTATGATGTACCGAGCCCGGTGCATGTAAACAAATGCATGGATGCACGCATGCATTGCATAAGGTATGCTAATTTAGATGTGCCCTAATCTACCAACATAAGCGGGTAAATAAAAGGGAAGAAAGAAATGGGGATTGGAAGACATACACCCACTCACGCACACTTATTACAACTTTGCCCTCGCCCGGAGGGACCAAAAGAATATACAAATTAACTAACTACGCAAGCTAATTAAAATATTACAAATCAACTAAATTAATTAAATAAAATAAAATAATTAATCTAATTAAACAGTAAATCGCCTCGGGATGAGGACCGGATGCAACACGCGCTCGGGACTGGCTCGGAACCGCACTGCCATGCACGGATTGCCTCTATTTCCTCTGCTCTCCTCCTCAGAAAATTACCAAAGTCCCAGGAGTACCTCTCAGGGCACTGGGGATCACCACCGGCTGGGGTAGGACACCACCGGCTGAAGGAGGAGGCCACCGGCACTGGATTTATCCATCGGCTGAAAATTGACTGCCGGTCGGCACTAAACACTGCCGGCCGGCACAAAATACCTGCAGAACCTGCAACTCACAGCAGCAGAGGGCAAAACTTGCATGGCAATGCAATTCAATATATTTATGCACTACACGCACCCTTTTTCATGTTTTTGACTCAAAGGGGCATGTGCCTCGATTCCCGGACCACCAATCACGCACTTCCATGCATGATGGCCCAAGGAACCAAAGACGCAACTTTGATTTCAAATGCATGCAATGCAAACAAGCAAACAAGGGTGCTCAACCTCCATCATACTTCACTTCAAGAGGCCAAACATGTACAATACAAATGCAACCCTAAACATGTCAACTAGGCATGCAACGTGGACTATGCAATACGTTCATGCAAAGGGTTCAAGCAAGCATACAAGGTAAGCATGCAAACCAATGGAAGGATGGTCTTATACATGAATTAGGCAACTCAAATAGTCCTAAAATCAGTGGCCAAAGCGCCTAGAAATGGAGATTAAACACACCCACACACATGCAAGTGTTATGGTCCAAACTTAAGGCATAAACATGGTAACCCCCAAACACACTTGGAGATACCAAATGAGGGCAATAAACACACATTGTAAAGCTCTGAAAATCATGCAAAACATGATGCCAAATCATGCAATAAAACAAGCCAAACAAAGCATGCAAATGGTCTAAGGCTTAAGGCAAGCCAATGAGGCTTTGAACCATACTTAGCACAACCACACATGGCAATACTTAAACACTTAAAAACAGAGTTTTAACACATAAAACTAAGTCTAAAGGACCACCTAGATGGCATCTAGATGACATGAATCCAAAGACATGCATTAGAAGCCAAAACATGGAGCATTTAACACATACTCTTAAAGCATTAAAGAGGCCACTAGGGCAAGCATACAAGCACACCAAAAGGACTGAGATAGCATGCTAGATGATTCCAAATCATCAAAACAATGTAAGCAACACATACTACACATGCATGCTCAAAGGCTAGCAAGCCTAAAATGCAAAGGGGCTATATAATGCATGCTAAGATCAACCCAAATGACTATGGACAGAGCTAGAACATGTCAATATAAGCACAAAATCTTCACAAATGCAAGCCTAAAACATGCTAGAATCTAAGGCATACAACCTAGGCATGTTAGAGGATCAAAAGGCATTACAAGGCAACTATGCTAAGCATGCATAAGGGACCTAAACCAACTTAGAAACATGTTATATTATGGCAATATGAACATGAAAAACAAACCAAACATGCTCAACACACAATCAAACATGGTGCTCCTTTGGAGGCCAAAACTTGCCCTTTTCAAGGACATCAAGGAGAGGGGGTGGCCCTCTCCTTTTGGAGACTTCAAGGCACCATCCCCACCACTGAAATCCCTCAAGATTTCAGTGGTGGAGAGGCCCAAGCACCAAAGTCTCGGATTTCAACAAAATAGCACAAAAAAGGCCCTTTTCAAGGCCTAGGGTGGCCAAACTTACTCAAACCACCAAACACTCTTAATAAACAATAAAGAGGCTTAAAAAACAGAACTTTTATGTGTTAAACACTAAGCACAAAAACAGTTCTAAACTAGGTAAAAACAAGGTGCAAAAATGGGGTAAAAAGAGAGTTAGTGTCTTACCCTTGGAGCCTCTTCAACAAAGATGATGTATTGGCTTCCTTGAGCACCAAACCAGCTCCAAAGCTCCAAAACAAACCTCTGGACCTTCAAGAACCCAAGGAAGGTGAAACACTAGGTGTTGGTGAACAAAAGTATGACACAAACACCTAGTGTACAAAACAAGAGGGAAAAAGAGAGATAAGAGGTGTATCTATCCTAACCCTAAAAACCAGAGCTTGGTCTGTCTAAAATGGCTAAAATTTTCTAACCCTAAGCCAAGAAGAGGAGTGGTCCTCTTATAGGCAAGCAAAGCTTGCAAAGCTTACAAGCTAAGCTAACTAAGAGGGTCATCCCTCCATACACGTGTATGGAGGGGAACCAAAACTATACAGCTGTCTGAAAATATCTCATAAAGCAACTGCACAGTGTCCGGCCGGCAAAGAGTGTCATTTTGACAAAACTTAGTGCCGGTCGGCACAAAAGAGTGCCGGTCGGCACAATAAAGTGCCGATGGCAACACCAGCCAGCCGGTGGCCTCTAGCCACAGCCGGTGGTATGTGGGGATGCCTCACAAAGCATTCCCTGCCCTTCCAAGGCAAAACACAAGTGTTTGGTGCAAAACCAAACACAAAACGGTCGAGTTCGGAAGTCCTGAGGCAAGGCGCGCGAGCCGAGAACTCCGGGAACTCCAAACGAACACAAACATGGATAATCACCGAGTGTTCAAGCGGTGACGTCCAGGTCTTGAGGACGGTCAAAAATGGGGTGTCTACAGTTGCCCCTCTTTGACAGAACTCGAAAGTCATAACAATGACGGGAGTGAATGTCAAAGCCCAGAGACGACCCATTTTTGACAAGGCCGAAGACTTGGACAAACATACAAAGCGCAAATGGTTGAACTCGCAAGCTGCCTACGTATCCCTTTAGGAATCAAACCAGCGTAGTTCAAGCACAGGCATACAAGCCGCAGATAAGGTATGCGCCCGTAGGCGGGGGAAAAATGCAACTGACGATGCAAAAGGCCGAGCATAACTTATGATCATGCAAAGAAAGCTGTAATGAAGCACACATGCGACAGTTATAAGCTAGCATACGCCAAACTACACTACAATGCAGAAAGGATGTAAGAGAATTATGCAATTCTCGATACGTCTCACTCGGAGGATACAATACCTGTGCGGCTCGTCCGGTTGCACCGGCTTCAAATGAGCCGTACATACAATATCGTGCCTGCAAAGAAAGCAAACTTAACAGGTGCAATATTGTTAGCGACATGCATGACAATGCAAAATGAATGCAAAATGATATGCAATATATACAAAACTATGTATGAATAATGCAAATGATAATGCAATGCAATTGAAACTCTGCAATGCAAACTACATGCAGGGCAATTGAATCATGATTCAATCATGAGCGGTTCGAAACCACACGAATGTCAAATAGATTGATGGGGGTAACAAGTCCGTCTCCCATAGAACGATGTCTGATCTATGAGTACTTCGCACGGACACAAGAACAAGTATTGGGTGGAATGACATAAGTGGGGAAACGACCCGCTGATGAGGGAATAATGATCCTAATGCCGGACGCAATAATTACACTACAATGCAATGGAAATGGATACAATGGATATGGCACGCGGGCCAAACCGAGTCTTGCCTAGGAAAAGCATGTGCGCATACGAACCGCGTCTAACACAGAAAATGTGCCGCAACCCTCAAACCAAGCTCATCAAGGAATAGGCGCGTACACAAAAACTATGCTTCGACGTGAAAAGTAGGGGCACATACCAGACCAAGCTCAACCTGGAAAGGCGCAAGCCATAGATGGAAGTGATGCAATGGATGCATGCAACTATAATGGAATGGAAATGCATGACATGTGCACTATATTACAATGAAATGCATGACATATGCATTTTTTGTTTTTTGTTTTTTTGCTTTTTGAAATGCATGACATATGCAATATACATGATGATGCATGACAAATGCAGGTTGTTTTTTTTTTTTTGAATGCTTTTTGAAATGCATGACATATGCAATATACATGATGATGCATGACAATGCACTATGATGCAATGACTATGCTCGCAGTTTTCCCTATCTTACCAACAGGGTGATATACTAGGTTGGTTCAGTATCCAGAATCGAGGCGTAGACACACCGCCTCAACCTATGGGGCTTCCATACAGATTTCAAGCCGAGGGTACACCCCCTGGGTATTTAAACTAGACTTTAGTCTCGGAAATTCCGAACCTTTGCGTTCTAGGCATAAGCCGTTCAAACTCTAGTTTTCACCGTCCCGGTTGGTCTTCTAGGAACTCACCGCAAACACAGGCAGGTGGCTTTACCAGACCACCGAAAGTCGTTCGGGCACGACAAACACCAAAGGAATTGCACCTTCAGAGGATTTAAGGTCTCCTAGACCGGGATGCAAAATGTATGCATTTGAAATGCGCATGATGCATGATTTTTGAAATGCGCGCCAACGCACGGCTTTTGAGATGCATAACAATGCAATTGGACGGGTTTAAGGTCTCGCCAGACCGTGCGTGTTTTCGGTCCCGCCGGACCATGCGTGCACAGGACGGTGTAACGCGCAAGGTAGCGCGATTGAATGCATGCAAAATGCAATGAGATGCGCAAAATAGCGCGATGCGATGCATGCCAAATGCAATGAACGGTGTGCGTCAATGTACCGAAGGTCTTGCACCCTCCAAGGATTTAAGGTCTCCTAGACCGGGCGTGTTTAAGGTCCCGCCGGACCCGGCATGTAAGATGAAATGCTCATGAGGCACGCATACCTGATTTGATGGAAAATGGAGTGCAAAACGAGGCATACGTGCCTCGAGATGCAATGAAATGCGAAATGAGGCACGCGTACCTCATTTGATGGAAAATGAAGTGCAAAACGAGGCATACGTGCCTCGAGATGCAATGAAATGCGAAATGAGGCACGCGTACCTCATTTGATGGAAAATGAAGTGCAAAACGAGGCATACGTGCCTCGAGATGCAATGAAATGCGAAATGAGGCACGCGTACCTCATTTGATGGAAAATGAAGTGCAAAACGAGGCATACGTGCCTCGAGATGCAATGAAATGCGAAATGAGGCACGCGTACCTCATTTGATGGAAAATGAAGTGCAAAACGAGGCATACGTGCCTCGAGATGCAATGAAATGCGAAATGAGGCACGCGTACCTCATTTGATGGAAAATGAAGTGCAAAACGAGGCATACGTGCCTCGAGATGCAATGAAATGCGAAATGAGGCACGCGTACCTCATTTGATGGAAAATGAGTGCAAGTCGCAAGGGACGTGCGAGACGGCGCGAGGCGGCGCACCGGAGAGTGTGATGAATGCGTGCAACACACACGGGGGAACTTTTAAATCTTATGAAAGACAAAAGGATACAAAAGGATACAGTTGTCGCATGAATTTGAGTGCCACACCCAGAAGACACTGTCTGAGGTCAAAACGGAGGCCGGTTGAGCGTCGGAGATGCACTTTCTTGCACTTTCTTGAGCTATGAAGACCCAAAACCCCTCATCTAGCCTAAACAAGGCCTTGGGAACACCACCGGCTGGGCTAGGTGGTCACCGGCTGCCGCCGGCTGCCTAAACTTATTCACCGGCACAATAATGTGCCGACCGGCACAAAATAGTGCCGACCGGCAGAAAATGCCTGATCGGGGGCAGTTTTGCCATTTTGCCTCGGGCTTTATAAAATAGGGCTTCTAAACCCTATTCTTCACTTCCTTTCCGCCGAAAACACCCTCTCTCTCTCTCTCTAGAGCTTTGTTCTCTCACTTTTTCGCCGTTTCTTTGCATTCACGCGTGTTTTCTGTCGTTCGATTCGCGAAGTTCATCGCGTTTCGGACATTTCCAACCGATTGAAATCTCATTTCGGTGTCTCCTTCGCTACTTTCGCCTTTTCGGGACTTGTTCCCCTCGATTTTCTCTACATTTCCGTGTATTTTCATCTTCCGACCTTCCCGGCTATTTTCGGCCCGCTCGGGGTTGACTTTTCCAGTTGACTTTTCACATTCTTGCTCGGTTTTCCTTTTCCGGCTATTTTCTCATCTCCATTGCCATGGCTGACGACATTCCACATGTCGGGACTCCCCCGGATCACGAGATGGATCCCGGGGTTGAGCTTCTCCCGTTGAGCGAGCGCCCATTTGATCCGGCGACCTACCGGCCGGCTATTCACATTCTACCACCCGATGGACTTCGCCACTTCCGCGGTTTCGACCGAGCGCTGGACCCGGAGCTTCTCCTGCGCGAGCCGACCTCGCACCTGTCCTTCGACGCTTCCGAGGTAACATCTCTACTTTGTTTTATTTTCTGCAATGTAGAATTTTCTGTCGACTGCCGTAGCTAACTGCACCCGTTAACTGCTTAATTCTGACATGCCGTATATTGTAGTTGATTGTAGATAACTTCACAACTGATATCTGCTTAGGACCGACACACATGCACACACACTGCACTAGCCTGAATCACCCAAACACACGGCACACATTGCACTTTTGACATGAACTCACCAACACCCGGTGCTTATTTGAATCTGAAAACTCGCACGCATGCTAGACTTGCACTGAATCACACAAACACGCAGACGCATCACACATTGGTAATTCACTGAAACATACCGGGACCTGGCATCCGTTTGAACTTTGAAAAACACGCACACATGCTATGTTTACACTGATCCGCATGGGAGTACTGACACATCACAGGCCGTAGTCCACCTACTGGTGCACTGAAACCTGACATTTGCTTGCATCTGAAAAACGTGCACACGTGCACCAAGTTTACACTGGACCACTCAAAACACACTGACGCATCACGCGCCGTAGTTTACTGTAAGCACACCGGTACCCGGTTTCTGTTTGAATCTGAAAGACTTGCACGCATGCTAGATTTGTACTGACTTTAACTGTTTCTTCGAAACTGTACATTTCATATTGCTTTGCAACTATTTGCTTGAAAACAGGGAGATTCCCATGCCATCCGCGGGTATGGGAATGTTGCGGCTCGAGATTGGTATTTGGAGCTCCCCGAGGCGGTTCGACGCATCGTGGACGATGCGGGTTTCAGTTCCTTTTGTAGGGGACTTTCCAGGCTCTCCGCCTGCAGACCTCTCCTTGCCGCCTTGGCAGAGAGGTAGTGGGACACCACCGACTCTTTCCACCTATCTGCAGCGGGAGATATGACGATGACTCCCTACGACTTTTCGGTGCTCACCGGCATCGGGGTAGGGGGTGATCCGATCCCCTTCGACACCGACATGGACGAGTGGATCGCCGCTTAGATCTACTTGCTTGGTGAGGCGCCACCTCTAGCTCGCCCAGGCTTTGTTCGTTACTCCTGGTTTGAGGTGCAGTTCAAAGTGCAGCCTGCGTTGGTGGCGGCGGCTTCGATGACCGAGGCGGCTGTAGAGCAGTACGCACGCGGCTTTTTGATGTTTTTGCTAGGGACGACCCTCTTCGCCGACCGGGCGAACACCGTGCCTCTCTGCCTTCTCAGCGCACTGGTGGACGTCCGAGACATCTTGCGTTTTGATTGGGGTGGTGCGGCTCTGGCCACTCTTTACGGGTACATGAGCTCAGTCTCCCGTGGCAGCGGGCAGTTGCTCGGGGCTACTGGCGGCTTGGGAGGTATGCCTTCTCCTTCGCTTTACATTTCTGTTCTGTACTTTCTGTACTCTGCACACTGCACACACTGTAGTCTGCTTTACACTTGCTGTATACTGTACACACGGCACACACATACTCTGCTGTACACTGTTCGCACGGTATACTCTGCTCAATACACTGCACAACACACGGCTTTGCTATTTCTGCTTTTTATTCTGTATTCTGCTTTATCTGATAAATGCACTGGTATTTATCTTGCAGTTGTGGGTTTACGCCTACTTCCCTAGGCTCGCCCTGTACCCGATGCAGAGACCCCTCTGGTCGTTCCTTTCTCACGCCGTTTCGACGGGAGGTGCGTGCGGAGGCCCCGGGAGACCTTCAGCTTCTTCCGCCGCTACTTTGACACCATCACCCCTGCCGAGGTATGTTTTACTTGCAGTTCATTTAAGCTTCGCTTTTCCACTGTATATTTGCAATACCAGTAGATAACAAACTGTATTTCAATTTCAGATCACCTGGCAGCCTTGGGCTCCACTGCCAGCCGTGGCGCGGGATCGGTTTGCTGGCGCCGTCGATACCTCGCGTTACCGGATTTTGCTGGAGGGCCCGGTCTGTCGGGCTTGGTACCTAGGCGAGCGCTTCTTGCGTCAGACCTTAGGGTTACCTGAGCAGATAGTCCCGGTACACCCTCCCGAGCATATGCGGGATACGGAGAGGTTCACCGCCGAGCAGATGGCGGACTACACCATCGGCTGGGAGGCAGACGGCTTCAGAGGCGAGGGCGATTACTCAGAGTACGTCCGGACCTTCATTATGCGGCCGCTGAGTGGTGGTCGCCGAGCTGAGAGAGAGAGAGATCTACGGCGCAGGCGGCCGGAGCAGGAGTAGGAGGAGGAGCGCCGAGGAGGGCTCGAGTTCGCGGCAGGGGCGGGGTTCAGAGGGGACGGGGGGCCGGTTGGCCTGCTCTGCCCACTATGCTGACATACAGAGGGCAGGGTGGGGAGACCTTTCAGATCCCCTTTGCTCCTCCCCCGGCTGGTCATGAGTTAGCTGGTATTCCCGACTTGCCTCCGGTATGTATCACTTCATTTCGTATCTTGCATTGTCATTCCATTTCATTTTATTCGATATTCCACAGAATACTGATGCATCTGATAATTTTGCAGGCATCCTCCGAGTACACCCGGCAGTCCGTGGAGTTGAATGCCTCCATGATGGGGATGCTGCAGCGGACCTTCGACATCTTGGCTCTTTACAGCATTCCGGTATGTCTTCTCTGACTGTTTCATATAATCTGATATACTGCGCAAAC
This sequence comes from Camellia japonica, assembly GCA_030407325.1. NCBI lineage: Eukaryota > Viridiplantae > Streptophyta > Magnoliopsida > Ericales > Theaceae > Camellia > Camellia japonica. The sequence goes on from JAPPVO010000017.1 coordinate 15,736,016, forward strand.
CTGATAACTGCTCACGGCACTCACACACTGTATTCATACACTGCATTCTGCACTGATAAACTGCTCACGGTGTTCACATACACTGTACTCATACACTGCATTCTGCACTGATTCATCTGTTCTCAGTATTCACATACACTGTACTCATACACTGCATTCTGCACTGATTAACTGCTCACGGCATTCACATACACTGTACTCATACACTGCATTCTGCACTGATTCATCTGTTCTCAGTATTCACATACACTGTACTCATACACTGCATTCTACACTGATTCACTGCTCAATATACTGATGCATTTGTCTTTTCATGCTGTTTCAGCCTCCCTTCCAGATTCCCCCGGTGGGTGGCGCTCCAGCTGGACCTCCCATTTCTACTCGGGATGGCAGAGCATATCCTCGTACCAGAGGGGGGCGCGTTCATGTCGGGAGTAGCTCGCGGGCTCCAGTTCCAGATGACGAGTCTGAGGAGGAGGCGGAGTCATCCGAGGAGGAGGCCGGGGGCAGCTCGGGCTCGGGCTCGGATAGTGACACTTCTGGTGATGCTCCTGGACTTCTGCCCAGGAAGAGGGCGAGGACAGATCCCCCGGCGCGAGGCCATTGATGATGCTGATGACCCAGACTTTTGCTGTTTTTTTTTTATTTCTTTTCTTATTCTTTTCTCTTTTGTTGGTAGATAGAGTATTTTGTACTGCCGCAGGCAGATTTTGTTTCCAAAACTTATGTACTTGAAAAGATGATATGAAATGAAACAAACTTTTTGTCTAAAAAAGTATTTACATTCGTGTATATTTCATACCCTGCACTGCATTGCATCATATTACACCTCAAATGTAAATGATATTGATCTGTTGTCTGAAAATTGAGCATTTGCACTATGATAATCGGATAACCAACCAATTAACAGCAAACAACTCATACAAACCACTACTCAAACTGGACACACAACCCATACTCTGCTGGGGATTAGTCTGCATGCAGCCCATAACACAGCACTCGGTCCATTCTGCACACAGCAAACCCTGAACAAATAACCCAATCTGACAAGACGGATCACAAAACTGAAACGGTTGAAGTTGAAACTCACTCGGATGTCCCAAATTTCCTTTTCTTTCTCTTGCTTCGCACGAATGTAGAGAATGGCACAGCATCCTGAGCACAAACGATTTCTTTGAAATAGGGGTTTCACAACCGGGGTATCGAGCCTACAACTGAACACAACGAGACAGACTCAAACAGAAAAACAAAAGGCACACGACCTAACACAACGAGACACACTCGGAAAAGACTCAAAGCTAAAGCCGAAGCCGACAAATCAAAAGACACGACACACTGACATGTTTACACAAGGAGAGACCTCGAATCTCGGGAGCCAGTCCTCTGGGTATTATCCCCACCCTTTCTGATTTTGTGATACTCACATCGCTCGGCCCTCGGCTCTGTTTTTCTCTCAAAACCCTCTTCTCGCTTTTCTCTCTGCTTACACCTCTCTATTCTTTATTCTCTCATTTTTCATCCCTCCCCAGAGTGGTTGATAGGTAAACGAGAGGTTGTGGGTTCACGCCCAACACTGTTAGCTCACGGCTATTTCTTCTGGTGAATAGGGTGCCCTTCTGGCGAGTATGTTGACGGGAGGAAGACAGAAGACAAGACTCAACTGTGCCCCTAGTTCGTCATCTTGACCATTTTTGTTTTCTTCCTAAAACAGTTTTGATCAAAAAAAAAGAGAGTCGGATCAACACACTTATTCGATTCTTGATTTGAAAATCATGCGAATCAGGCTGTGAGCACTGAAAATTCTCCTTTTGGGTCCAAACATGGTCCGATTTTGAAAAATGAAATAGTTTTCGAGAAAATAAGTCAACTTCAGTGAAAATTTTCAAAAACTATTTTTGCAAACAGTCAACGCTCGACGAGCGCGGAACTTACCCTCGAGATATGCAACCTTGGATCGGAGGCAATGGGAAATTGCCCCTAGCTTAAAGGGGGATAAGGCAACGGAAAGTTGCCCCTAGTTTGGGCGGTAACTCAGGGCAACTTATGGCACTGTATGGCAACGGAAAGTTGCCCCTTGCTTGGATGATGCCGCGGCACATTGTAAGCCAGTCCTTGTTGATGACGATCGGACCCTCAGTCGCGGAGGAGCCGAAGACGGTTTGAATCAATATATGGACACAGTCACCTGGAAGGTGTTGGTGGTTTGGGCTTTAAGAGGAAGTTAATCACGTAGCTCCCGGTTGCTTGTAATTGAGACTCTGGATTCGGAGGAGGCAAAGGTGATCAAAACCATGACATGGACTGAGACGCTATGGAAGCGTTGGGGGCTGGACTTCAGGATGAAGTTGCCTACGTATCCCAAACATGGGAATCAAGCCTTACGTAGTTCCGGTTAAGGTACACTCGGGTATTTTAACCTTCACTGTTTAGGCTCTAACTTTTGCCAAGGTGCCCAATGCGGGTTTTCGACCTTGCGAGCTATGTTTTTCTTCTTTTTATTTTCTTATTTTCTTTTCTTTCACATTTTCATTTCTTTTTCTTTGCCATTTTTGGTTCTCTTTCTTTTTTCTTTTTTTTCTTTTTGTATTTTTTTTTTTTTTTGTCTTTTCTTTTCTTTGCTCTAACTTTTGCCTGGACCGCCCTTCCGGGTTTTCGGCCCAGCGAGCCTCTCAAAGGGGAAAAGTGTAGCAAGCCCATGCCAAATGGTTTTTGAAATGGAAGCCCTCTGTATCCGGGAGAGCGGTTGTTGGGTTGATTTGCAGGAAAAGTCCATCATGGTTGCTTCTCGAGCTTTGCTTGGTGGGATCTGATCTCCCTGATCTGACTTTGAGGCCTCTTGCTCGAGGGCTGCTTCAAAATGGGCCACACAGGCGTTTCATGGCACTATTGGATGTTCTGAACGGATTTCGGTCCACAACAGGTAAATCGAATTTTGAGGCCGAGAGCGATCCTGGGCTACACAATCTCAAGAGCGATTCCACACAAGTCTTCGCGAGACTGCGCAAAATATTTTTTGAAAGTTTTTAAGAAAGCGACAAATCGCTCGTGCTGAAGATAGTGTGGAACCAGTCTGGATCAGGCCAGGGTCCTTCTCAGTGCTCACGCCGACAAGCATAGATTCATTCATGAAAAGCTTAGCATGCGTTTCTTTTTTTCTTTTTTTTAAAAAAATGATCAAAATTTTACAAAACCCGAGGAATTACTTCCTCTTTGTTTTCACCACCGCAGTGTTCGAAAAGGGTTTTATGAAAAGCTTAGGTCATCATAACGATGTTTAAGGCACAAGAGAGCAGGCGGTATGTACTGTCGTTCCATTCACAACCTCTGGTGCGGCTAACTCGAACAGCAACAAATATGACACATGGTGGCCATGGCTGTTTCATTCAAATTTGTTGGCATAACTGGCTCCCTGACAGAAACAGACTCAAAAAGCAAAAACAACTGTTTATAAGATAAAACGGTGTTTGAGGCAACAACCCCGAAATCACCATGGTAAGCTATACAAGAGGGACTGACTCATTACAATTAGACAGACCCTTAAGCAAAAGCAATGTCTCAAAACAATGAGACAGGCTCAAGACAAAACAGAAGACTGACTCGATACCCAAGTCAGAATTTACAGAAATTAATAGGTGCCCAAAAATGCGTGCCAAACGCCACATCCAAAAATGCGCCAAGCATCGCCCACAGGCGGTTCACCTTCTGATTACATACTCGCAGTATCTGTGTCCTCAAAATCCAAGAACTCCGTAGTGACTGACTTGGCCGAGGTGGGTGGGAGGATAACCTCGTTGTCAATCAGATCCTGCACCTCGTGACGGAGGCGAAAACAATTGTCAGTGGCATGGCCTGTCTGCTGATGGTACGCACAGTACAGAGAAGCATCATGTGCGGCGGGGAGATTCTTCGGTAGGGGCCGGGGCTCCAAGGGTTTGAGATGCCCCTTTTTGGCCAAAATCAAAAGTGCCCTAGACAGAGGCATGTAAAGAGGGTGGAAGACCCTGTGTCCTCGGGGTAGATACTTCGGGGCCTGAGCACTCTTGCTGGATGCACTAGCGAACGGATCGGCGGGTGCGGTCTTGGATTTCTGATCCTTCCCGGATGCAAGGTTGGGAGCGGGAAGAACTGTTTTGGCATGACGGGGCCTATCCCGATTCTCTGATTGACTGGAACTGCCCTCAGGCGGAGTGGGGAAAGCACCCTCCACAGCTTTTGTCACAACTGCAGATACCTGTTGCTTGTTCATCCCCCTGGCTTTCAAAGCCTCTACTGCCCACAGCAGTTGTTCGATAGGGTTGGCATCTGCCTTCATCTTGCCTTTATCTCTGGCCTCGGCCTGATCTAGAGTTTGGTTTGCTGTGTCGTTATCATAACTGGAGGTCATCTCCGGTTGGTTGAGTTCAATCACAATTCGTCCCAGTAGCGGGGGCTCCTGGGGTACAAAGCTCCGACGTATGGTGCGGCTGGCGGCGAAACTGACATTCCATAGGCGAGATCCGTCACGGATCTTTGAAGATCACCTATCATCCCCATTAATTCAAATGTAGTAGGCTCGCGAGCCTGATATAGCTGAGGGGCCCAAACCGGGTGCGCAGCCGGCGATCTGGGCGGATGCGGCATGTCAACCGTAGTCTCATCATGTAGGGTGATTCCTTGATCCAACGCGGCCGTCATGACCACGATTTCTTCTGAATTCTGCGTCATGCTAAGTCCTGCCGCAGCAAGGAGAAGACACTAACTGTTCCGGATCGACCCTCTGAATCTCTGAACTGAAACGGAAAACAAACAGCATTTCAGCCCCAGACAGATCAAGCACGGATGTAGCCGGATAACTGTACTCTACTACTGATCACTATTCCCCAGAATCACTATTCAAAGCTGAACTGATACCCACAGATACAACTGATTCTTGACAACTGTTATCGGTGCCCTCGGGCCGGATACCCAAACTTGCAAACTGATATGCGCATTCCCCTGTAGAGATACACTCTAAAAGCACATAGCAAGTAAATGAGAGCCAATACACCCCTATGTTGGGGTAGGGTTTCCCTGTCCTATTTTGTCAGGAGCTAGGGTTTCACTAAGCGCACAACGGTTTCAAACAACCTATATCGGGTAAGCAACCTGTCCTAGTTTGGGATGGTCACTATGGATTTCGATATGCACTAGGTCGAATGGTCAAAAAGGGTGCCCCGGTAAAACCGGGGTTTGTGTTCCCATGCTGTCAGAGCCCATATCCGGTCAGCCTTACGGTCATGCCTTGACAAGACAAGCCTCCGGCAAACCGTTCAGGAATGGCAGATGGCAAACACGGTGTCCTAGGCGCACCAATGCAAATGCAATGCAAAGAGACACATAAACGAAATCAAAACAGGATATCACGAGTTCGAGTCAAGCTCTCTAAAATCCCCAGCAGAGTCGCCAGAAACTGTAACAACGCCCGCGGGGGACCTCGCTACAGCTCGGACTCGATTTTGTGTTGCGGTTCTAAATCTGAACCAAAGAGTCCAACTCTGGCAAATCGTTTTGAAGAAAAACAGATTTTTTGAAAAGTAGTGCCAAACATGGACTGCTTTGCCAGATTACAGAGTCGCCACCTAAATATTTTTTTAATGGGGGAATTTAGGAAACCCTGACTCGGTGCCGAAGGCCACGTGTCCGTCATCACCAAAGTGTCTTGGCTCGGGAGCTTGGGTACGATCGGGGAAGGTCAGCTATGAGCACCCCCTTTCGCCCGGTCCGAAGACCGGCCTCTACTAACCGTGATATCCGATTTTGAAAACATTACATGCTCTTATTCCGATTATTAGCCTAGAATTACTATGTTATGCGCACAGCAAACAAGTATAGACTAGGTTGCCTAATTCGGAAATAATCATTGCATATCCGTTTTGTCTCGAAAAACGTGTTGGTTTTTGCTACTCGCAAGTAGGCTAAAATACGGATTTCAACGAGTTGTTCCAACTTAGGCAATCCAACCTTCACCCACAGGCATTCAAACAGTTTATCTCACATAAGCACTTAGCCGCATGGTAAGCATACTGTCATGGCAACATTCACACGCATGCGAAGTGCTAAAGCATAAAAACTTACATCGTACTCCGTGCCAAAAACAATAACCCGGTTAGCAAACATGCATGACCTAGTTCATGTTAAGTGACTAATGCAACACAGGCATAAATGCTTTCTAGAGTAGGCTCGGCTAACCCTAAGCATGGCATGTGAAATGTTACAACTATCACGTATTCAAATTGGAATTGAAAATACGGTGCAGTTTGTATGATGTACCGAGCCCGGTGCATGTAAACAAATGCATGGATGCACGCATGCATTGCATAAGGTATGCTAATTTAAATGTGCCCTAATCTACCAACATAAGCGGGTAAATAAAAGGGAAGAAAGAAATGGGGATTGGAAGACATACACACACCCACGCACACTTATTACAACTTTGCCCTCGCCCGGAGGGACCAAAAGAATATACAAATTAACTAACTACGCAAGCTAATTAAAATATTACAAATCAACTAAATTAATTAAATAAAATAAAATAATTAATCTAATTAAACAGTAAATCGCCTCGGGATGAGGACCGGATGCAACACGCGCTCGGGACTGGCTCGGAACCGCACTGCCATGCACGGATTGCCTCTATTTCCTCTGCTCTCCTCCTCAGAAAATTACCAAAGTCCCAGGAGTACCTCTCAGGGCACTGGGGATCACCACCGGCTGGGGTAGGACACCACCGGCTGAAGGAGGAGGCCACCGGCACTGGATTTATCCATCGGCTGAAAATTGACTGCCGGTCGGCACTAAATACTGCCGGCCGGCACAAAATACCTGCAGAACCTGCAACTCACAGCAGCAGAGGGCAAAACTTGCATGGCAATGCAATTCAATATATTTATGCACTACACGCACCCTTTTTCATGTTTTTGACTCAAAGGGGCATGTGCCTCGATTCCGGACCACCAATCACGCACTTCCATGCATGATGGCCAAGGAACCAAAGACGCAACTTTGATTTCAAATGCATGCAATGCAAACAAGCAAACAAGGGTGCTCAACCTCCATCATACTTCACTTCAAGAGGCCAAACATGTACAATACAAATGCAACCCTAAACATGTCAACTAGGCATGCAACGTGGACTAGGCAATACGTTCATGCAAAGGGTTCAAGCAAGCATACAAGGTAAGCATGCAAACCAATGGAAGGATGGTCTTATACATGAATTAGGCAACTCAAATAGTCCTAAAATCAGTGGCCAAAGCGCCTAGAAATGGAGATTAAACACACCCACACACATGCAAGTGTTATGGTCCAAACTTAAGGCATAAACATGGTAACCCCCAAACACACTTGGAGATACCCAAATGAGGGCAATAAACACACATTGTAAAGCTCTGAAAATCATGCAAAACATGATGCCAAATCATGCAATAAAACAAGCCAAACAAAGCATGCAAATGGTCTAAGGCTTAAGGCAAGCCAATGAGGCTTTGAACCATACTTAGCACAACCACACATGGCAATACTTAAACACTTAAAAACAGAGTTTCAACACATAAAACTAAGTCTAAAGGACCACCTAGATGGCATCTAGATGACATGAATCCAAAGACATGCATTAGAAGCCAAAACATGGAGCATTTAACACATACTCTTAAAGCATTAAAGAGGCCACTAGGGCAAGCATACAAGCACACCAAAAGGACTGAGATAGCATGCTAGATGATCCCAAATCATCAAAACAATGTAAGCAACACATACTACGCATGCATGCTCAAAGGCTAGCAAGCCTAAAATGCAAAGGGGCTATATAATACATGCTAAGATCAACCCAAATGACTATGGACAGAGCTAGAACATGTCAATATAAGCACAAAATCTTCACAAATGCAAGCCTAAAACATGCTAGAATCTAAGGCATACAACCTAGGCATGTTAGAGGATCAAAAGGCATTACAAGGCAACTATGCTAAGCATGCATAAGGGACCTAAACCAACTTAGAAACATGTTATATTATGGCAATATGAACATGAAAAACAAACCAAACATCCTCAACACACAATCAAACATGGTGCTCCTTTGGAGGCCAAAACTTGCCCTTTTCAAGGACATCAAGGAGAGGGGGTGGCCCTCTCCTTTTGGAGACTTCAAGGCGCCATCCCCACCACTGAAATCCCTCAAGATTTCAGTGGTGGAGAGGTCCAAGCACCAAAGTCTCGGATTTCAACAAAATAGCACAAAAAAGGCCCTTTTCAAGGCCTAGGGATGGCCAAACTTACTCAAACCACCAAACACTCTTAATAAACAATAAAGAGGCTTAAAAAATAGAACTTTTATGTGTTAAACACTAAGCACAAAAACAGTTCTAAACTAGGTAAAAACAAGGTGCAAAAATGGGGTAAAAAGAGAGTTAGTGTCTTACCCTTGGAGCCTCTTCAACAAAGATGATGTATTGGCTTCCTTGAGCACCAAACCAGCTCCAAGGCTCCAAAATAAACCTCTGGACCTTCAAGAACCCAAGGAAGGTGAAACACTAGGTGTTGGTGACCAAAAGTATGACACAAACACCTAGTGTACAAAACAAGAGGGAAAAAGAGAGATAAGAGGTGTATCTATCCTAACCCTAAAAACCAGAGCTTGGTCTGTCTAAAATGGCTAAAATTTTTCTAAACCTAAGCCAAGAAGAGGAGTGGTCCTCTTATATGCAAACAAAGCTTGCAAAGCTTACAAGCTAAGCTAACTAAGAGGGTCATCCCTCCATACACGTGTATGGAGGGGAACCAAAACTATACAGCTGTCTGAAAATATCTCATAAAGCAACTGCACAGTGTCCGGCCGGCAAAGAGTGTCATTTTGACAAAACTTAGTGCCGGTCGGCACAAAATAGTGCCGGTCGGCACAATAAAGTGCCAATGGCAACACCAGCCAGCCGGTGGCCTCTAGCCACAGCCGGTGGTATGTGGGGATGCCTCACAAAGCATTCCCTGCCCTTCCAAGGCAAAACACAAGTGTTTGGTGCAAAATCAAACACAAAACGGTCGAGTTCGGAAGTCCTGAGGCAAGGCGCGAGAGCCGAGAACTCCGGGAACTCCAAACGAACGCAAACATGGATAATCACCGAGTGTTCAAGCGGTGACGTCCAGGTCTTGAGGACGGTCAAAAATGGGGTGTCTACAAATGGTAGACAGGATTCTTTGCCATTGCAATAGCAAACTTATTATCACACATAATTGGAGTAGCTTCACCTTGCTTCTCACCAAAATCATCCAAAATTCTTCTTAGCCAAATTGCTTGTGTAGTTGCCAATGATGCTGAAATATATTCGGCTTCAGCAGATGATTGTGCCACAGTTTGTTGTTTCTTAGATGACCATAATTACACCCGATCCAAGAGAAAATGCATACCCAGAAGTGCTTCTCATATCATCAACACATCCGGCCCAATCACTATCACAAAATCCAATTAACTTTGCATCAAGAAATTTCTCATAAAAAATTCCATAATCAAGTGTACCTTGAATGTATCTCAACACTCTTTTTGTAACCCCAAAATGAATTTGGCTTGGACTGTGCATGAATCGAGACAATAAACTTGTAGCATACATGATGTCCGGTCTTGTAGCAGTTAAGTACAACAAACTTCCAACCAAACTTCTATAACAAGATGCTTCAGTTTCTTTGCTTCCATCTTCCTTTGACAACTTTTCATTCACAATCAAGGGAGTTGCAACTGATTTGCAATTCTTCATTTCGAATTTCTCAAGAAGTGTTTGAGCATACTTCTTTTGGCAAATAAAAACACCACCATTGTTTTGGTAAATTTCAATGCCTAAAAAATGATGCAATAGTCCCAAATCACTCATTTCATATTTCTTCATCATCTCCCTTTTAAAATCTTCAATCAATTTTTCATCACTACCGGTAAAAACCAAATCATCAACATAAAGTGAAACAATGAGAATACCGGTTGTACCTTGCCTCTTGATGTACAAAGTTGGCTCACTTTTGCTTCTTTGAAAACCCTTTTCATTGAAGTAAGCATCAATTTCACTATACCATACCCGGGGTGCTTGCTTTAGGCCATATAAAGCCTTCTTCGACTAGTACACTTTATCTTCTTTGCCTTTGACAACAAAGCCTTGAGGTTGATCAACATACACCTCTTCTTCTAATTTTCCATTCAAAAATGTTGATTTTACATCAAGTTGGTGCAAGAACCAACCCTTTTAAGCCGCCAAAGCAATGATAGCTCTAATTGTATCAAGTCGAGCCACAGGAGCAAAAGTTTTTTGGAAATCAATTCCAGATTGTTGTGAATACCCTTTTGCCACAAGTCTTGCTTTGTTCTTTTGAATAGAGCCATCCGGATTGAACTTTGTTTTGAAAATCCACTTCACACCAATTATTTCTTTTTCTTTCGGTTTCTCCACTAACTCCCAAGTCTTGTTCTTCTTAATCACATGAATTTCATCTTCCATTGCTTTCTTCCATGCTTCATCTTTAATTGCCTCTTCAAAATTTTCAGGTTCGACAATGCATAAATTGCATCTTGCATACACATCACTAAGACTCCTTATATTTCTTGGAGTTGAACTTGGAGATGAAGAACTTGAACTTGAACTTGAATTTGGAGAAAATTGTGAACTAGCAATTGGTGACACTCTTTGTGGAGATTCAAGAGTTGCAACATCTTCAACTTGTAGACTTTCCGATTCTTCATTGAAAGCAATGCTTTGATCTTGGACTTTCTTTTCCTTCAAATCAAAAGACGCCTTCTCATCAAAGAGAACATCTCCACAAATAATCACCTTCTTTTGATCCAAACTGAAGAGTCTATAGCCTTTGGATTTTGAGCTATAACCCACAAAGATGCATTTCTTACTATTTTCATCAAGCTTGTGCCTCACTTCTTTTGGAACATGAGCATAACAAATGCAACCAAACACCTTCAAGTGATTCACCGATGGTTTCCTTCCACTCCAAGCTTCAAATGGAGTTTTGTCCTTAAGAGCTTTTGTAGGACATCTATTCATCAAGTAAATTGCTGTATACACGGCCTCACCCCAAAAAGTTTTGGGTAGCCCCTTCTCATGTATCATAGACTTGGACATCTCCTCTGTGGTTCGATTATTCCTTTCCGCCACACCATTTTGTTGTGGAGTGTACCCAACAGTCAATTGCCTTTCCATTCCAATATCTTCACAAAATTTCATAAACTCATTTGAGTTGTATTCTCCGCCTCTATCACTTCTCAATACTTTCATCAAACAACCACTTCGTCTTTCAACAAGATTTTGAAATTTCTTGAAGATAGAGAAAACTTCACTCTTTTGTCTCATGAAATACACCCAAGTCATTCTAGTAAAATCATCAACAAAGATAATAAAGTATTTGTTACCTCCATGAGTTGGTGTATCCATAAGTCCGCACACATCAGTATGGACAAGCTCCAATGGTGCTTTAGCTCTCCATGCTTTCTCCTTTGGAAATGACTCCCGATGATGCTTTCCAAGTGCACAACCTTCACAAATATGTTGCACTTCATGAATGGTTGGCAACCCAAAAACCATATTGTTTTGTTGTAGATGCTTCAAGCTTTGAAAATTCAAGTGCCCAAATCTTCTATGCCAAAGCCATGAATTATCAATCACATCCATCTTCAAAGTCGCATTTTTGCTATACCGGAAAATGAAAGGAAAACTTCTATTCTTCTCCATCTTGATTTTTGCTACAACTTGGCTTTTCCCCCCTTTGTCAAAAATTTTGCAAAAATCGTCTTCAAAGTGAACAAGGTATCCATGCTCCATAAGTTATCCAACACTTAGCAAATTTTTCTCCAAGTCTGGAACTAAGAGAACATCGGAAATGAATCTTGTACCCATCTTGGTTTCTATAGCAATAGTACCTTTTCCTTTTGTTTGGACTAAGGCACCATTCCCCATTTTTACTTAAGAACTAGAGGAAGCATCCATTTTCACAAAAATGCTTTCATCTCCTGTCATGTGATTGCTACATCCGCTATTGAGAAACCATACATCCTTGGTTTGATCCGATGCCTTGTGACAAGCATAGAACATGTGCCCTTCACTTTCTTGCTCCTCGGAAAAATTAGCTTGTTGGGTGCTCTTGACTAGGCAATCCTTCTTGACATGCCCAAATTTGTTGCAATTGTAACATTTTGGCTTTCCTCAAAACCAACAATCTTTATCAACATGATTGCTTCGGTTTCAAATTCCACACTTTTGTTGAGTGGACTCTTCATTTTCCTTTCTTTGAAAATTAGACATTCCTCTTCCTCTTGCATTTCTTCCTCCTCCTCTTTCTCTTCCTTGGGAATTAGAGGTACTAACATTGAGCTTGGATTGAAAGGAACTTTCAATTGACTTTTCAGATTGCCTACTCAACCTTTGCTAAAATGCTTTAATTGAACCCATCAATTCTTCAATACTCAAATCAGCAAGATCTTTAGTTTCTTCAATGACTGCAACAATGGGATTGTATTTCTCCGGCAAACTTTTCAAAATTTTCTCAACTACTCTTTGATTAGTAATATTATCCCCATAAATTTTCATTTGGTTTACAAGTTCCATAACCCTAGAAAAATAATCCTTCAACAATTCCATATCCTTCATCTTTAAATTTTCAAAATCTCTTTTCAATGATTGAAGTTTGATGGTTCTTACCTTCAAGTTGCCTCTATACTCTTTCTGAAGAATATCCCATGCCTCCTTCACTTTTGTTGCATTGATAATTCTTGGAAAGATTGCTTCTGAAACTCCTTGTTGAATAAAAGAGAGAACCTTTGAATCCTTCTTCCTTTGCTCTTTTAATTGGTTCTTTTGGGGATTTGTCAGAACTCCTTCATCTTCAGGTTCCTCGAACCCATTCTCAACAAGATCCCAAAGCTCCGTATAGACAAAAATTGTCACGACCCGAACCTGCCCCTATGGGTTAAGGACATAACCGGCCAGTAATCAAGAGATTACCTACGGCCTCAAACATATAAGACAAAACTCATCAGAGTAAAGGGGCCAAACGGAAGCAATTTAAAACTTTGTCCATAGAGCTGTGCTTATATGCACCTCATAACATTTCACATAAGTATTCGATAATTACTCACATCAAAGGGAAGTTAACATATAAATTGTACATACAGGATCATTCAAATCTAAGTCAGTCAAACCCAAAGTTTATATACAAAAGTAATCCAATGTTTTTGCCAACATAACAAAACTATAACAAAAGAACAAAAGAGGCGAAGACAAGTCTCGTGCATGAGACGTCGGGCTAACTCTTCAAAACCTTGACTGTTTCTCACATATTTCACCGAGGCTAGGTTTGGAAATCCCTTGGCTCACCTACATACACATGAATGAGCGTGAGCGAAAGCCCAGTGAATAATATCAAATAAAGAAAGTACACGAATGAGATTCACATATATCAAACGGCCTTTAGCCCAATCATTCATGTCCAACGGCCTCCGGCCCACTCATTGACCATTCATTCATATCCGACGGCCTCTGGCCCATTCATTGGCCATTCATTCATATCCAACGGCCTCTGGCCCATCCATTGGCCTTTTCATTCATATCCAACGACCTCTGGCCCATTCATTGGCCCGTTCATTCATATCCAACGGCCTCTGGCCCATTCATTGGCCCGTTCATTCATATCCAACGGCCTCTAGCCCATTCATTAGCCTATTCATTCATATCCAACGGCCTCTGGCCCATTCATTAGCCCGTTCATTCATATCCAACGGCCTCTGGCCCATTCATTGGCCTGTTCATTCATATCCAACAGCCTCTGGCCTATTCATTGTCCCATTCATTTATATCCAACGGCCTCTGGCCCATTCATTGGCCCATTCATTCATATCCAACGGCCTCTGTGTCATGACCCGAACCCGCCCCTATGGGTTAAGGCCATAACCGGCCAGTAATCGTGTGATTACCTACGGCCTCAAACCAAATAAATCAAAATTTATCAGAGATAAAGGGGCCAAACAGAAGCAATTCAAAAACTTTGTCCATAGAGCCGTGCTTAAATGTACACCATAACATTCCAAACATATATATATGTTAATAACCCACATCAAAATATGTACTAACTCGAAAGACTGTACATACAGGATCATACAGATTTAAGTCAGCCAAACCCAAGACTCATATACAAAAGTAGTCCAACGTATTCGCTAGTACAACAAAACTATGAACAAGATAAAAAGGCGAAGACAGTCTTGTGCGTGAGACGTTTGGGGCTGACTCTTCAAAACTTAAACTGTTTCTCACAAGGTCACCGGGGCTGGTTCTGGACGTCCCTTGGCTCACCTACATGTACATGAATGAGCGTGAGCGAATGCCCAGTGAATAATATCAAATGAGGAAAAATATATGAGTAATCATTGAAACAGTACAACAAACGGCCTTCGGCCCAATCATTTATGTCCATCGGCCTTTGGCCCAATCATTCGTATCGATCATTCGTATCCATCGGCCTTTGGCCCAATCATTCATGTCAATCATTCGTATCCATCGGCCTTCGGCCCAATCATTCATGTCAATCATTCATATCCATCGGCCTTCGGCCCAATCATTCATATCGATCGGCCTTTGGCCCAATTATTTACATCAATCGGCCTTTGGCCCAATCATTCGCATCGATCGGCCTTTGGCCCAATTATTTACATCAATCGGCCTTTGGCCCAATCATTCGCATCAATCGTTGTCCATCATTCAAATTAATGAACTTACAAAACTTGTATATGAGTAAACAATTGGACAACAAATATATTTCAAATATCTTGTTAGATATTACTCACAGTGATCGGCTTGCGTAGTTGCCCTGGAGCTCGACCCTACATATTATATAACACATATGGGTCACAATTAGTTCAATCCGTTCATTAATTCACACATTCCTCTTTAGGCTTCATTCTTAACTCTTTAACTTAATCACAATGCTCAATGCATGCCCAAGAGTGCTTAGAAGTGAATGGGAACGGAAAAACAGAGCACATAATGCATTTTCAGATCTTCAGAAAACAGGGTCCCCGCTCGAGCGTGGACTTTCCCGCTCGAGCGGACCCTTAAGGCCTGCAAAAGTACTAGTTGCATGAAAAATACGCTCGAGCGTGTAATAGGAAGCTCGAGCGGAAGGCCTGTCTAAATGGCTCCCCCGCTAGAGCGTGACCTTCCCCGCTCGAGCGGAGACCAAATTTGCAAAAAGTGCTGGGAGCATAAAATTCACACTCGAGCAGCGGTTTCCCCGCTCGAGCGGACATCAAACTTTCTGGAAATTCCAGAACTGTTCTTGGAGTTCAATGCAACCTTCAAAAATGCTCCTAAGCTCGACTAAGGCACCAAAAACATGCAATTATACCATTTAACACATGGATGCAAGCAATATGAAGCCAATCCTCTAAAATCATAGTTCAATACTTCAAATTCACTCATGGCTCATGTCTTCAACCTCATTTAAGCTCCATATTTTTAACAATCGAACATGCATGCTAAGTTTGATCTCATTTTCATTACAATTGATGCAATTGGTATTCATTCACATGGAATTCAACAAAAACATGCTTGCATGTATGATCCAACCCTCAATCTTTCCTATTTGACATGCCACATGCTAGATTATACCAAACCATGGCAATTTATAACAATTTTATGCATGCATGTGCATTTCAACTTCAATTTCATCAATTAGAGGGTAACTCTTGTTCTTGATCATCAATTAACCTTTAATTCACCAAATCACAAGTTCAAACTCACAAATTCATAAACAATCACTTACCTAGAAATTCAATTTATGATCAACTCTTGAGTTGGACTTCAAATTCACAAGCTTAAGCCAAGATTACACAACTTTCTCCCTCTCTCTCTCTAACAGCCGGCCTCCTCTCTTCCTTAGAGTTTGATCGGCCAAAATGAAGGTATATGAGGGAAAATAAGTGTATAAAGCCTCACCCATAAAGTCCCACTAACTTCAATATAATATTACTAAAGTAATTGGGCACTAGTTTAACAATTTAATCAACTTAATCTGGCCCGAATCAATTTTTCAATTAAATTTCACCATAGGTTCTAAAAATTATGCCAATCACCATGGCGCAATCGATTTCAGGTTCCGTGGTCGATAGGGCCTCCGATTTAATTCCCAAAGCAAACTATTCAAACAGATATTCCTACGGTGAACAGATAGAACTTCAAATCCACATGCATTCACAAAATGGCACATAAAATCATGCTAAACAAATAATCATACGCAAGTTAAGGACCAATTAATATACTACGGAACAGGGGTATCACAGTCTTCCCCCCTTTAGGAAGTTTGGTCCCCCAATCTTAATTTACCTTCGTCGGGAAACAAATGTGGATAGCGTAATCGCATGTCTTCATCTTTTTCCCATGTAGCATCCGTCCCATAATGTTCCTTCCATTCTACTTTCACCATTGGGATGGACTTGCTTCTCAATCGCTTCACCTGCCGATCAACAATTTGTTCCGGCCATTCAGCGTATTCCATATTCTCATCAATAGCTACCCGGTGATAATCAATCACATGAAACGGGTCTCGGAGGTAACCCCTCAACATTGACACATGAAACACGTTATGGATTTGTTCAAATCCCGGTGGTAAGGCAACTCTATAAGCAACTGGACCCAGCCTTTCCAAAATCTGAAACGGCCCAATGTAACGGGGCGACAACTTGCCCTTCTTCCCAAACCTGATTTGGCCTTTCATTAGAGACACACGAACAAACACATGGTCACCGACCTCATACTCAAGAGGTCTTCTTCGAACATCTGCATAGTTCCTTTGTTGGTCCTGGGCTGTTTTGAGCCTTTAACGAATTGTCTTGATCTTCTCAGAAGTGTCTTGCACAATTTCAGGCCCAAGCAAAGCCCTATCCCCGACCTCTGCCCAACAAATAGGTGATCTACACCTTTTACCATACAAAGCCTCGTATGGTGCCATACAGATGCTGGTGTGGAAGCTGTTGTTATAAGCAAATTCTGCAAGCGGCAAGTAGTCTTCCCAGCTCCCCTGAAAATCTAAGGCACACATTCTCAACATATCCTCCAACGTCTGTATGGTCCGCTCTGATTGTCCGTCTGTCTGTAGGTGGAAGGCAGTACTGAACCTTAGTTCCGTTCCCATGGCTTCCTGCAAACTTTTCCACAATCTAGACACAAATTTCGGATCTCTATCCGACACAATGGATACCAGGACTCCATGTAAACGAACAATCTCATCCACATAAATAGTAGCCAATCTATAAGCATTAAATGTAGTTTTGACAGGCAGAAAATGTGCAGATTTAGTCAGTCTATCAACTATAACCCAAATCGAATCCATACCTCGAGAAGTCCGAGGTAGGCCAACAACGAAATCCATAGTCACGTGCTCCCACTTCCATTCAGGAATAGGGAGGGGTTGAAGTAGACCGCCCGGCTTCTAATGTTCGGCTTTGACTTGTTGACATTGAAGACACTTGGACACATATTCTGCAATTTTCTTCTTCATTTTGGGCCACCAATAAGTTTGTTTCAAATCTCGATACATTTTATTGTTACCCGGATGCATAGCAAATGCGGATCTGTGGGCTTCATCTAAGACCCTCTTCTTCAGTTCCTAAACATCTGGGACACACATTCTGTTCCGAAATCTCAACACTTCATTTTCAATGCTAAATTCTGCTTTCGGACTTGTTTCAAAGTCAACAGTCACTTTCTTGAGGAATTCATCCTCCTTCTGTTTCTGTTTGATTTCTGCAACAATCGCTGGCTCGGCTGTGATAGCGGCCATCAATCCGCCTTGTTCGCACATTACCACTTCGATTTCAGATTTCTCAAAATCCTGCAAAATTTCTCTCTGTTCAGTAAGCAACCAAGCTACACTTCCTGTTGATTTTCTACTCAAGGCATCAGCAACCGTATTGGCTTTCCCGGGGTGGTACTGAATCTCAAGATCATAGTCTTTTATTAGCTCAAGCCATCTCCTCTGTCACATATTCAGCTCTTTCTGTGTAAAGAAGTATTTCAAGCTCTTGTGATCTGTGTAGACTTCACACTTTGCTCCATACAAATAATGCCGCCAAATTTTCAAAGCAAAAACAACTGCGGCCAATTCTAAGTCATGTGTTGGGTAGTTTTTCTCGTGCAGTCTCAACTGTCGGGAGGCGTAAGCAATAACCTTTCCGTTCTGCATTAACACACAACCCAAACCTTTATAAGATGCATCACTGAAAATCACGAAATTTTTCGTACCTGAAGGTAACGTCAAAATTGGTGCAGTAGTCAATCTCGTCTTTAATTCATGAAAGGCTGATTCTCTTTCGCTGTTCCACTCAAATGGTTGCCCTTTACATGTCAGTTGGGTAAGAGGCACGGCTAATTTCGAAAATCCTTCACAAACCTCCTGTAGTACCCAGCTAAACCCATAAAGCTGCGAACTTCTGTTACATTGGTTGGTGTAGGCCAATTCACAATCGCCTCTATTTTCTGCGGGTCCACTGAAATTTCTTCCTTGTTGATCACATGCCCTAAGAAAACAACTTCATCCAACCAAAACTCACATTTCTTTAACTTAGCGAATAATTTCCTTTCCCGAAGTATTTGTAAGACAGTTCTCAAGTGATGTTCATGCTCAAGTCTATCTTTCGAGTATATCAAAATATCATCGATGAAGACTACAACAAACTCATCAAGGTAGGTTTTAAAAATTCTATTCATTAAGTCCATAAATGCTGCCGGAGCATTAGTCACTCCAAATGGCATAACAAGAAACTCAAAATGACCATACCTTGTTCTGAATGCGGTCTTCTCAACATCCTCTGCCTTAACCTTTAGCTGATGATACCCGGATCTCAAATCAATCTTAGAAAACACCTGTGATCCCTGCAACTGGTCAAATAAATCATCAATACGGGGTAGGGGGTATTTGTTCTTTATCGTTACCATGTTCAATTCCCGATAATCGATGCACAGGCGCAAGGTACCATCATTCTTCTTCACAAACAACACTGGTGCACCCCAAGCCGAAGTGCTGGGTCGGATAAACCCCTTATCAAGCAGATCCTGCAACTGTTCTTTCAATTCCCTCATTTCAGCAGTAGCCATTATGTAGGGAGTTTTAGAAATAGGCTGGGTGCCTGGCACAATCTCAATAGTAAATTCTATCTCCCTGTCTACCAATTCCCCTGGTAATTCATTTGGGAACACGTCTGGGAATTCTCTAACAATAGGAATGTCATTCAATTCAACATTCACCGATTGATCAGTCAACACATAGCACAGATAACCCTGGCACCCCTTCCTAATCAATTTACATGCTTTCATTGCAGATATCAAATAAGGTGGAGGCGCTACCCCATTACCCACAAACACAATTTCTTTTTGTTCCGGTGGTTTAAACACAACCCTTTTTGTCACACAATCTATGGTGGCGCAATACTTAGTCAACCAATCCATGCCCAAAATCACATCAAAATGTCTAAATTTCAGGGGTAGTAAGTCTACATATAAGGTAGCATCCTCAATATGCATGTCGCAAAACCGATATATATAGTCACATAACACAGATTCCCCCGATGGAGCAGACACACACAATAAATATGGCAACAACTCTAGGGGTCTTTTTAGTCTAGATGCAAATGCATATGTCACAAATGAGTGTGTTGATCCAGAATCAATTAATACAAATGCATCTTGATTACATATTGAAATGGTACCTGAGACAACGGCATTGGCATTCCAGGTATCGCCCGGGACAAGCGCAAAAACTCTCCCCTGTCTCATGGTATCTCTGGTGGGGGTAAGTCCCGTAACATTTTCTGGTTTTGGGACTGATGCTGTTGAACTAGCAGCAAATTTTCCACGGTTCTGCTTACAGTCTCTGGCCATATGCCCTTGTTTACCACAATTAAAACAAGCTCCTGTCACACGGTAGCAAACCCCACGATGCCTATTTCGACAAGTGGTGCACGACGGGGTTGTGTCTCGGGAAGAATTAGAAGTATTTGAGGAGCCCGTATTTTGCTTCTTTGAAAACTTCTTCTTTGAGAAGAAGCTCTGCCTTTTGTTACCCTTCCAATAAGTTGTTGGTTTAGTTTGTCTGGCTATATTAGCCTCAGATATTATGGCCCGGTCTAATACCCCAATGTAAGTCTCCAGCTTCAAGACATTCACTCTCTCTAAAATGTCATCTCGGAGCCCACCTTCAAAATGTCGCTGTAGACGTCCCCGAACGCCCCGGGAGGATGACTCCCGTTCTGTTCATATTGGGCTCACTACAGTTCGGACTCGATTTGTCACGGTTCTTAATCTTGAACCAAAGAGTCCAAATCCGGCAAATTGTTTTGAGAAATAGATTTTTGAAAAGAAGTGCCAAACATGAACTGCTTTGCCAGATACAGAGTCGCCACCTAAATATTTTTTAATGGGGAAATTTAGGAAACCCTGACTCGGTGCCAAAGGCCACGTGTCCGTCATCACCAAAGTTGCCTCGGCTCGGGAACTTGGGTACGATTGGGGAAGGTCAGCTATGAGCACCCCCTCTCACCCGGTCCGAAGACCGGCCTCTACTAACCGTGATATCTGATTTTGAAAACGTTATGTGTTCTTATTCCAGTTATTAGCCTAGAATTACTATGTTATGCGCACAGCAAACAAGTATAGACTAGATTGCCTAATTTGGAAATAAGCATTGCATATCCGTTTGTCTTGAAAAACACTTTGGAATTTGCTACTCGCAAGTAGGCTAAAAATACGGATTTCAACGAGTTTTTCCAACTCAGACAATCCAACCTTCACCCAAAGGCATTCAAGCAGTTTATAACACATAAGCAACTAGCCACATGGTAAACATGCTGTCATGATAGCATTCACACACATGCGGTATGCTAAAGCATGAAAATACTTACATCGTACTCCGTGCCAAAACAATAAACTAGTTAGCAAACATGCATGGTCCTAGTTCATGTTGATTTGACTAATGCAACACATACAGGATGCAATTATGATAGGCTCGGCTATCCTAGACATGGCATGTGAAATGCGACAAATAACACGTATTCAATTTGGAATTGAAATACAATGCAGTTAGCATGATGCGCCGAGCCCGGTGCATGCAAAACAGATGAATGAATGCAAACATGCTATCATACTGTATGCTAATTTAAATATGCCCTAGTCTACCATCATAAGCAGGTAAATAAAAGGGAAGAAAGACGTGGGGTTGGAAACATGCACACACACGCACCCACACTTATTACAGATTCGCCCTCGCTCGGAGGGACCAAAAGAATATACAGGCCGAATGAATAATACCGAATTAATTATTACAAAACTCCTAATCTAATTAAATTAAATGCAAAGAGAAGATGGCCGCAGCCCCCGCCTCGGAATGCGTGAATGATGCATGCTTCAGTCTGTCTTGCCCGGAAGACCCGTGCCATGCTACTGCTGCCTCTGTTTTACACTGCCTTGCCTCTCCAAAGACTGCAAAAATCCTGGGACATGTTCCTTGCACACTGTAGAATACCATCGGCTGGAGGAAATGCCCACCGGCCATAGAGAATTTCTATCGGCTGCTGATGAAGTTATCGGCCATTCAACAATGGCCGGTCGGCACTAAATGCTGCCGGTCGGCAAAATCTTCCTGCAGAAAACAGTTTTGACAGCAACAGAGGACAGGCAGTGCATGGCATAGAATTTCAAGCACATGTAAGCATGGCTACTCTCCCAATCATATAACGGACTCAAGGGAGTATGGCCCTTGGCCCTTGGGCTATCAATTGTGCATTTGATGCATAATAGCCTAAGGAGCTAAGGTTGCAATTCAATGTGAAAATGCATGCGACAAACAAATGAGGACCAAGACCCTATCATGTCGAAGTCAAGGGCCTCGGTGACCGAGAGTTAAGACGTGTTACATCACTTATAGTATGAACACTTCTTAACCCTCACACTTGGTTTGACACCCCAAACCAAGTAATGCAATGCATGTTGTGCAAACATGGCTCGACAATGCATCCTAAGGCTAAGAGGCAAGGCATGCCAAATGCAATGCAACCTATCATGGCAAGTATGCAATGCTAGACATGCAAGATGCAAATACAATGCAAACAAGGACAATCTAAGCAATAGGATCATCATGCCACAACACCTAGTGAAGCAATTATGCAAGGAACATGAGATAAGCATGCAATGGTGGACTTAAACCATAAAGGGGCAGACCTCAATCCACCCCAAAACAGTGGCCAAAAGTGCCCAAAATGGTGGACAAACTCTCATGTCAACATGCAAGCCAAAGGGCCTAAAGCTAAGGCACAAAAAGGGAGTACTTTACTTCCACTAACATGACCACTCATGGCATGAATTAGACAAGCAAAAACAGAATTCTAGCATACAAAAATGGGCTCCAAAACCCACTGATATGGCAGCTTAAATGATCCAAACACATAAGCATGCACAATGCACATTTCAAGGCATGAAATCACAACACTTCCGAGCATTAAAAGAGACACAAATGACAATGTAAGACCACATTATATGGACTGAAACATGATATCAAATGACCCCAAATGATGATAATAAGCTCATGCTAAGCATGTTAGTGACCCACATAACTAAGGCTTACAAGCCAAAATACAAAGCAACTATACCAAGCATGTCAAACATGACAAAATCAGTGGCCAACAGACCTAAAGCATGACAAATCATGACCAAAAGCTTCAATAATCTAAGCTAAAACATGAGGATATACTAGGCTAAACACATGGCACATTTCTAGGCAAGATAGAGAATTACAAAGCAAGTATAAAATGCATGCTAAGGGCCAATAAACCACCATTAGACAGGGATATAATATGACCCCAAAACACCCAAAAAGGTCTGAAATGGTACCAAATGCAACTACTCATGCATGCTATCCTTATGAGCCAAAAACATACACAAATGAGACACAAAGGGAGAGGGGTGTCCCTCCCCTACACAAGACCTCAAAATCACTTCATCACCACTGAAAATCCACTGGATTTCAGTGGTGAGAAGACCAACACAACAAAGTAAGCAAAGCTTAAAGAAAAGGCACCAAAATAGGCTAAAAGAGGCCTAAGAGGGGGAGTTTGACCCCAAACCACAAAACACCCTTAATGAAAGTTCTAAAGAAAGAAAATATAAGACTTTTTTATGTTATTCACAAAGCCTAAATCAGCAAGCAAGATAGGTAAAAAGTTGTTGCAAAAATGGGGAAACTAAAGCAAAAGTCTCACCCTTGAAGAACACCTCAAGAACAGCCAATGCAGCCCTCCTCTTCTGATCAAAATCAGTCCAAAAGCTCAAGAATCAACCCTCAAAGCCTCTCAATCTCGGAGCAAGGTGTAATGGTGTGTGTATTAGTGCAAAAGTGAGGTCAAAATGCACTTTTAGGCCTAGAAACACACACACAAGAGGAGAGAGAGGGGAAATATAGAGAGAGGGAATATATGACAGATATATAGATACAAAAGCTCTGGTTTTTTGTTCAAAAATGGCTAACCCTTGACAATGGAGGAGGTGGGATGCTTATATAGGCAAAAAAAAGACTCCAAGCTTCTCCAAGAAGCTATATCAAAAGGGGCAAAGGGTGCAAATGGTCCTTGGCTTCTTAAAGAAGCTGGGACAGCTGGCCAAGCTTCCCAAGAAGCTTGGCCAAAGGGTCATCCTTCTAGAAGGAATTAGGGGGTCAAGGGCTCAAACCAGCCACAAACCGCACAGGGAGGAGTGATGGTGCATTCCAGCTGGCACAACTGGCATGCACCATGCCTCAAGGGTGCAAAGGAGTCACACCGGCCAGCAAAAGAGGTCGCCAGAAAAATAAAGTGCCGGTCGGCCAAATATAGTGCCGACCGGCCATTGGTGTTAAGAAACCATGGCCGGTGGCACCCATAAATGGCCGGTGATGCAAGGGAGGGGCCGGTGGGATGTGGGGATGGCCAATAAGCCACTCCCTACCCTTCAAGGCAACAACACAAGTGTTTGGTGCAAGACCAAACACAAACAGCCGAGTCAAGAGGTCCTGAGGCAAGGCGCGCAACCAAGGCTTCCGGGAACCCAAGACGAACACAATCATGGATAATCATCGAGTGTTCAAGCGGTGACGTCCAAGTCTTGAGGACGGTCAAAAATGGGGTGTCTACAGTTGCCCCTCTTTGACAGAACTCGAAAGTCATAACAATGACGGGAGTGAATGTCAAAGCCCAGAGACGACCCATTTTTGACAAGGCCGAAGACTTAGACAAACATGCAAGACAAACGAGGTATGCGCCTGAAGGCAGGGGCAAAATGCAAGACAATGCACGAAGCCGAGCATAACTTATGATCATGCAAAGAAAAGCTGTAACGAAGCACACATGCGACAGTTTTAAGCCAGCATACACCAAACTACACTACAATGCAGAAAGGATGTAAGAGAATTATGCGATTCTCGAGACATCTCACGCGGAGGATACAATACCTGTCTGGTTCGTCTGGTTCCACCAGTCGCAAATTAACCGTACATACAATATCGTGCCTGCAAAGGGAACAGACTTAACATGTACGATTTTATTAGTAACATGCAGGTAATGCAATTGAAAATGCGTGACAACACAAATGTCACGAAGGTACAAACACATGTACGTAAAGCATGCGGTCTACGCAAGCAACGAATATTGGATACGTGTAAGTGACGTATGCGGTCCATGCAATCGATGGGTTTGAACATAAGTATGCGGTCTACGCGAGTAATGCATGCGGTCTACACAAACGAGACATGCGGTCTACGCAAGTAATGAAATTTAATTATAAACACGCGGTCTACGTGAGTAAAACATGCGGTCTACGCAAACAAAACATGCGGTCTACGCAAGTACTGATAAAACATGCGGTCTACGCGAGTAAAGTATGTGGTCTACGCAAGTAAAGCATGCGGTCTACGCAAGTAATGATAAAGCATGCGGTCTACGCAAGCAAAGTATGCGGTCTACGCAAGTAAAGCATGCGGTCTACGCAAGTAATGATAAAGCATGCGGTCTATGCAAGCAAAACATGCGGTCTACGCAGGCAAGACATGCGGTCTACGCAGGTAAGACATGCGGTCTACGTAGGTAAAACATGCGGTCTACGCAAGTAAAGAGATTGATTACAAACACGCGGTCTACGCGAGTAACTCATGCGGTCTACGCAAACAAAACATGCGGTCTACGCAAATACTGATAAAACATGCGGTCTACGCAAGTAATGATAGAACATGCGGTCTACGCAAGTAAGACATGCGGTCTACGCAGGTAAGACATGCGGTCTACGCAAGTAAATCATGCGGTCTACGCAAACAAAACATGCGGTCTACGCAAATACTGATAAAACATGCGGTCTACGCAAGTAATGATAACACATGCGGTCTACGCAAGTAAAGCATGCGGTCTTTGCAAGTAATGATAACACATGTGGTCTACGCAAGTAAAGCATGCGGTCTACGCAAGCGATGTGTATAAGAACCTGAGGCGTGTAATGCAAAACACTGCAACACAATACAATTGGAGCATGTTGTGGAGTTCACGAGATGCAAAAGGGTACGGGAAGAGATGTTCCTCGCACTTTACGGAGCGTCGCTCAAAGAGATACGGCCTGAGGACAACTCGAAAGCCTACTAGTGTTTTAAAAGTGCGCTTTCTTGCGATATCTTGAATAATGAAGGTGCCAAACCATATAGTTGACCCTGAATGAGGGCATATGCGGTGCGTCGACCTCAAGGAAAATGATGGAGGTCATCAGCAGCAACCCCGATACTCTGCTGTCCTACTCTTCTTTTGTTTTACTTTCCTTTTTTACTGGTAGCTCAAGCACATTGCACTGCCTCAGGCAGGTTTGTTACCATTTTTCAAAAATTATGCCAATCACCATGGCGCAATCGATTTCGGGTTCCGTGGCCGATAGGGCCTCCGATTTAATTCCCAAAGCAAACTATTCAAACAGATATTCCTACGGTGAACAGATAGAACTTCAAATCCACATGCATTCACAAAATGACACATAAAATCATGCTAAACACATAATCATACGCAAGTTAAGGACCAATTCATATACTACGGAACAGGGGTATCACACTCTGGCCCCTTCATGTCAAACGGCCTACGGCCCAATCAATTGTATCCGACGGCCTTTGGCCCAACCATATGGCATAAGAAACATTTGTCCACAATTCAAATTAACAAACTTATAGGACTTATAATAAGCAATTGGACAATTAACATACTTCAAAATATCTTTACTAAGATATTACTCATAGTGATATGCCGGTGGATTTGCCCTCGTGCTTGACCCTACACATTTCATGAACATAATGGGTCACAAACGATTCACTCTGTTCTCAATTCATACATCTCTCTCCTAGGCTTCTTTCTTATCCTTCTAATTCATTTATGATGCTCGATGCATGCCTAAGAGTGCTCAGAAATGAAAGAGAACGGAAAATGAAACACAGATCACCTTTACAAAATTTCTGAAACAGGGGTCCCCGCTCGAGCATGGGTTCCGCCGCTCGAGCGGACCCTCATGGTCTGCAAAAGTACTGGTTACCTCATTTTTACGCTCGAGCGTGAACTCGGACGCTCGAGCTGAAGGTCACACTACATGGCTCCCCGCTCGAGCGTGAATATCTCCGCTCGAGCGGACATCCATGTCTGCAAAAAGTTCTGGGAGCTCGTATTTCCCGCTCGAGTGGACATGCCAAATTCTGGAAAATCCAGAATTGTTCTTGAGCTTCAAACTTGCGTTCAAATCAACGTATCTTGCATATTATGACTCAAACTTCACATATACATCTACTAACATGATCCAACACCAAATTCACTACATTATGAAGCTTAATTTCATGAATTAATCACATGCATGTCCCAAATTACACCAAACTTATTTACAACATAACAATTTCACGTATTCAAAACTCATACTCTTATGAATTGTACATGCATGTGAGATATAGCTCTCATTCTCAATTTAAATGATGAAGAGATGATCAAAAACATGAACTTCAGTCAAAGATTCAACATGGATCATGTATTTCAAGCTCAAACATACAAATTCATAGCAATTTCCTACATGCATGTGTATATTGACTTCCAATTATCAAAACCAACTCATTTTCATCATAATCAATTCAATTCATGTTCTTGATCATCATTCAACTTTGAATTCACAAAGTCACAAACTAAAGTCCATGAATTTACTCACCTAGAGGCTCAATTCTTCCAAATTATGGTTAATTCTCGAGTGTAGCTTCAAGATCACCAAGTCCCTTAGTCAAATCCCTATCTTGAGCTCCCTCTCTCTCTAAATTTGGCCCCTCTCTCTCTCTCTAGAGTATAATTTTCAGATGTTGAGCTCCAAACAACAAAATGAGAGTGTAATTGCCTCTTTATATAAGCTCGTCTAATCACATTGTTTTAATACTAATTAATTGAGCACTATTCCATCAATTTACTCTATTTAATTTGATCTGAATCAATTTTCAATTAAATTTCACCGTAGGCTCTAAAAATTACGCTAATCATAATGGCGTAGTCAATTTTGGTTTCTGTAGCCGATAGGGCCTTCAATTTAAATTCCAAAGCAGAAAGTCAAGCATATTTTCCTACAGTGAACAGATAGAAATTCAAAACCATATATATTCATATAAATGGCACTCAAAATCATATCAAACACATAATCATATTCATAATAAAGATCAATTAGTATAATACTGAACAGGGTTATCACAAAAATAGTTCTCATTTTCACATACCAAAAATCAAAATTTTCACCATTAAAGATAGGAGTGGATACATTTTGGTTGTTGGGATTCGCCATGGACGTCGGTTTGTTCTTCTTCGGGGCTTGTTTTCCGTATCCGATCTCTACGCCCAGCTTGCTCTTGACCCAACCAAAGCTCTGATACCACTTATGTTAGCTTTTGATAAAACTCTCTTTAGAATGAACTATATTTTGTATTGAATTTTTCTCACTTATTGATTCATATATTTTGCCCAAAGGCTTACATCCTTTTATATAGAGAAGGTTGTACATAAGTTCAATGAATAAGATCCATGAACCTAAACAACCTTACAATTAACTAGGTACATGAATATAATCTAGACAATGTACTTAATAAATATAAAATACATGAATATAAAAATACATGAATACAAAGAATGTATGAACTCAATGTATCCAATGCATGCAATGTATCCAATATATCTAATGTAAATATGGCATTAATTTTAACATTGTAGTGGTAGGGACCGATGGAAACCAGCTGCGGATCGTAGTATTTCTCGGTCTTTATCTGCCGAAGCATCTGGGGGACTCTCTATACCTTATGCTCTAGCTTTGTGTTGTTAGAGGACTCACCGCTCTTGCTAGACTCGCCTCCTTCGTTATTTATGGAATCTTGGAACTCATCGCGGATGGGGTGCGGTGGCGGTGGCTTCAGATGGCTTTCAATTACAATACTCACCTCGTCGGTAATGGCCACAGGTTGGTCGTGGCTGCTGCTCCCTTCACCTTGGATTATACTCCTTGGAGATGGATCTTTTTCAGTAAGAGTTACCTTCTTCTCACAATCTTCCATCGTTAGCACTTAGTAGGCAGGCAGGTTGGAAGGAAGGAATATGATAAACAACAATCTAGCTACCAAAGTGCTATTAATAATCTTATTACATCTGCTTTTCTTCTTTTCCACTAGAATAGATTCACACCTTACATTTGTTATCCGTTTAAACGATAAGTTTAGGAGCTTCCCAATTTACCTAAAAATTTAGCAATTGTATTGATATCCTAATTAATTGAAATATTATTATTTTTTTAAGAGCCTCCATTTTAAAGTAAGTTGACATGTGAATGCTTGATAAATATTTGAGTAAATTGGAGAGACTCCCTAATATTATTGTTACATAGTGATGGGTGGTTCCCTCCAAATGACGGTCCCACAAAGACTATTTGCAGTCAAAATTAATTAGATAACGGAAAATGTTTGAGAGTTTTAGAGAGTTCTAATGAGAGGTGGACCACACAATGATGTGATTTTATATCTTATTTTTTTATTTATTTTTAATTTAAATTAAGATTGGATGGTTATTTTTTACTCAGGGTTGATGAAATTTCAATGGATTGTCATAAAGATTACATAAAGACTTGTTTTGAAAAGTTGGTTAAAAGTTAATTTTTTAATTTCTTAAAAAATATATATAAAAAAAAGTAAAGATGTAATATAATCTAAAATAAATTAAAACTAAAAAGGGACTTTGCAAGTTAGCTTTTGGTTTTTAATTAAGTTTTTTGGCTTTTTTAAATAGTGATTTGGAAAGTTGGTAAAAATTTATTTATTTATTTATTTTTGATTAATATTTGTTTATGATGTCACATCATAATAAAATGACCAAAATACCCCACCCAACTTAGAAAATTTACTTTTTGACTCATGTGACTCACTTAGCTGCTTGTAGGAACATGGAGGGTAGTCATGTAATTTCACACCTTGTGTTTTGTGTGCTTTCCTAATGGTGTTCTAGCTTTTGTAGCTACCCAAGCTGCGTTTTTGGAAGCCACAAAATGCAGCTTTTTGTTTGGGTTCCCAAATGACCATATAAAAGGTGAAGAAAATTACGTTTTCTTCCATAGTTTAAGCTAAGATTGGATAATAATTTTTTATCCGATCTTGATGAAATTTTAATGGGTGTTCATGAAGATGAGCTCTACATTTTGATCGGAGTGAATCTTCACTACAAGAAAATGCATGTTTGGCGACTAAAATTGGTGACCAAACCAATTTTAGTCACCAAAAACATCAGATTGTGCGACTAAAAACCTGATTTAGTCGGCATTGATTGAATCTTTTAGCTACTAAATTATTTTAGTTGCCATAGTCTTATTGGTGACCAAATTTACCTTTAGTCGCTGTTTGTTACCATTTTAGGCTACTAAAATCTGATTTTGTCGCCGTATAGTTTCTTTTTGCGACAAAACATTTTTGTTGCCAAGAAATGGGCATATTTCTGATTAATTTTTGACGACCAAAGCTGGGTTAGTCGTTGTATATTCAATATTGCCGACGAAATTTTGAATTTAGTAGCCAAAGAAGCACCTATTGGCGACCAATTTTTAGTCGCCGTTAAGGATATTTGGCGACAAATAGTCGTTTAGTCGCTAAAGCTTCAAAAAAAATTTAGAGGGAAAATAATTAATTTTGGCGCCCAGTATATATATTACACACACAGACTTTTTTGTTCTCTTTTGTCTCACACACCAACATCAACATACAGAGCAGTCCATACCAAACTCGTCGCTCACCACCGACAATCATCACCATCGCAGGCCATCGGCGCTCGCCACCACGACCACTGCAAATCGGCCCCACCACTGATTACAGGTATGTGTCTGTCGTCTCTCTCCCTCTTTGTCGATCTGGGTCTGTCTGGTTGTATCTATTTCTCGATGTCTCTGCCATCCCCTTCTCTTACGATGCAAGTAGGGTTTTGACAAGTTTTTTTTCTTTCATTTTCCATTTATTTCGTAAACAAATTTTTAGGGCTTTTTCTGATTTCGTGAATAGGTGTGGTTGAAATTTCGGATTGTGGATTTGGATTCTCGATTTTGGATTGTTGAACTATATCACCAAATGTCCCTCTGTTTCTTACCTATGCTAAACAGCACAATAAGCCAACAATTTCATGCACATTGTATCTTTTAATGCTCCATTTTTGAACTCTTCAATCCTGTGTATTACATAATTTCTAAATTCATTTTTTTTTTATTTGGAGCATTTTTTTTTTAATTAGATTTTGGGGCTGTCTTATATTGCTCGACAGTTTGGGCATCTAACATATCTCTATCTCTATTCTTGCCTTTGGTTAATACTGTAACATGTTTATATATATATATATATATATATATCTAATATATAACTTACAAATATTATATTGCCTTCCAGTATTGCTTTTGAATAAATAAATGACATCATTATTCAGCTTAATAATCATATGCCTAAATTATTTCTTAAAAATCACAGTAAAGATCTTTGAGTACAATAAATGGAAATAGTTCTAAAAGATTTCTTTCTATCATTTAAATGTGTCCATTAAAGTTCTGACCAACATATAATGGCAACATATTTTCAATAGATTGACAACAAACTGATATACATCCTATACCCATGTAAATAAAATCAATAATTAGAAGAAGATGCAACATAATTATATGATGAAATTTTGGTTATTAAAGCATTCATTAATAATTAAAAAAATGTTACATATAATTTCATTCTTTATTGTATTTTATCATTTCTAGTTACCAGTGAGTGGTCTCATATGAGTCTCATTTGACTTATGTTTAGAAGTGAAAAAAATAAAGTATGAAATAAGCTTACATATTTAAAAATTTATCTCCAAAGATCCAAGAAAATAAAACTAAAAAAAAAAAAAGAATTTGATAATTATATCATATAACATTAATTAATGCAATAAGAAAAAAATAAGAAAAAATAAATAGGAGTCTAATACTATTATATATGTCATCATCAATAGCCACTCAACATTTGTCCCCATTAACCCCATGAAAGAAGACCAATGAATTTAAAAGCTATGGGCAAATTGGCGAACTACATTAACCCCATGAAAGAAGAAATGATTTTAAAAAGTGATTATAAGACTCTAATATGTATAAAGTCGTGATTGAAAGAATGGTTACAAAATTTTTCAAGCTTTTTGTGTCCAAGTTCAATGAAATCCAAGGTCAAAGGAAATATAATGCATAAGTTTTATTGCATACGAATAAATTTCAAAAACTAAAAAACTACCTTCGATGACCGCAACGAAGATACATATACATTATGAACACATACCCCATGACGGCGTGCTGATGACCAATCAACAAACACACTACGAAAAACTTGAGGTTTACACTGTCGTTGCTTTCTATAGTTGAAAATAATTTCTTTAAAAGTCAGCCTCAGTTGAGAAATTTGTGGCCAACACATAAGAAATTAGGATTAGAAAGTGTGATTAATCAATAGCCTAAATACTCTCACATCTTTCTACTGCAAACCTTTGGAACTCCATAGAAACAATAGAGGATAATCTGGTCAATATGACGATTAAAGAACATGGTCGTCCTTTCACTCATAATTTGTTGAAAAAAGATGAAAAATAATCTCTCTGATCTCCTGGGATAGCTGTAGCCTTTCAACCATACCGTTGATTCTGAAAGCACCTAACTTTACAATCTAAGTTGCACAAGAAGTTGCACTATGTTAGTGTAGAATGGAGACAATAATAGAATGGCAATGGCCAATGTAAGGCACCAAACCATATTCTAACTACATTTTTTTTGTCTAGGCCCTCAATAGGCTTGAGCCATCTCTGCTGTAGACCAAAATGCCCTTACTGGAAGAACACGAAAGCCATCAGAAAGTAGAGAACTCATAAAGGGGTGCTAATCTATGTAAATATATCACATTCAAACATTCTAGACCAAATGTACAATGTAATTAGTAGTAGTTGTTGGGTTTGAATTTTGGATTTTAGTAATTGATTATTAGATTTTGTTGACTTTTTTAACTATTTGCAGTTAATAGTCTATTTACATGAGATTTACATGAGTGGTCTCATTACTTTTGTTTTTTGGTTAATAGTCTATTTTAAGTTAATATTATACACCAATTACTTTATTTTTTTAAATGTTTCAAAACTTTAAAAATTCATTACTTTTGTTTTACCCATCTGATTTTCATAAAATTTAGGTTTACAAAATGTATTTGCTGTGATCTATTCAAGGAAAGTTTATATTGAATATCAAATTTAATTTCTCTTTAAATTTGTTTACAATTATTTGTCTCCCTTTAAGATGACTTCACATAGAATTGTGAATGTATGTCACATTTACGTGTGAATACATGCCAAGTTAGTAGTGAAATTAGCCAACTATATGCAATTGACAAATAGGCAAAACATCCCGATCTATTATTACTATTTTGTTCACTTCAAAAAGCAATGCTAATCAAACCCCTAAACTTACTTAAGCTCTCTTCCATTACAGAGTATTTTTCCAAGTTGTCGTCCATTCCCAGGTTCATCTTCGCTTGATGTGTACTGTTCCAATAATGGACAAGAGTTGGATGATGATAACAGATAGGCTAAAAAGTAAAGAGTATGTACAAGGTGTTCAGTCATTTATTGAGTTCGCTACGAAGAATTTAGGGCCGCAGGATGAAATCCGTTGTCCTTGTGCTGATTGTTTGGATGGCACGAAATTACCTCGACATGTTGTATTGTTGCACTTGATTCAAAGAGGAATCGCATGTTCTTATTGAACTTGGGTCCACCACGGGGACATGTTCCCATGTTTCGTGCTCATCCTACTATGCCAAATGATGATACTCAAACCAACCGAGATGGAATGACAACCAATCACGAAAATGTGGATGAACTTCCAACCATGTTACAAGAGATTTACATGAGTGGTCTCATGGATGATCATATCGACGAAGAACGTACTAGTTCGGAGAGGCACAATTTGTTGAAGTTCATGAAGTTGTTGGATGATGCTCAACGTAAAGTATATCCAGAGTGTGAAAAGTTCTCCATCTTGTCCTTCGTAATTAAGATGCTTCACGTGAAGGTGTGCAATAAATGGAGCAACAAATCTTTCGATATGGTTATGCAAGTTTTCAAAGACATTATACCAAAGTGTGATGAAAATGTTCCATGGACCCTTTATGAAGCGAAAACGTTCTTACGTGAGTTGGGTTTGGGATATGAGGCCATTCATGCATGCAAGAATGATTATACTTTATTTTGGAAGGACAACGCCACATTGGAGAATTGCCCTACATGTACGGAGTCTAGATACAAGTTGAATGACAAGACAGGTAAAAAAATTCCACACAAAATACTGAGGTACTTTCCTTTGACACCGAGGTTGAAGAGATTGTACATGTCGAAAAAAACAGCTGCATATATGAGATGGCACAAAGATAAGCGTGTGGATGATGGAGTATTGCGACATCCAGCTGATGGTGAGGCATGGAAGGACTTTGATAGGCTGCATCCTACGTTCTCTGCGGATCCTCGGAATGTAAGGCTAGGGCTTGCCACGGATGGTTTCAATCCATTCGGACATATGAGTACATCGTACAGCATGTGGCCCGTAATCTTAATGCCTTACAATCTACCTCCATGGAAGTGTATGAAAGATCCATTTGTCATGATGTCATTGCTTATTCCCGGACGATCCGCACCTGGAAGGGACATCGATGTTTACTTGCAACCATTAGTAGAAGAGTTAACTAATCTATGGGAGCATGGTGTGCAAACATATGATGCCTCAAACGGCCAAATATTTACAATGCATGCAGCAGTCTTGTGGACCAGCAGTCTTGTGGACCATCAATGACTTCTCTATATACGGTTCCTTGTCTGGTTGGAGTACAAAAGGTTACCTGGCCTGCCCTAATTGTAACATGGATGCATCATCTCAGAGTTTGCGAAATAAGATAGGGTATATGGGTGCTCGGCGGTACTTACCTGAGAACCATAATTGGCGAAGAAGTAAGCTATTCAACGGTGAAATTGAGAATCGGTCCAAACCTGTGGAGTTATCTGGAGAACAAATACTGGAGCAAATTAATTTGAGGATGTACAGGCCGTATGGAAAGCATCCAACCAACCAAAAAAGACAACAGACTGAAAATCCAACTTCGAACTGGACAAAAAGAAGCATTTTGTTCGACCTACCCTATTGGAAAACACTTAAGCTTCGACATAACCTTGATGTCATGCACATAGAGAAGAATATATGTGACAATCTGCTTGGGACACTATTGAGCATAGATGGCAAGAACAAGGACACCGACAAAGCACGTTTAGATCTGGAGGACATGCGAATACGAAAGGAGTTACACTTGATAAAGCATGTGAATGGCTCTTTCCAGAAGCCTCCAGCATTGTACACATTGTCCCCGGCAGAATGAATAGGGTTTTCTGATTTTTTGAAATCGATTAAGTATCCTGATGGCTATATGGCAAATGTATCCAATTGTGTCACCGTAATGGTGGTAAGTTAGTTGGCCTCAAGAGTCATGACTGTAATGTCCTTCTACAACGACTTCTTCCCATTAGGATGCGAGGATACCTTCCTACCGAGATTGGGACCACATTGTTTGAGTTTGGAACTTTTTTCAAACAATTGTGCTCAAAGACATTAAGGGTGACTGATTTGGAGAAATTGCAAGAACAAATCGTACTTATACTTTGTAAGCTTGAAAAGATTTTTCCTCCTGCTTTTTTCGATGTGATGGTCCACTTGGCAATTCATTTGCCTTACGAGGCTAGGCTTGGAGGGCCTGTCCAATATCGATGGATGTATCCTATTGAGAGGTATAACAACGAGTCAGAACTTTTTTCATGTAATTATAGTTCAATATGAACATACTGACGATCAGGCCGATGTTTACATGTAGGATGCTCAGACTTCTTAAAGGATTTGTGGGCAATAAAGCTCATCCAGAAGGATCCATTGCGGAGGCCTACATATCGAAAGAGTGTACGACGTTTTGTTCAATGCATTTGCATGGAGTTGAAACAGTGTTTAACCGGGAAGAACGAAACTACGATGGGGGTGACAATGGCCCGGGGTTGGCGATTTTCACTCAAAATCTTCGTCCTTTTGGTCAACTCCCAAGGGCAATTGATGTGTCAGTAGCTGACCGTGAATTGGCTCATTGGTTTGTCCTATACAATAGTTTGGAAGTGAACGAATATCTAGAGTATTCTTCTTCATCATATATGCAACATACCTTTTGTACATGGTTTTTATTTTTTAAAGTCTTCATTATTCCAATTACTTATGACTTACATTGTATTAACCAGGGAACACAAGCTCGTGTTGTAACAAAAATATGGAAGTTCATGCAACATTGCAACGCGACAATGCAAAGCGACAATGCAAAGAATTCCCTAAATGGTTCAAAGATTGTGTAAGCTACAACTCGTTACTGTATAGTTTGCAGATAACGTTGAATTATTCTAAGTTTGAATTGACATGACATACTTTCTTGTGTAGATGAACCAATTGCGAAATCAAAAGTCACCCGAAGCAATCGATGAGATGTGGTCATTAGCCAATGGACCTAATGCCCTTAGTAAACACATATTCGGGATGCATTTGTAATGGCGTCCGATTCCATACTATCGACCATGATAACCATC
The DNA here is from genome assembly GCA_030407325.1 of Camellia japonica. NCBI lineage: Eukaryota > Viridiplantae > Streptophyta > Magnoliopsida > Ericales > Theaceae > Camellia > Camellia japonica. Next base: position 15,772,293 of record JAPPVO010000017.1, read on the forward strand.
GTAAATGTTAAAATAGTGGGTTGGTAGTGGAAGGCGACCACCAAGGCCAGTTGATAAAGTTCTACGGCTACCTTTGTAAAGTGTGGGAACTGACATATTTGTTTGGACATCGGGTTGTTTTGTTCTAATGTAAATGGTATAACACCGGTAGTAGTCGAACTTTGCGCGTCGAACCACATGTGACAACTGTTGACGTAAGAAGTCGATGGTATAAAGATGACTCGTTTGTGTTCCCAAGCCAAGTTCAACAAGTTTTCTATGTTCCTGATACGAAGTTAGGGCCGAATTGGCGAGTGTAGAAAAGTTTCAACATCGACGAATTTGGGATGTGCCAGAGCTGGATGTGCCAGAATTTGATGAAGTGTTGCAAGATGATGAAACTAGTGCTGTTGTACCAACTGAGCCTATTGATGATGATGTTGTTTTACGTCGGGATGACATTGAACTGCAAATTATTCCAATGGAAGTTTCTCAGTCTAATAAGCGTGTACAACCCGAGGGTGTTATGGATGATGCATTCATTTGCGATGACGACGATGAACTAACAATCTTGGGTGATGACGAAGAAGTTGAGATGGAAAGTGATTTTGATACAGATACAGACCTAGAGTTTTAACTTAGTTTGTTTCTTTGTTCGGCTTGTTTTGTTGATGTAATGGGGGCAATTAAGAATATTGATGAACCTTGTAATTTGAATTTCATGCCTACTCTTGGTTCTTCAGTAAATTAGCTTCAAATGTGAGTAGACTAATTATGTCTTGATTCTTCTTCTTCTTCTTCTTCTTCTTCTTCGGACCCCAATTTAATACCCTTGTAATTAATTTCCTCTACGATTTCTATGAACTTTGGCAGAAAATTGAAAATCAAATTCATACTCAGTTCAGATTTTCCATTCGGACCGCTGTGCTGTTTGGCTGATTTTCCCACAATCTGTGCCAGATTTGCACATTTGCTCTGTCTCTGTTTGCTGACTTAGACAGTTCGCTACTATTTTTGTCCACTTTGGCTGCTTCATGCTTGACTGCTATGCTTAGGTGCTAGCTAATGGTAGGATGGTTGGTTGGCTGAGTTGGTGGGAGGGGATGTCAGCATCATTGTAATTAAATTTGCTTTTTGAAACTTGCATCATTTCTTAACTCTAATGGTGGCATATCTTCATATTTGCTTTTCAGCATTTGGACCTCTGGTTTATCAAATTTTAAACTTGAGTGTGTTTGTATTTTGAATTTATGGAGGAAAAAGAATGAGGAATAAATTCGTAGGGGCAAATTTTTTTACCTTCTATTTGGTCTAAAAGTTGAATATTTTTTTACCTTCTATTCGTAATTGTTGTGGCATAAAGTTGAATACCTATTTGGTCTAAAAGAAAAGTAAGCAGGAAGAAGTTGAATACCTTGTATTGAGTGAAAAGTCTATTAATTGGGAACCTTGTATTGATTGGGATAAAAGCATTATGCCCAAGAACAAATATTTGTTCTTAGACATTGGCAGTTCAGAATTTTTTATTTTTTTTTTATAATGGACGATCTAAATTGTAACACATCACAACTACGGTTTACGAGGAGATAGAATAGCCAATTCTTGATTTCTTGATTCCATTATACCCTTGTCAAATCCATAAATTCTCTTGAAGCCAAGTATTGCCTTAAACATGTCATAGTAAGTAATCTTACAATCCCTGCAAGTTTTCCTAGTGCTGTGTGTGACAAATTAGGAACTATAGATTGTGAGGTGAATGCTTTTGATGAAAAGAACAAAAAGTTCATATTGTATGTGGCCTTTGGTAAATTCAGGTATCCTACTTATGTCTATATGCTAAGAAGCATGAACGTGTTTGTGTCAAATACATGTCGGACTTCCAAATACTTGTTAGATATGTGTCAGACTTCCAAATACTTGTCAGATACACATCCAAAATGTGTGTCATTATTTTTTTTTAACCTTTAACCTTTAACTTGTCATGCAATATAAAAGAAAAACAATGTAGCTTTACATCTATTAATCTCTCTTTCCACCTTTTGATTTTAGGAATTATTATGTTGCATTTTTTGAATTCTTATTGAATGGAATATTCATATATGTGGCATATGATAAATATACAAAACTATATATTTTGTGTGTCCCCCATAGATGGTACAAGATGTATGACTAAACAAAGCCATGGTTAACGAGCAATTTATTATTGAGTAGACATTGCTGTGTCATTATTGCAGCAGTTACACGGCAAATGTATGCGATGTTTATTACTCATGTACGTTTGTTACGTAATGTAGGTACAATGGTTCCTGGAATCAAGACGGGGTGACGGAAGAGAGCAACAAGTGGCAACATACTATCAACCTCTGAAGCATGTACACAGGAGATTGGCACCCCGATGACGTTCTCTGATGAGACGCAACCACCAGATGATACACAAACAGTGGTGGAGGAGACGTAGCCAGGTGGAGTGGGTAAGAGCATACTATTTGTTTAAAAAAAATTTGGTTTTTTTTTTTTGGGGGGGGGGTGCATAAGTCATCAAGTAAGGCAATGAAAACCCCATAAAGACAAATAAAAACAAAGGAAAAAAAAAACTAAACATTACTTTACACATAACAAGGACACTTACACAACATATAAAATATTAGGTACACAACATTCAAATCAGCTACAACAGTAGCAAAAGCGAATTTACCAAGATTTTATGCATAATTTACCAAGACTTTATCCAAGTTGTAGCATAATTTACCAAGATTTTATGCAGCCAAACAGTAGCTGGCAGCAACAGTAGGCATAATTTACCAAGATTTTATGTAGCCAAACAGTAGTTGGCAGCCACAGTAGGCAGCAAAAAAAGTAACAGGACCAGGAAGCAACACTTTTTTTTTTGTAGTCCATTAGCAATGTTTGTAATTTTGACTACCTTCCCCTTTTGTACCAGGGCAAACGAGGTCAACTCGTGTTCAAGGACCTACATTAGGCAAAAGCGTGCAAAACAAAATTGCTAGAAAAAAAGGGGAGAAATTACACGTCTATGTCAATCGGGTGTTGAACGCAATCATAGGAGGGAATGCCACCCCAGCGACGAATGAGTTAGGCCTTCAAATTAGACGGTTGTGCCCTTTTCAGAGCGTGAAGTCATGGATAAAAATTGATCAAAGTACCAAAGATGCGGTCGTCCAAGCGGTGCTAGTATGAGATTCATCTTGCCATAATGTCTTTATTATGTAATTTGTAATTGGTTAAATTAATTGTTCTACTAATTCTCTTTCTATGTTTGTAGGACAAGTTTGTTATCGGCGATGATTTTGATAATGATGAACAAGCTCAACAGATCCTCAATAGGAAGGCATATTTGCTATACAAGGATTGGAGGTACAATCTAAAGCAAGAGTTCCTCGAACTTGAGGAAAAGCGTGTTGATGACCCCTATAGTCATCCGCCTAGTGGAGTGAGCTTGGAGGACTGGAAATATCTGATTGATGTTGCTTGGAAAGACGAATCTCACTTGGTAACAAATTAATTAGAAACCCCATTATTGAAATTAATTTATGTGTTAATATGTAAAACTTCTTCACTAAAACTTATTGATGTTGGTTTTTTTTTTTTTTTTTTCTATTTTTGTAGAAATGCTCTAAGGCTGGTAAAGCAAATAGGGGTATGCTCCCCTATAATCATACAAGTGGATCGCGATCATTTCCTATAGCAATATCGCTTATGGTGAGAAGTTAATTTAGTAATGTAATGGATGATTGATTCTTCTTGATTTTGAATATTACCATGTACTAATTCGTCAATGGAATTTTTCCAAACGTAACAGGCAAATGAGGATGGAGATATAGATTTTCCCGAATTTTATAAGAAAGCACACAAGTCCAAGAAGACGTGAGATTGGATTGACCCCAAATGTGGTGAGCTACATGTAAGTATTGAATGTTGAAACCAAGTGTGTTGCATATCAATTGATAAAGTTGTTTTAAATTCCTTCTCCCATCTTGACTTTATTGTTTTTTTGCCATTACAAGATGATATGGTGAATCTACAAGTGGCAGCCACCGATGCGGGGTTGCCATTGACCCACGAAGAAATATCAAGGCAAGTGCTCGGGGAAAAAAAAATTACTTGCGTGGATGTGGGATAGGCCCACAACCCTCTTCCACAGCTTCTAGTGTGGCACGAGCACGTGATAAACATATGGAGTCAATGAGAGCGGAACTGGAGGTTCTTCGTGAGCAACGTCAAAGTGATCACGAGGAGTTGCTGAAGGAGAAAGAAGAGCGCCAAAGAGATCGGAAGGAGCTATTGAAGAAGAAAGAGGAGTGCCAAAGAGATCGGGAGGAAATTATGAGGGAAAGAGAGCAGCTAGTGAAACAAGTCGATAAAGGAAAAAAAAGCACGGGAGGGACAACAAGTACAACTCAATCATCTAAACGATGTGGTGTCATGGCTCACAACCCTCTTGCAGGGTTCAGATGATCATCCTACTATTCGGTAAAAAAAATTTTCTTGACAAGCTACTACAACTTCTACAAAAAAATATGGATCATATTGACATAGAATTGTTTTCTAAAGTTTGTATGCAAATTTTTTTTTTTGTGATGTGCTTCGAATAGGTTTTGAGGCATAATGTGAGTAGACATTGCAGCAGCCGACCTGGTGTTTTGATACATTACACAAAGGACCGTAATCTGATTTCCATAAGGTAACCACATGATTTCAATGAAATATTAAGTTCCCCAAAATTGGGTACAATGAGCCTATGAATATGAGGCCAGTTACTATATTAGCAATGATATCCAATTGAATGTCAGAAATATTTAAGACTAATTGAATAAACATAGGGGGGCATTACAAACAACTTTACAGTATCTGTGTCATATCAAATATTTTTCATTGTGAGTGGCGAGGTCAACATGGTGGTCTTCATACTATGCTATATCATAATTGCACATAATATTATCTGATTTTGCAAGTGCAAATGCAGATTGTTGAGAATTTGTAATAATATTCTGTACTATATATTGTTTTTAATGGTCTTCTCTGTGTTATAAATTTTTGGGATACTGATTATTACTCTTTGAAAGTGAAGCCAAAACATTACAAAGTGCTTTTGAAAATTCGGGTTTGAAATAAAAATCTAAGGTATGATTGTACTACTGTTTTCTGAAAGTGATTTATGAAAATGAGATGCAACCAAGTGCCTTGGTGGTTATACTGCTGCTCAGGTGAAATTCATAAGAATTTGATTCATGTTGATTGAGCATGCTGGGAAAATGAATTACTTGTATGTGCATATCATGTTGATGAGATGAAGCATACTGAGATAATGAATTACTTGTATGTTTGATTAGTTTGTATGGTCCTCAGTCACACTAAATGTTTAAATAAATTGTGTTTATTAGTGCATATAAGGTGGCATCAATTTATTTTGGTCACTTATTTTAATGTTTTGTCGTGTTTTGTTGCTAATATAATTTCTGAAGGGTATTCTAGTTTTACCCAAATTTACTTTTGATTCCTTTTTTGCTGAAAGTTGGGTTGGGGATCGATTCTGGTTGTCTTGTAATATTCGGTATAATTGGATTATTGGCATTGACCGAGGAGAGAAGGAACTATTTGGAGGTGGGAATTCATGATGCATCCATCCATTTAACTTATATCCAGGAGAGGGGGATTCAATGTGAAGATGATGCAGTTAGACAATGAATTGCTTGTCAAATTGTTCTAGTAATGTTCAATAACCCAGGCTCTAATCTGCCAACAATCTCCTTTATGGGTTTATATTGTCAAATTTTCCAGTGCTGTCAGCTTGTATTTTGGTCTTAGATGTTGGTGGGAGAGGATGGCAGCATCATTGTAATTAGCTATAAAGCTGTTATAGGGTAATGGTTGTTGATGAACTAATTAGCAGTTGATCACTTGTTTTGGGATTGTGGGTTGTGTGTTGCCTAGTGCCAATACTTCAGGTTTTGAGTATTTTATCCTTAGAAGATCATTACTTGCCTTTATATATATGGTTCTGAGGTTTGGTTTACTGGTTGAGAGAGTTGGATTTAGGGTGTAGATGAAAATTTTGCTTCCATTGGTTACTTCATTGTGCTGTTATAGTTAGTTTATTGTAGAACTTTTTGAAGTCTCAACTTTGAAAACTTCTTTCAAGGCTGGAAGTGGTGTTAAACGCAATTTAAAGAAACAATTGGAGTTAGAGAAATAAGTTCAAAATTACTTGAATTTGAAAAAATAGTAACCAACTCTATTGACTAGTGCCTTTTGAGGGACATTGAAATGGAAGACAATGCAATGCTAAAATCAACCTGATTCCACTGACTTGAGTATATATATAACTAGATACTCAATATTGTTTTGTTCGAGTTTAAGTAAATATCACCCAATACCATTTCTATGGGTATGGTGGTTGAGCATAATGATAAATTGTTCATATTGACTTGAAAATTAATGAATTTTGAATTGTATTCAAATTTCACCTTTTTATCTTTTCAAATGAATTTTAATCAAATTTAGTTTGAATATTTTAATATATATATATATATATATATTTTTAATAATCTGAGGTCATCTTGTTGAGTAATACATTATATAAAACTTCCTTTGAAGACTGTTCGCGAATTTTTTAAAAACGCCATAAACTTAGCCGAAAAAAGGCCTTCGAGGGTTGAAAATTGAAAGCAGCCCCTGAACCACTGTATTGATGGCACGGGTAGCTTCCTCGTGTCAAATAGGACCTGTGGGGACAGAGGGGACGTAATTACCACGTGTACGTTGGGAGTTGGCGTGAAAAAGCCATGAACTTAGCGAAAAAAATGCCTTCAAGGGCCAAAAATTGAGAGCAGCCCCCGAACCACTGTAGGGATGGCACGGGTAGCTTCCTCATGTCAAATAGGACCTGTGGGGACAGACAGGACATAATTAGCACGTGTACGTTGGGAGTTGGCGTGAAAAACGCCATAAACTTAGTCGAAAAAAGGCCTTCGAGGGTCGAAAATTGAACGTAGCCCCCAAACCACTGCAGGGATGGCACGGGTAGCTTCCTCATGTCAAATAGGACTTGTGGGGACAGATGGGACGTAATTAGCACGTGTACGTTGGGAGTTGGCATGAAAAACGCCATAAACTTAGCCGAAAAAGGCCTTCGAGAGTTGAAAATTGAAAGCAGCCCCCGAACCACTCTATTGATGGCACGGGTAGCTTCCTCATGTCAAATAGGACCTTTGGGGACAGACGGGACGTAATTAGCACGTGTACGTTGGGAGTTGGCGTGAAAAACGCCATGAACTTAGCCGAAAAAAGGCCTTTGAGGGCCGAAAATTGAGAGCAGCCCCCGAACCACTATAGGGATGGCACAGGTAGCTTCCTCATGTCAAATAGGACCTGTGGGGATAGACGGGACGTAATTAGCACGTGTACGTTGGGAGTTGGCGTGAAAAACGCCATAAACTTAGCCGAAAAAAGGCCTTCGAGGGCCGAAAATTGAAAGCAGCCCCTGAACCACTGCGAGGATGGCACGGGTAGCTTCCTTGTGTCAAATAGAACTTGTGGGGATAGACGGGACGTAATTAGCACGTGTACGTTGGGAGTTGGCGTGAAAAACGCCATAAACTTAGCCGAAAAAAGGCCTTCGAGGGTCAAAAATTGAGAGCAGCCCCCGAACCACTGCGGGGATGGCACGGGTAGCTTCCTCATGTCAAATAGGACCTGTGGGGACAGACGGGACGTAATTAGCACGTGTACGTTGGGAGTTGACGTGAAAAACATCATAAACTTAGCCGAAAAAAGGCCTTCGAGGACTGAAAATTGAGAGCAGCCCCCGAACCACTGCGGGGATGGCACGGGTAGCTTCATCATGTCAAATGGGACCTGTGGGGACAGACAGGACATAATTAGCACATGTACGTTGGGAGTTGGCTTGAAAAACATCATAAACTTAGCCGAAAAAAGGCCTTCGAGGGCTGAAAATTGAGAGCAGCCCCCGAACCACTGTGGGGATGGCACGGGTAGCTTCCTTGTGTCAAACAGGACTTGTGGGGATAGACGGGACGTAATTCCAAGTTGTATGTTGGGAGTTGGCCTGAAAACGCCATAAACTTAGCCGAAAAACGGCCTTCGAGGGCCGAAAATTGAAAGCAGCCCCCGAACCACTGTGGGGATGGCACGGGTAGCTTCCTCGTGTCAAATAGGACTTGTAGGGATAGACGGTACGTAATTAGCACATGTACGTTGGGAGTTGGCGTGAAAAACGCCATAAACTTAGCCGAAAAAAGGCCTTTGAGGGTCGAAAATTGAGAGCAGCCCCCGAACCACTGCGGGAATGGCACAGGTAGCTTTCTCATGTCAAATAGGACCTGTGGGGACAGACGGGACGTAATTAGCACGTGTACGTTGGGAGTTGACGTGAAAAACATCATAAACTTAGCCAAAAAAAGGCCTTCGAGGGCCAAAAATTGAGAGCAGCCTCCGAACCACTGCGGGGATGGCATGGGTAGCTTCCTTGTGTCAAATAGGACTTGTAGGGACAGGCGGGACGTAATTCCAACTTATACGTTGGGAGTTGGCATGAAAACGCCATAAACTTAGCCGAAAAAAGGCCTTCAAGGACCGAAAATTGAAAGCAGCCCCCGAACCACTGCGGGGATGGCACGGGTAGCTTCCTCGTGTAAAATAGGACTTGTGGGGATAGATGGGCCGTAATTAGCACGTGTGCGTTGGGAGTTGGCGTGAAAAACGCCATAAACTTAGTCGAAAAAAGGCCTTCGAGGGCCAAAAATTGAGAGCAGGCCCCAAACCACTACGGGGATGGCACGGGTAGCTTCCTCGTGTCAAATAGGACCTGTGGGGACAGACGGGACATAATTAGCATGTGTACGTTGGGAGTTGGCGTGAAAAACGCATAAAGCTTATACAAATATATTAAAGCTTATATATTAAGGCTTACAATTAATATATATGTTCTATAAGCATCTCTATATATGTACATTTATGAATAAAATATATATATGTTTACACATTAGACTAAACTTGACTTGGGGTTGACTCGGAAATTTTTTTTCACTTTAAATACAATTTAAAGTGTAAAGAAACTATATTGAAATTCCTAAATTCAAACTATATTTACATACAATTTCAATTACAATTGACATCCTTGCAATTTGTGTTTTGTAGATGGCTATAACTTTTTGTTTATAGTGGAACTAATGGGTGTAATTTTTGTTGTGTAGATGGCTTTTGGCATTGACTTGTGGATCTTCTATTTTTTTGCCCGGAAGATAATTCACACTTATGCAAAGTTGGGAAGTTTTTTGTCACCCTATACTTTTTGTGTGGACTGTAGATGCATCGAACATATAATTTTTGGCGGGGTACAAAGCATTTTTGGAGCTTGTATTAATTGCTCTGGTGGTATAGAATCAATGAACCATGGAATTTGGATGCATCGTACATATAATTTCTGGTGGGGTACATAGTATTTTTGGAGCTTGTATTAATGGCTCTAGTGGTATTAATTGCTCTGGAGCTTGTATTAATGGCTCTAGTATTAATTAATATAGATTACCTTTTGTTGTAGTACATATTACCATAGTAATTTGTACCTTGTCAAATGGTCATTATAATGCATAGTATAGTAAAAATGTTGTGTATAGAGGACATTGTTTTGGTAACGTATTTGGAATGTATGAGGTTATTATTTATAATTGGAATATATATAGTTGGTTCCTACATAAGTTTACATTATTATTTGTAGTTGGAATATATATAGCAGGTGTTCTTTTTTGTTTCATGGTTCTAAGTGAAACATGCATTACGAAATAGGTGATAATATATATAGGTTGTATACGTATTATAGGTTGCGGTGAATACATACAGGTTCGGACGAAATTTAGTAAAATGAAACAAACAAAACAATAATATAAAATGACGCTTTTGGTGACAAATCAATTGGTAGCCAAAAAGAAATAAATCTTTTGGCGACTAAATATTTAGTAGCCAAAACGAATCGAAAACAGTTATGGCGACTAAATGTTTAGTAGCTAAAACTCAAAAGACTTTTGGCGACTAAATATTTAGTAGCCAAAACAAATTGAAAACAGTTATGGCGACTAACTGTTTAGTAGCTAAAATCCAAAATATTTTTGGCGACTAACTTTTTAGTCGCCAAAACATAATAAAAGAATCATAGCCGACTAAACGTGTAGTAGCTGAAGTTGCACTATTGGCGACTAATAATTTCATCGCCGTAGATATTTTAATTTTTGGCAACAAAAAATTTAGTAGCTAAAGATGTGAGTTAAACAAATTAATGTATCGTTTGGGCGACTAATATGTTAGTCGCTAATGTCAGTTATCAGCGACTAAGACTCTTTTCGTTGCTAATACCTGTTACTTTTGCCTACTAAAAGGTAGTCGGTATTTGTGTACTACTTTTGGCGACTAAATATTTTTTGGTCGCTAATACCTTCGGCGACTATGTATCCCCAACAAAGCCAGCGACCAAAATATTTAGTCGGCAAAGTGTTTCAGCGACTAAAATCAATACTTTTGGCGACTAATTTTTTAGTCGCCAAAAGTGTATTTTCTTGTACTGCGTGTCAAAACTCTGTTGGATTAGTAGTTTGGGATATCCACTTTGATGATATCTAAATTTTATCTTTTGTTGATTTTGTTAAAATCCACCTTTATAGTTATAATATAAGTATGTTGGTCATCCAAGTATATATTTTGATGATTGTATACCTTTAGTTGTGACTAAAGATGAACCATTGTGAGTCTATTATTTTATAGTGGAAGTTGATTTGAAGTTGTAAGTCTATTATTTTATAGTGGAAGTTGATTTGAAGTTGGACTCATAGACGTAGGCATCTTTGCCGAATCATGTAAATTTGGTGTTTTATAATTGTTTTGTTGCCTTTAAAATTTTCAGCCATATTATTGCTTGTTGTTTGTGATTTGTTACCCATTTTGTAATTACACAAGAAAAGAAAAATATAGGAATTTTCCCAACAAAAGGTGTCCTTTTTGAAGAGTACATCCTCTTATGAAAATAACCATATAAGTCTTTGATTGATTTGGAGCATCATGGCAACACACATGGTGCTCCAAGACTACTCAATAATTATACTCATGGGCTAATGTGAAAAAAATAATAAAAAATAATGAGTGTTGCTAGAGATGCTCTTATGATTCCGATATGTATTTATCAATATGGTTCCTCAACTTTTGTGTAATTATAAGAAAATATATTTCGGATTACTCAAAAATATCTTTAAGCAAGCCAAAAGAGGCTCACAAGCACCCAGAGAGAGCCTCTTTGGTATAGTTTTTTTCAAGTTGAAAATTGATAATCAAGAAGTAAAAGTTAAAAAAAACTCCTTGTGGCATTCAGATAATCAATATTTTTTTTAAAACTTATTTAAATTATTTCTATCTCATAAATTATAAACATAAATTGTACCAAATATTTTTTCGATATAAAAAACTTATAAGCAACTCTGCACCAAACAAAGAGAAACAGAGAATCTTTATGCAAACATAAAAGAAATGATCACATCAAAACAAAACAAATTCAAGCAAAAACAAATCTATCAATCTTAAGCAATCCATTCAAAGTTGATAAGTAATAAGAGAATGCAACAAAGACAGAGCAGTGTTCCCAAAATTTTCAACCTTTTGGTGGGTGGGCTGTGGGGTAAGTCTGAATTGCTGCAAGGATAGTCTGAAAAACACTCAAAGTAATAGCCAAAATTGCAGCAGCGACAGCAATGAAAGTCCAAGGGCTCCTAAAATATGTATGGTGCCACTCTGCCATCCAAATCTTCATGCTGCTTTTATGATGCTTTTCAATTCTTGTTTTCACTTCAACATAAGCATGAGGGCTTGGAACCAACTCAGTAGCTATCTCATTGAAAATATCAGCCACTTGTTGGTCACTACCAAGAAAGTTGAGCAATATACCTTTGGACCTCAGCACCTTCACATCGTCAGCATGATCAATAAGAGAATCCATGAAACATATGTAAGAGGTCACCCCAAAGTCGGTTACACTATCTGGGCAGGCCTCATAGGCAGCCAAGTTCAACAGAATAGATTTTGTTGTGTCGTCAATGATCATCGGAGGGAGTTTTAGAATCCCGGAAGTGCATGTTGGGTTGAAATCTATGTCTGTCAATTGGAATGTCTTGCTTGGCTTAAATTGTATCCCAACTGACTTGAAGTCCTTGGCGGATCGACGAGAGTACCAACCACCAGTTATGTAACACCCAATGGCAAAAGCTGTTGGGTCGATATATTGCCTGCGAACGAGTTCAAGAAGATGAATGGGGGGTTCGTCGTTAGAATTCTTTTGTTGCGTCTCATGATGTACTAACCCCCAAACATTCTTATCAAAGAAGATTCTGATTTGTTCTATTAGTCCAGCTCTCACCACAGACTCTCCTCTTATGCGCTTGATGAAAACAGTGATCATGTTTTCCCCAGTGATCATGTTTTCCTCATCATGATTTTCAAATCTCAAGCGCATTAGCACTCGGAGAACTATGAAAGGAAGTTGATTCTCCAACAAGAACAAGTCTCGCCGCACCAAAGGAGCATGGTGGATTATCTTCAAAACTGTGTGACTTTCATTTACGATGCTGTAAATGTACTGAAGGATGAAGCAGCCATCAAGGAACATCATCTGGGCAAATTCCTCATAATTGAACCGTTCTGTTAAGCCTTCAGCATAGCACTTCCTGGCTTCATCGACCACATTGACCACCTCATTGTATAATTCATCGATCGTTGCTTTGCTGCCTTTGACATATTCTCGTGCCAGTGGAATTTTGAGCCTTTGAACAGGTTCAAGCTCTGGTTTTCCATGGTGGCAAGGACCGATTGAAACCACCCGAGGATCGTAGCATTTCTTGTTGGATTCAACCTCACGAAGCATCGGTTGAGCCTTCTGTATTTTGGGCTTCTGTGATTTGATGCTTAGAGATCGAGGCTCGTTTCGAGCATCCATTATGGAGTTTAGCCACTTATTGTTGCTGAGTGAACAAATATCTCTCTTGTCACCCTGTTTAATCTCAATACTCACAGATTCATCAAGACCATCAGCAGCAAGAGCTTGCCTCTGAGTCTGAGACGCCATTGTTGGTATAAGCTAAGCAACTGTGAATATCTGCGTCTATATATATAGTTCATACGAAATATGTGGACGATTAGCTTTGTGGATTAAGTGGTAGATTTTTGGTTGACGACAAGTATATTCGTTTCTGGTTTATCAAACTAGGTATTGGATGCATTTTTCTAGTTTTGAAGCAAGAACACTCCAGTTCACATGTGCTCCAGATAATAAAGTACACCTAGGGGCATGTTTGATTGGATGGATTAGAGTATGAAATTGGGATTATTAATCCATGGCCCAATTATTTTATGTTTGTTTTAACATTTTTGTTTAGGATCATTAATCCAATAGATAATTAATCCAACAAATTTATAGGATTATTAGTAATGGGGTAGTGGTGGGATTATTAATCCAATTGGATAGTAAATATTATTAATATCCCACTATTAGTCTTGTAAATCAAACATGGCCTAAAACTATAATATTATAAAGCATTCTGCATGTTTCCCAAAAGTGTTGTACAAGTTCATAACCAGCTGAATTCGATACTCATGATTGATTTTTAGTTTGCAAATAATCATTGAAACAATAGTGATGATAATTACTACATTAAACATGTACCAAGATCATATAAAACAATGAAAACACAAACAATTAGGAATATATAGCAATCAACTTTGAAGTGCGTGTTGACATAAACCAAGATTAGTAAAGGTAAAATAGCAAATTAATTTTTCTATAAACATTTCCAGATAAAATATGATGGTATCTTCCCAACACAGAACTACAGATCATACTTCAAGAAGTAGGCTTTTGTTTGAACTTTTACATGGGTCAACATTTTTAGAAAAATTTACTTGCACAGAATAACATAGATGTATGATTTTCTCTGTTTTTTTAAAATTTCTTTTTCCAAAGAAAGATTTATACTTTTTCTTATCCTGTCATATGAGTTGCCGCAGGGAATACTTAACGATTCTTTATTTCCTAGCTAAGCAAGGTAAAAAACAAAGATGGATCTAACTTTGTCATTCCTAGCTTAAAATAACACAAAACTTCTCCCACTGCTGAAGCATGAATAATCCAGTCCAAGTGTGCTTCGAATAAAGTAAATTTAATACCATAATAATAATCATATAGCATCTTCATGTTTCTCATAAAGTGTTCCACATAGTATTGTATAGGAGCTAAAGGAGTAATAAATCTAGTTAATAAGAGTTTAAACCTGGTAATGCTTCACTACATACCCTCTCTATTTTTATTTTGTTTTCACCAAAAAAATATTTTTAAATTCCTTTTCTATCCCATCATAAAATTTGCGAGAGGGACTACTCAAGGATTCTTTACTAAAAAAATGCACTCAATTTAATCCCTATTAGAAACAAGTCTGAGAGAGGCAAGTTAGGTACAGCCCTAACCTTGTCAAATTCAGTTTTCCCATTCATAGGAACAAAATGTATAATAGGGACAAAATAATTCTGTTGAATTCAAATAATACAGTGGCCCTGTTTGGTAGAGCTGTGGGAAAGTGCTTATAGCTTATGCCTAAACAACTTATAGCTTATAACTTTCAGCTTAAGCTGATTTCCAGCTTATTCTTAAAGCATCTCCTGCCCCACTCAAAGAATAAGCTGATTTCTGACTTCCAAAAAGCTATAAGCTATAAGCTAAACCAAACACATCAAAATAGCTTAAATTAAGCTGAAAGCTGAAATAAGCTGTAATTAAGCTCTGCCAAACAGGCACAGTATACAGTCGCTACAAAAAATTAAGGTTTTAGAAATCAAAATTTAGGGATAAAATTATATTTTAGGGATCAAATATTTTTGTTGCGAAAAGTGTCGTTATTATATTTTTAGCAACGAAAATTAGACATTAGTGATGAATTATTGTCCTTTTGGAACCAAATTTTATAGCGACCCCGGGTCTCTACCCGACTGTCATGGTATTCTGGATCCAAATCTTGTTGTTTGATGCTGCTGGTTATGTCTTTCTTCCTTATACCTCTTGAATTTGAGTTTTGGAGTGACTTGAGCGTGTTTAGAACAGGTTGGTTGCCTTTCGGTCTAGAATCTTATTGCCCAAATTTTTAGCCTTCCGCATGAGCGGGACTTCTCGCGCTCGAGCAGAGTTTGCAACCTTTCAGTATTGAGTGTCTCTGCAAAAGTGCTGCAAGAGTGTTTTTCACGCTCGAGCGGCGTTTCTTACACTCAAGCGTGTCTGAGCTCAAGCGGCTGTCTGCAATCTGTGAAATACTAGGCGGGTGAAATCCACGCTCGAGCGGGTTGTTGTTGCTGTGTCTTACGCTCGAACGTGAAGCCCTACGCTTGAGCGGGATTCGCGTATATCAGATCGTAAAGGCGACTTTTTACATAATTTTTTTCATCTCTTTTTCATCCAAACCCTAAGTTGAGAGCTTCTCTCTCTAGAAATACCCTCTCTCTCTATATTTGATCTAGATCTAGTGATCTTCTCACCCCCCTTCCTTAGACAAAAAGATTGAGCTCTTCAAGATCTTCATTTCCATCCAAGAAGAAGTGGGTTTTGCCATTTTTGGAAGCTCCACCTTTGTCTAACCCTTCTCCTTGGGCTTCTACTTTGAGGTAGGGATGTTCTTGAGTTATATATACTAGTTTTGCCCTTTTCATGATGATTTAAGAGTTCCTTCTAGTTGGTGATGATATTAACCTTGTGATTTCAAAATGTAAAGGTTTTTCCTCAAAAGAGGGTTTCTCTTTTAACTCTAAAATTTTTGGTCAATCCTTAAGGGTTCATTTTGTTGACCTAAGAAAAGAAATGTTTTGGATGAGAGTTCTCACCATGAAATGGGAAGTGATTGTTTTGAGAAAAACCCTAGAAATTGGGGATTTTGGTAATATGGTAAATGTCTATGAAATTCTTATTGTTTTGTTTTAAAAGGATGAAAAGAGTGAGTTGCATCAATGTTTGGCAAAATGGAGAGTTACTTGTTATATGAAAATAAGGTGTTAATGTTAAATTGTTGGCAATACATAAATGAGTAAGGTTGTGGCGAAACAAATTTGTTATGTCTTGTGATATAAAAATTGTGACTACGTGTTGATGAAATATATTAATCATGTGGATGAACATTGAAAAGAAAAGGTGAGAATGTGAATGTTGTCATTGTAGTAGAGATACTCAAAAGTAGAGAAATGTCTTAAGTTATGTAAAGGATCATTTGCATTGCATGTTATTTCATTTATTATAATGCATTGTGTATCTAAATCAATGAGATTTCCATCATGAGGAAAAGAAATAGTTGTTGTGTTGAGAACTATGAAAATGTGTAAGGGGTAAATACGTTGGTAAGTCCAGATAGGAGGTGTAGATGAATTTGATAAGTTGGCCTGAGTGTCCAGGGTGAAAGACCCGAAAGCCACGCGGATAGGTGTCGAGCCTTCCGGTTAATACCGGTAAAAATGACAGTTTGGTAGTACTCGTAGAGTCTACTTGCAGACATCGGCCTAGGGATTACCAGTGTCGTATTTATCACCCCTATTGAATTAATAATGGAAGTTTGAAATTGATGAGATCACATGATGGTATTGAGAGCAGGTTGATTTTGAAATGGTGCATTGAAATGAATATTTTTCCTCTATACCTTAATCTTGGCATGACATTGCTATTACATTTGTTTTTATGTTGAGGAAAAAGCATAACTGTATATACTTTGTGAGAATACTCTACTAGGCTTTGTGCTCACCCCTATGAGATTTGGTGCAGGTAAAGATGTGGTGAACTCGCCGAACTGAGGGCGTGGATGTTTTGAGAAGAGTACATAGCTCTTTTATTTTGTGTAATCCTTTTTGGGCCAAGGGCTAATGTGTAGGGGTTGCAGAAACCATCTTTTGTGTAACCAGGCTTATGCCTTGGAAGATGTAAGCCCTTAAGGGCATTATATTGTTTTGAGAATGGATGCTTTACATGCTATAGATTCATATGTTTGTATTGATGAATGTATACCGGCATGTAAAACCTTTGTAAAGGCTCATTAGTAATGATGTAAAGATGGGCAGATTATTGTTGTTGTTGGGTAAATGTTGATTATTTATGGGTAGTTCATGTTGAATAATTTCGGGGCGTTACAAATTTTTTGTCTCAAAAAATAAATCATTTTGAGACCAAATTATTTTGTTCCTAAAAATCTATTTATTAGTGACATTTTTAAAATTTTGTCACTAAAAGTCTTGTTTTTGACTTTTCGGGACGATCTTTTAGTGACTATCCTTATGACGATAAAAATTGGTCCCTAAATGTCATTTGCAACAAAATTTTCACTTTTAGAGACCAAAACATTTGATCTCTAAAACTCTTATATGTTGTAGTGAGTAAGAACAAAATAAATAAGCCTCTAAAAAGAGAATGGTGGTTTAGAAGCATTGAGATGAAAAACAACCACCCAATACAGCCTCATATAATATAACCAGCAATAAAAAATGTTGGCACTTACCACCAATAAATTTTTTTTTTCTAAATTGACTAAAAGCGAAACGAATAGTTGTAAATACATATAAATTCCCAAATTTTACACTACTTATCAAAATTATAGATACATATACAAATAGATATAAACATCTATTCTATTATATAAAGTATACATAACCATTCGTGTGAATGTTGTCACAACTTTTCTTTGTTTCACAATGAAAAATCTAAAAATTCTTTAAATATTGATTTGTAATTATGTATCAATTTTAACTAGTAAATAGCAATCCCAATCTTTTCTTTTGCTCATTTTTTTTTTTCTTTTGCACACTTATTGGCAGCTTTCACGCTCAAGAGTATGGAAACCGAACTAGAGAAGCATGGATACAATAAGAATAGCCTGGTTGGTGACTTTGAGGTAGCCTTTTCCTCATGCCTTAACTGCAAAGAATTGAGGGGAAAGCCGTGGAGATGCAAAAAGATGGAAGGTGGTTATGAGACTCAACATCACCCATGATATGCTAGTATAGGTCAATTCCTCTAGAAAAGCAAAAGACATCATGCAATAAATCCATAGAGAAAATTGATCACTAAGGCGGAAGATTCCGATATTTGCTAATCCAATAGTGTGTACAGAATGAGACATACTAATCAAAGAATACACACTCCGAAATGAGTAATGACCACAAAAAACACACACATATTAACACGTAATGGATATTCTCATCAATTCCAACATGCAACAGGAACTCAAAAATTTCCAGCTTGCAAAACCATACTAAGAAAATCTTTTTGATTTTTGATTTTTGATTTTTGTTTTTGTTTTGTTGTTTTGTTTTGTTTTTTTGTTTTTTTTTTTCCTAGACAAGACAGAAAACAAACAAGCATACACACAATGACCCAAACCGAAAATCAAACAGAAATAGAAAACACAAAGAGGAAAAAAAAAAAAAAAAAAAAGAATAAACAAATTAACACAAGTCAAGCTTTCTCACCCAAACCGCTTTAGTATGAACAACGTTGTGAGAATTGCAATTCTTGGGTGGTGTCTTGATGTTGTGGTTCCCTTCCTCTTCAGTGGGAACCCGTCTCGACTTGGTTTCCAACTTCCTATTCTGAGATCTAGGCAAACAAAACCTTTGTTCACATGTTGTCTCAAGAAAATCAAAATAGCAAGGTCTATTATGACCCTTAACCTCCGTATGACCAATGAAGTGTCTCATACTTCACCAGATGTTGGAATTTCTTGCATCTCTCTGAAACACTCTCCCATGCAACTCATGACAGTAAGGGCGAATATGACCATACATACCATAATGATGAAAAATAAAAACAGTGTGTACCTTCTTTTCTCTGACCTTACCAACTCTAGGAAGATTGAGAAGTCCTTCCTCTCATTGAATCTGTTACTCCCCCTGCCCTTGAGTTCTTGTATCAGGAGATATGAATGCACTTTGTTTTTGCTCTTTGTTATTGTAGACACTCCATTTTTGACCGCCTTTAAGACTTGGGTGCCACCGATTGATCACCCAATGATGAATTCTACGCTTCTCATACGTTCGACTTCCTCAGCAGAAAGTCTTGGTTTTGAGCCACAAAAGCCTAGAAACCTTGCACCACTTTTGGACCAAAACAGTTTTTTTTTTTTTTTTCCAAGCCTGACCACCCAGGGGCCTGCAGGCCACTTAGTAGCCGGCTGGCCACAAATGAGTGTACGGTTGTCCTCTTAATGGCCAGCGAGTCACTTGTTCTAGCAAAATAGATATTTTCTACCAGCTGTGCCAGCTGTCTCCACAAGTGCATACACTGCACCAGCTGTGTATATACTGATATTGCCGAGGGAGTAGCATAATTTTCTATATATACTTGACCCCCTCTCATAAAATTAGGTTAGAAAATTTTAGTGAAGCAAAATTCTTGGAAAAAATATCTCTCTCTTCCTTGCAACCTAAACACACCTCACCTAGACTTCCTAAACCAAATTTTAAGAGTTCTTTATTGAGGTTATTGAGCTTGCATAGTAGTTCTTGAGGGTGAGACATTGGTGGTTTATAACTCCAAGGGGTTACTCCTCTGCAAGAGGTATACTTCTAGCTTCTTTCCCTTACTTACTTCCTATCTTTATTTGCTGTTTTTGAACTATTTTTCAACTATTTTTATGGGCTGAAACTTGTGATTAAAAGCTATCCAAGGTAGAGGGGTGAACCATCCTTCTTTGTACCTTGTATTCCAAGCTTTTGCCCTTGTGTTTCCCATCTCTTCATCAACTTTTTTTGAGCTTTTTGCCATTGAATTTTAGAGGTTTTCAGAGGCTAAAATGTGGTTTTGAAGTCTCAAAAATGGAGGGTTAGTCTCCCCTCTTTGTGTTTGTTTACTAGCTTCATGTCCTTGTTATTTTAGCTAACTTTTTCATACTTTTCTCTTAGAATTTTAGCACTGTTTTTAGCTATTTTAGTACTGCTTTAGGTGTTTCATTTCATTTATGCTTTGTATAGTATGCTTGTAGTGTAATAGTCCTCATAGGTTTGGTATTTTAGACATTAGACACTAACCTATTTGAGTTGATAGCATTTATTTCAAGCTTTCCATACTTGTGTTCACCCCTAATCACCTCTACACTCTCCCTATTTTCTTGGCTTTTTCATTACTTTGAGAGTTTTTTCAAACAAGTATTGTTTAAGTTTGAGAAAGAGAAACCCTTTCTTAATGGTTTAATTTCTTCGGAGGTTCATTACCAAAGACATGACCTCTCTCTGATGCCCAAAATAGCCCTTTGTTTGACACTTCTCTCCATTAGTAGAATTAATCTTCATTATTGGAGTAAAATGACTAATGAATGGAAAGGTAATTAAAAGAGGTAATAAAATTGTACTAAGAGGTAACAAGATAATAAAACGGTTTGGGGTTCAATTGAACGTTAATTGAATCCATTGAGTTTTGAACCATTTCATACTCTCTTGTGATGATAATGGTTCAAAATATCAAGTCAACCACTTCCCTTGATTAATATCATGATAGAAAGAGGTTTTTGTTGGTCTTTTAGCTTCATTTAAGCTTTTGTCCCTTGATTCATAGACCATCATGCAATGCGATTGCGTCGATTGATGGCTTGTGAATCGAGCCTACCCCTTCTTTGATTTGTTTGATGATAAGGACAGGTAGGGTGGACAAACATCCCCTGAAAATACTATGTTTCTGCTCTGTTTCATGTCTATTGCAGTAGGGTGGTACCAAACATTAGTGGCCAGCCGACCACATTATTGTAGGGCCGATCACTTCTTCTGGCCAGTCAGCCACCTTTTTCAGTCAAGCAGTGTCCTTTTTTCTTGTAGAACAGAGCAGAGGCAGAGGTGAAAAAATAGTGCAATTTTCTGACTGCAAAATAGCATCATTCTAGTAGCTAAACGAGGGCATTTTCAGTGATAAATCCGCATTTCATGCATGAGCAATTCCTCCTTGTGGCTCGTTAATTAGTATCTTGTAATTAATTAAGTGTAGTTCTTTTGAACTTTTAATAGCTTAGTTGATTAATTTTGTGTTGTAATTAATTAATTGGTTCTAACTTGTAAATAATTAGCTAGAATAGTTGATTCATTTATTTTGGGTATTGTAATAGTTAGTTAATTTGTAGTAATTAGCTAGGACATTTATTCAGACCCTCTTGTGTGAGGGCAAATGTGTAATAATGTGTATGTCTTCCAATCCCAATTTCTTTCTCCCTTTTATTTATTTGCTTATGATAGATTAAAATAGAATATCATGTTTCTTCTAGCATTTTCCATGATTTGCATCCATTTGTCTCGCATGCATAGGGTTCGGTTCATCATTCTAACAACATTATTGTTTATTACTTCCTTTAATACATGTGCCACCACATGCTATCAAATTGATTCACATGCCATGTTAGTAGCCGAGCCTATTTAAATTGCATATTGCATGTGTTGCATTAGTCATATTGAATTTGTTTGGCTCGCCTTGGAGTACTAGGTGAGCGTTTATTGCTTTAGCATATCGCATTGAGTGTGACTGTTGCCATATCAAGCATGCTTTCCATAAGGCTAAGTGCTTAAGTGATATACCTGTTTGAATGCCTGTGGATGAAGGCTAATTGCTTAAGTTGGGATAACTTGATAAATGTGCATATGAGATCACTTTTTCAAGTGATACATATTCAAAACAAACATGAAATCAAAGTGTTCCAAATTTCACAAATTAGTATATACTTGTGTGCAAGACATAGTAAGTTAGCCTAATAACTAGAACAAGAGCATATATTGTAAATAAAAATCACATCATGATTAGTAGAGGTCGATCTTTGATCGGGTGAATGGGGTACTCAATTCATGACCTTTCTCTCTCATACCTAAAGTGATGACGGATAAGTGGCCTTTGGCACGAGTCTCGGGTTTCCTAAATTTTTCAAAAATATTTAGGTGATGACTCTGTAATCTGGCAAAGCAATCCATTTTTGGCATTTTGACTCAAAATCAATTTTTCAAAAGATTTGCCGGATTTGGACTCATTTATGTTTATCTATTTCACATTGCACTTGTGAAATCAGATTCAGAACCACGGGAGTCTGAACTGTAGGGCTATCGTATCTGAAAGAAGCACGAAAAGCAATCTACAGTTATCAACAAAGCCAATGCCACTCTTGTTATAACAAATTTGTTGAGATCCAATGATATTGTGCAAAGTCTTTGATCCTTTGTTCCAAAGACCAATGGTGGCCATAGCACACTTGAGCTCTTCCTCTTTCTTGATGATTAGTTCCTCCAAGGCAACTTGAGACATCTTGAGAGTTTCAATTTTTTCTTCATATGTTGCATAGATTTGTTATAGCTCACTCCTCTTTGTCTCACAAGACAAGAATTTTTCACAAAGGGCTTGTCGATCATTAGATATTTTGACGGCATCATTCCTAGACTCGGAAATCTCCTCCTTTAGTTTGACATTCTCAGTTTCACATGCTTGGAGTTTCATAGTGAGTTTGTCATTCAATTTAGATATGTTAAGAGATTCCTTATACAACTTTTTATAAGCTTGCTAAAGCTCTTCATCATCACTCCTCGAGGATTTATCATTAGTGGCATTCTCAACCGACCTCTTCAGATACTATATTCGTCTTTTAGAAGCCGCCATGAAAGCAAGGAATTGTTCATGCCCCTTTTCGCCTTATACTTCGTTGTCACTTTCATCTTTATCAGACTCTAATTCATCATCCCACATAATAGCGAAGGCTTTCTTCTGCCTCAAACAAGTAGGTCATTCTTGAGTAAAGTGGCCAAATCCTTGGTATTCATAGCATTGGACTCTTTCAGAGTTCCCTTGTATCTTTCCTTTCTTCTTCTGGGTTATAGAATTAATTTTGAATTTATTTTTGCCTTTGGACTTATGAGTTGATTCCAAAAGATTAGAATTCTTTTTCAGAAAAGACTTTTTAAATTGTGTTACAAAGCATCCGTAATCTTGGAATCAATCTCACAATCTTCATCAAAATCCTTTCCAACTCTATGAGCACTACTAAAAGCAATATCATCTAATAGCAAAGGCTTTCTTCTGCCTCAAACAAGTAGGTCATTCTTGAGTAAAGTGGCTAAATCCTTGGTATTCATAGCATTGGACTCTTTTAGAGTTCCCTTGTATCTTTCCTTTCTTCTTCTGGGTTATAGAATTAATTTTGAATTTATTTTTGTCTTTGGACTTATGAGTTGATTCCAAAAGATTAGAATTCTTTTTCAGAAAAGACTTTTTAAATTGTGTTACAAAGCATCCGTAATCTTGAAATCAATCTCACAATCTTCATCAAAATCCTTTCCAACTCTATGAGCACTACTAAAAGCAATATCATCTTTTCGTTTCTTTTTGAAATTCCTATGTCTCATAAATTTGAAGATTTCCAACTAAATGATCCGACTTGAGGTTATCAACATCTTGAGCCTCCTCAATAGTCATAACTTTTTGTTGGAATCGATCTATAACGATTTCAGGTTTTGACCCGTTATCTATTGTATTCCGGACTCAGGTTTAATGCTTTCATATTGTTGTTTACCTCTTATTCCCCTTGTATTCCTTTAGAATTGGCTTTCGGGTTGTGCTTGTGCTTGTGCTTGTGCGTTTGGAACAGGTTGGTTGCTTGTTTTTCAAAACCTTTATTGCCCAGATTTTGGCTCTTATGCTCGAGCGGGCATTCTCGTGCTCGAGTGGGCTTCACAAAATTTGCCTCTCCACTCGAGCGGAATTCGTCAACTTTCAGTATTTCTTTTGCGGTTCTGAAAATTCTGGGAAACTACTTTGGACGCTGGAGTGTCCAGTCCCATGCTCAAGCGGGGACCTTTGTCTGCAAAACTTCTGAAAATGTGTATTTTACGCTCGAGCGCCAATTTTCATGCTCGAGTGGAACCTTGTGTTTGACGCTCGAGCGGGGCTTTCCACGCTCGAGCGGACTACATGTATTTCAATCCGAGAAGATGACATTTTGAATCACTTTTTCATATATATCTCTCTCTCTCTAAAACTTTCCAAAAAGCTTGTTCTTGAGTCTCTCTCTCTAGAATTAACTTTCTCTTTTAGATTTCATCTAGATCCATTGATCTTTTCACCCTAGTGCCTTTGAGAAAAAAGGTAGAGCTCATCAAAATCTACATTTTTATCTGAATAGAAGTGAGTTTCGATGTTCTTTGAATTTCTCTCTTGTTTGACTCATCTTCTTTCCTTGAGGTAGGGATCTTTCTACACCTTTATGTGAAATTTAGCTTAGTTATTTGTCATTTGTGTAACAAAGGTGCGATTTTGGGGATGTTTTATACAAACCTAGGGTTTGGGCATAAAATGAAAATAGGGGTTTTGGGTGTAGATGAAATAGATGCTTGTGGGGTTTAAAAATGATGTTGGGTCACAATAGTTGGAAATGATATTTGGGTTGATAATTAGATAAGGGAAAGTTTTGCCCAAAAATGACTATCATGATTTTCTTATAAAGATAATTGAAATTGTCATTGAAAATGTAAAATTGAGAGAGTATTGATATGAATGGTGGGATAAGTTACGTATTAACTCATTCGTTGGAAATTTGAATAAATTATCTATTATGAGATTGGATATCTATTTAGAAATAACTGTATTGGGCTATCGGTGGAAGATAGCTATGATTGTTATAGAAATTGCATGAGGATTAGATGAATTGAAACTAATCTCTTGTTGTTCGTTATTGAATATGGCTATGTTTGTATACATTGTATATGTATGATTATGTGGGAGTGGAAAGGGGATGTGCTCCATTGTTTGATGTTGTGTTTAAATATATTGCATATGTATGAATAATTGTTTGGGAGGAGAAAGGGGTTGGACTCCACTATAATTAAGTTGGCCGGAGTGTCCTGGGTGAAAGTCCCGAAATTATACATGGGTGCCTAGCCCGCAGACAAAATATCCATAAAATGGCAATTGTAGTACTTGTATAGCCTACGTTTACATGCGTCCTGTTTGACGGCTGCCTACGGATGAAATTTTCGTGAAAGAAAAGTTTGAAGTGTTCATGCATTATTGATGTGATGGTAGAACTAATGAGTTGAAATCTCATTTGGATTGTTAAAGAGATAATGAAACTGGTTAATGTAAAGAAACGAATGGAAATTGGTACCTTATGATTATTTAAACTGTGGATGTCTTTATCACTGACGTTGTGTATGCATAATGTACTTATACCTTTGCTAAGTTTCATATATTGTGCTAGATGATCTCTACTGGGCTGTGGCTCACCGTATTTGGGAATAATATTTTCAGGTGTTTGTGACTTACTTCCACCAAGGCAATAGCTTGGAGGGATATTTTGGGGGCAAGAGCTTCTTTAATCTAAATTGTATATTTTTGTAAAGCCTAAGGCTAAATGTGTGAGCTAGTCTCCTTTTGTGTAACCAAGTCAAGGCTTGGAAAGATGTAAGCCAATAGGGCATTTAATCATCAATTTCTTAATTTACTTTGTCTTTGTAATTGTATTAGTTCAATTCATGTCATATTATAGTTGATGACAAACCATTGTCTATGTTTCTAATGTCAATTAATGTTATATTGCTTGCAGATTATTATGGGAAGGAAGAGGAAGCCTGATCATCCCCGGCGCATGATGTCTGATGTGCTACATAACAGGACATCAGTAGCACCACCATCAGAGGAGGCATCACATCGGCCAGCATCGGAGGGGCCATTAGTGCCACCACCATCTGAGGGGCCATTACCACCGTATCGACCTCCATCAGTGGCACCACAGCAGCTACCATGTACTCAGCCTCCACGCCTACCATCAGTGCGTCCACCATCAGTGGCACCACAGCAGCTATCATCATCAGCTTATGAGCCATCCGCAGGTATATAAATTTGCTTTGATTTGCATGAAAATTATTTACACATACATTTATTTATGCTCATTATATATAACTTGTTTATTCTCATTGTATTTTGCAGACCCTTCGACTTCTTCACAGCCCACATCAGGTTTATTTGATATGATTTGTATTCACATTATTTAAATTTGCATTTGGTTGTTACCATTGCATATTGTTTATTATTATTGTATATCGCAGGTCATGTTAGTTCTTCATCAACCTCGACTAGGCGTGGTAGAGGATGTGCCAAGGGCATTAAAGAGTGGGGTACTGGTAAAAAGCTGGACATACAATTTGATGGAAATTACTACCCAATAGGGGATAACGTGGCCAAGTTAACTACTCAACTTGGCATTATTGTCCGGAATGGTAACATTGTTCCTCTTACTTTTGTTGACTGGAACAGTGTGCCTGATGATATTGTTGATGCTATCTGGAAGGATGTGAAGGTAAAAGTATATTTTTGTCCACAAATTCGAATTCCAAATTTGTGTTATACTTAGCCTTAAACTTTGTGTTTTATAGGACAATTTGAATATATGTCCAGAGGAGTACAAGCCAATCTGCATGAAAAACTGCAACAGCATATGGAAGGATCACAAGAACAAGCTTAAGGCTAAGTATTTCAAGCCTAGAAGCTCGATCCTAATCTGAAGGATGATGTTCCTATGAATGTTGTGCCAAGCCAGTGGGAACAACTTGTGGAGTATTGGCGTACTTCCGATGCTGAGGTATACAATTACGTTATATTTATGATATGTAAACATACAAATCATATTTACATACTTACATTTGTTGAACTTGTCATAGAAAATTGCAAGTAGGAACGCTAAAAATCGGCGAGCTCACGGCATAGCTCATACCACAGGGCGTACTACTTTCTCTTAGATACGGCATGAGGTTTACATTTTATTGTTTTATTTTTGTATATAAATAAACATTGTATATTTGCAAAATATTTGGATTCTAATTTTCATATTTCTAAAAAAAATTTAGATGACCAGTAAGGGGGAGTCTATTGATAAGATGAATGTTTGGCTTATGACACGTAGAGTAGATGACCCAGAGGTTATCCAGACCTTGGTAGTTTCCAAACACCTTTGATTGTATTTAAAGTTTATTTTTGTGT
The DNA here is from genome assembly GCA_030407325.1 of Camellia japonica. Taxonomy (NCBI): domain Eukaryota; kingdom Viridiplantae; phylum Streptophyta; class Magnoliopsida; order Ericales; family Theaceae; genus Camellia; species Camellia japonica. Next base: position 15,799,345 of record JAPPVO010000017.1, read on the forward strand.
GTCAACCATCTTAATTTGGCGTATACTTGTGTGTCTTATTCAATACAGGATGAGTTTAATCGTCAACTCTCTATGCTACCTGAGGATGGTCGGACTATGGAGGCTAAGAATGCCATTTTCCATGAGTTGATAGGTCATGACAGACATGGATATTGTCGCACATACGGGAGAATCGTTCCTCGGAGAGTGGTGTATAAAGATGGTGCTGGGCCATCACAATCAACACCCCAGCCATCGACTATTGATCAGATCACGCAGCAGGTTCGTGCTGAGCTAAGGGATGAGTTGAGGGAGGAGATTCGAGCAGAGTTCTCTACACAGTTGCAGCAGATGAGAGCTGAGATGATGGCCCTTGTGTCACAGGGGGCGAGTGTGGATCCCAACAGACAGGTTCCATATAAACATCACAATTGTTTGATAGTTCAATTTTCACTCAAGCTTATGTATGAAATTCGAATATGATTAACACATTATGCATTGACTAACATAGGTTCCTGATGCATCGAGTGGCCACCGGGCATTTAGGGAATCTGCAGAAGACGAGAATCCATATACACCACCACCAGAAGATCAGGTATAAAATGTATCTTTGCATTCTAAGCTAAAATGTATCTTTGCATTCTTTACATTCTAAGTTAAGAGACTTGTGGGAGAAGACGAGAGACTTGTGGGAGAAGACGGGCTCGAATTGGGTTCCCAGTTTGGGAGTTAGAGTCGGATTTCACTTTAGGCAAACTACTTCTTTAAGAAACTTCAATTCGAGGCGTTAACGCCCCAAAATCACCAAACGGCGTCGGTTTAGCACGAAACTTGGCACACACGACCGCCTAGGCACGAGAGACTTGTGGGAGAAGACGGGGCTCGAATCGGGTTCCCGGTTTGGGAGTTAGAGCCGGATTTCACTTTAGGCAAACTACTTCCTTAAGAAACTTGAATTCGAGGAGTTAACACCCCAAAATCACCAAACGGCGTCGGTTTAGTACGAAACTTGGCACACACGACCGCCTAGGCACGAGAGACTTGTGGGAGAAGACGGGGCTCGAATTGGGTTCCCGGTTTGGGAGTTAGATTCGGATTTCACTTTAGGCAAACTACTTCTTTAAGAAACTTCAATTCGAGGCGTTAACGCCCCAAAATCACCAAACGGCGTCGGTTTAGCACGAAACTTGGCACACACGACCGCCTAGGCACGAGAGACTTGTGGGAGAAGACGGGGCTCGAATCGGGTTCCCGGTTTGGGAGTTAGAGCCGGATTTCACTTTAGGCAAACTACTTCCTTAAGAAACTTGAATTCGAGGAGTTAACGCCCCAAAATCACCAAACTGCGTCGGTTTAGCACGAAACTTGGCACACACGACCGCCTAGGCACGAGAGACTTGTGGGAGAAGACGGGGCTCGAATCGGGTTCCCGGTTTGGGAGTTAGAGCCGGATTTCACTTTAGGCAAACTACTTCCTTAAGAAACTTGAATTCGAGGAGTTAATGCCCCAAAATCACCAAACGGCGTCGGTTTAGCACGAAACTTGGCACACACGACCGCCTAGGCACGAGAGACTTGTGGGAGAAGACGGGGCTCGAATCAGGTTCCCGGTTTGGGAGTTAGAGCCGGATTTCACTTTAGGCAAACTACTTTTTTAAGAAACTTTAATTCGAGGCGTTAACGCCCCAAAATCACCAAATGGCGTCGGTTTAGCACGAAACTTGGCACACACGACCGCCTAGGCATGAGTGACTTGTGGGAGAAGACGGGGCTCGAATCGGATTCCCGGTTTGGGAGTTAGAGCCGGATTTTTGTCCAGTCAAAATTAATTACTAAACAATCTTTCTAATTATATAGTAGTCAATTTTTTTTTTATATTTTTCTATAATTAAAATATTAACACCATTATATGGTTTTTAATTATGTTTATCTTGTTTTTTTCAGATATTTCCTGAGTAGCAGTTGGCTTCTTCTGGAATGCAGGCGTATCAAGATTATGACCAATTTTTGTTTTTGTAACCCACGAACGAATGAAGACGAAAACTTTTAGTTTTGATTTTGATTTATGTTATTTAAATTTGTGAGCAACATTATGTATGTATTATGGGATGTTATGTAGTGGCATAATTTTTATTGTTATGAATTTTTATTTATGTATTGTTATGAATGGAACAATATTATTAATTTTCATTATTTGTCAACTTTTGTTTATGTATGTATTTATATTATTCTGTAATTTTTGGATTTTTTTATAGTTATTTTTTATTTAATACAGGTTATTTTAATTTTTTTAATAATTTTTCAGCAGGTTTTTTTTTTTTTTTTTTTTTTTTTGAGACGGGATAAGAACCCGTCGCAAAAACCAAATATAGGCTTTTGCGACGGCACCAAATATAGTCGCAAAAGCTGTGCCATTTGAATGTAGAAGACACCTTTAGCGACGGTAACCTTTGCCGTCGCCAATACTTATATGATGTCAGAGTTTTAGCGACGGGATGGTTGCCGTCTCAAAACCTCACTTTTAGCGACGGTAAATACGTGCCGTCGCGAAAACTGATATTTTTCCCATTATTGGCGACGGGAAAAATGCCGTCGCAAAAAAGAGACCTTACCGTCGCAGAAACTAATGGCGACGGTACGTATCGTCGCTAAAGCTCTTTTGCAACCCCCTTTGTCGCGACCCCTCATTACCGTCGCAAAAAGGCAACTTACCGTCGCAAAAGGCATTAGCGACGGGGTCCGGGAACATTTGCGACGGCTCGGTACCGTCGCAAAAAACGCCTTTTTTTGTAGTGTCACATACATTCAAACTTTGTCCAATTTTTATTTTTTATGTTTGACAAAATTCAAAGATGAAGAGGAGAAAAAGAGGATTGAAGGTGTGAGATTGTGTGAATTTCCCATTTTTTATCCAAGTTTGGTATATCATGAGTTATATGTAGGGACAATTTGTTTCCTTATCCTTTTTCCTCTTTAGTCTCCCCCAAAAGTTCTTTCTGCCATGGTATGATCTTTGCTTTCGTATTTAAGATATATATCTATATATATATTTTTTTTTGCATTCAAATATGTTCTTCTTGTTTTTTGTTTTATTTATTTATTTATTTATTTATTTTTGTTTTTATTGGATATTTATTTCAACTTGCGTGCACCTTAACTAATTCTGAAACCTTGAAATTAATAACTGAGTAAACCTTTAGTGGTCCCTTAAAGTAATTTGAACTCAAAATTTTAAATCTTATTTTCAAATTTTTACTGCTCGGCCAACTCTTAAGTTCTTTTTAGGATAAATTACAATGACCTCCCTTGATATTTCTGACAGATACAGAGACCTTCCATGTGGTTTCAATGATTATAGTAACCTCCTCTACTTTTGCTGACAATATATACAAACCACCCTTCTGTTAACTAGCCGTTAGACAAGTGACGAAAATTTCTTACATCAGCATATTATGGTGACTGAATACCAAAATTACCCTTTGTTCCTTATAACCAAACAGCCCACAACATCACAAACAAACATTGCTCTTCTTCCTTTCTCTCCTCTCATCCTCAACCACTCCTCCACTAGTAGCATCACTGCCATCACCTCATATTCTCTCTCTCTCTCTCTCTAATCCTTTCCACTTCCATCTCCTTATTATCCATTCCAAACACACATTAAATTTATACAAAAATTGCAAACGCACAACCTTTTCTCCACTAACTAATTCCGGAACCATGAAGTTAATAGCCGAGTAAACCTCTAGTGGCCCCTTAAAGTAATTCGAACTCAAAATTTTACATCTTTTTCTCAAATTTTTACCACTCGGCCAACTCTTGAATTTTTTTAAGAATATATTATGCTAAATTTGGGATTTTTTTTATAAAGAAGCCAGATGCACGTGGAACAATAATTAGGTAGTTCTAAACTATCAATTAGAATTGTTAATGTGATATTTCTGAAAAATCACAAAACATGTTAGAAGATCATTCATCCATTTGAAGAATGAGAAATAAATTAACATCTAATACTATTTTTCTTTTAAAGATCGGGTCCATCTAATACTATTAATACATGAAAAACTAGTATCTATTTGGCCTTAACATGAACAAAAAGAGAAGTGGTATTGATTATTCAACGATAACATAAGAGTGTATTTTTGTTTTTTTATTATAGATATTAAGGGCATTGATATCCACACATAAAATAAGGGCAAATTGGGAAATGCAATAATCAGGGGAATAAATTAGCATGTTGAATTCAGCATTTTTGTTACCATCGTAGTTAATAATCAAATAATGAAAAGAAAAAAAAAAAATTGAAATGAAAAAGTGAAGTTGGTCAATATTCTTTCATAACCGCGAGGAAGATCTTTATATTTGTCAATAATCTTAATGGAAGTTAGTATAATTAACCCTTTGCACAAATTTCATGTGGGGCATTGAATGCCTCCTTTGGCTAATTGGACTATGATATTCAACATTTTGTTACTATCATGACGGTATGAAACTTAAATTATTAAAAATTTGTTTGTGCTAGTTTTAGAATCATGATTTGATTGTAGAGTTATATTTTGAGTTATAAGTTTTGAAAAAAAAAAAATTTATTTGATTATAAGTTTTGAATTATATTTTGAGTTTTGAGTTTTTGAATTTGAATTGTATTTTGAAATTTTTTGGATTTTTTTTTTTACAAATTTAAAAACTTTCTTAATTTTATTTTTTTACGGTAAATATTTTTATTTTAAATATTTATTTATTTTTTAATGCGTGTTGTATTTTTTTTTAAATATTTAAAAATTTAAAATGAGTTGTATTTTTATTGGGAGACTTATTTATAAGTCATATTTCGGACATTTATGCTATGTTAAGTCCTGTGTAATTTCTTATAGAATTTCAAGTCCTATTTAGATAGGAATGTATTCCACAAGATCCTATGAATTGTAAATAAATGGTATTAATATACTATTATACACTATAATAGCAAAACCATAGATAGGAAATTGAATGTTACCATAGATCATATCTAGGTGTCACGTTACGTTTATGTAGGTGTCACGTTACGTTTCGCAAACTTAATCTATGGTAACATTCAATTTCCTATATATAGTTTTACCATTATTTATGATATTAACAACTAATATTGAGGGTAAATGTGTCAACAAACTTCACACAGGACTTATGGGAACATAAGTTTTTTAGTAGGACCATATGTAGCATAAGTCTTCCTAGTAGGATTTATAAATAATTTTCCCATTATTGTAAATAAATAATTTTTATTTTAAATAATTTTTTATTTTTTTTAATATTTAAATATTTTTTAACTTTTCTTATAAATATTTTATTTTTTAAAATTGAAAAAAAAAATTGGATCGCCCATACATATCTAAATCATAATAAATTATTTGGCCAATACTTAAAAAAATAACAAAATATTTTTTTCGAAAAAATAAAAATAAGAAAAATATTTTTCTTCAAAAATAAAAATAAACAAAATATTTTTTGAAAAAATAATTTTAAAGAAAAAAATAAAATAAAAAAAATTGAATTTGTTTTTAAAAATAGAGTTTTGAAAAGAGTTTTTTGAATTTTGAGTTACGGGTTTAGTTATGAATTTTGAAAATAATTTTTGAATTGAATTTTAAATTATATATTTGATTTTGAATTTTAAAAAAAAAAATTAAAATTTTTTTTATTGAAATCAGGATTCCAAAACTAAACCAAACAGTAACATTTAACACTATAAACCAAATGCCACTTCCTTTCCAAATGAGAGAACAACCACTTCTCTTTCTTTCTTTCTTTCTATCTTTTTCTGTTTTTTGGTCTCAACTCTTATTTTATTTAATGCTCACCACAGACAAAATCACAACATAACCAATAGAAGCAAACCAAAACATTCACAAAACATCACCAAGAAACAAGTATCAAGTAGTCCAAGGGGACACAATCCGGGTCTAGAATTGCGAAATTGAACATCACAGATGCTACCTAACAGACCTGCCGCATCTTATTTATTCAAAAATCCTTGACGAAAACAATCTTGCGAGGTTGGAATAGTCACTCATTTTCCCGAATTTGTGCTATTTGTCGAAGTATTGATAGCAATATAAGTCTGAATAAAGCTGAAGACAACGGCTAAAATAGCACCAAGGAAAGCAAGAATGGTCCAAGAGGTATCAAAATGGGTATGCAACCATTCAGTCATCCATAGTCTCACTTTGTTCTTATAGTGCTTTTCAATTTGGTTTTGAACATCTACATAGGCTTGAGAGTTAGGCACCAAGTTCTTGGCTATCTCATTGAAAAGCCCAGCCACTTCTTCGTCCCTACCAAGGTAGTTTAGAAGTATTCCCTTCTTTCTCAGCTCCTTCACATCATCAACATGATCAATCAGTGCATCCATAAACCATATATGTGAGGTGACTCCGAAGTCATTGGGACTATCAGGACACATCTCATAGGCTGCCAAGTTTAGTAGTAAAGATTGGGTTGAGTCATCAATTTTTGTTGGAGGAAGCCTTAAGATTGCTCTAATGAAGAGAAGTTCATACCTTACATCAGTAACACATGTGCCATTTTGTTAGGCCTAAATTTGATCCCCGCGGTCTTGAGCTCCTGTACTGAACGATACTAATACCAATTGTTGCCTCCTCCGCCGGTTTCAGTGCCAGGAGTACCAATAAGTTGCCTGTGCATGAGTTCTAGAAGATGAGCGGGTTCGACTAATTGTGAATTTGATTTTTTTTATTCTTCTTTGGGCCTGTTGGTAATGTGTTTTTTGGTGGGTAACCAGCAGGTAATGTTAGTAATGCAATTTTCCACCAATTCCCAAAATAAAGGAAGAGGAGGACCTAGCCTCGTATCTTGAATGAACTTGTTAATCAACTTCAAGCCTTCCTCTCCAGCAAATTCCGAGTTCATCAGTGCCTGGAGGACTTTGAAAGGAAGTTGATTCTAGAGCAAGAACAAGTCACGTTCCATGAAAGCTTTGTCGTGATTCTTCATCTTCATTTTGGCTTGCTCGTTTTCACGTCTCATGTAGTGAATATATTGGAGGATGAAGCAACCATGGAGGAACATCATCCGAGTGAAGTCCGTGTCATCAATATTTGTGCCCTCAGCATAGCAGTTTCTCACCTCGATAGCCTCGTCTGCAACCTTGTTATACAAGTCGTTGATTGAATATGATCCACAACTGTTGACATACTTCCTTGTGAATTGAAATTTGAATTTTTTGAACTATTTGAGGTTTGTGTTCTCGTGGTGGTAGGGACCAATAGAAACTAGCTGTGGCTCATATCATTTCTTGGTGGACTCGGTCCCCACCTGCAGAAGCATTTGAGGGACCTTCTGTATCTTATGCTTTGGCATTGTGTTGTTTGAGGACTCACCGAACCCAATTTCTTCATTCATTATCGAACTTAGCCACACATTGTTGGGCTGTGGCTGTGGTTGTTGCGGTTGTGGGTTCGGTGGGCTATGGATTACAACACTGAGCTCACTGTCACAAGATGGAGCCGACATTGTCAGCAGGTAGGTAGGAGGATATACACAATCTAGGTAGGTAATATAATTTTGGCTCTGGCTTTGGTCCAGTCCTTAATCGGACTGGACGGTGCTGTTGGGCTCGTGGGGGCCCACCACGGGTCCCGTTTTGAAAATTTGAACCGTACAATGTGTAGAACTCGTCGAGTACTATATGCTTGTGAAAAATCACGTTGATCGGATATCGATAGCTATGCGATCAAATCCGTTTTTTATCAACCGTTAATTTATTCACCGTCCATTTTTTTATATACAAAACTGATTTGATCACATAGCTATCGATATCCGATTAACGTGATTTTTCACAAATATATAATACTCGACGAGTTCTACACACTGAACGGTTCAGATTTTCAAAACGGGACCCGTGGTGAACCCCCACGGGCCCAACAACACCGTCCAGTCCGATTAAGGACTGGACCAAAGCCAGGCCCTATAATTTTTATCTTATGATTTTTTATCTTTTTAGGATTTGCAGTTTCGAAATTTATAGGGCACCTTAAAAGTACTTTAATTAGCAATCATCTTGTATTTTATTAGATCAAAAAAATACTTTACAAGTGTTATTATCTTTTTAAGAATCTTCATGAAAACAAAAATGAAGTTGAGCATTTCTTTTTTCTGTTTCCCATCTTTTTTCCTTGGGCGAATTACACTAATAGTTTCTATAGTTTGTGAGTCATGTCACTTTGATCAAGACTTTTCAATTGTAACACATTTGACCTTAACTTTTGAATCTTGTTCCAAATAAGAACAATTGAATATACAATTGCTTAATTTCAAGGGGCAAAATTGTCAATTTGATAACATATAAATTAATTTGACAAAAATAAATGTCAAAAAAATATTTTTAAATTTTTAAAATTATTTCTACCCACCAAAGATAAAATTATGTAAAATTGATAAATCTTTTAGACATTTTTGTTTTACCAAATTAAACTTTATTATGTGTTTGGATGATAATCATATATTTAATATATGAAATGTTTTTGGTTTTGGACTTTTGGATTTAATAGATTAGTTTAATAATGATACCAGAGTTGTCTCCATATTGGACTTTTGAAAAAATAGAAACTTATTTAATGAAAATAAAAATAACCATCAATTACATGAGCATCATCCAAACACATAATAAAAATTAATTAGTAAAAAAAAATAAATGTCTAAAAGATTTATCAATTTTACATAATTTTATCTTTAGTGAGTATAAATAATTTTTAAAAATTTAAAAATATTTTTTTGACATTTATTTTTGTCAAATTAGTTTATATTTTATCAAATTGATAATTTTGCTCTTGAAATTAAACAATGATATCTTCAATTGTTCTTATTTGGAACAAGATTCATATAGTGATCCTGGTTTTAACCCGACCTTTGTTACATTCCAAACTCGGATTTCGTGGTTTAATATTGTATCCATTTCTTGTTTTCCTCCTTTAATTCTTTGAATTTGAGTTTTGGAATTTGTGGGAGTGTTTGGAACAGGTTGATTTTTAGTTGGTCTAGATTGTTGTTGCCCAGATTTTGGCTTCTTCGCTCGAGTGAGGCATCTTGTGCTCGAGCGAGCCTTGTGAAATTTGCTCCTTTGCTCGAGCGAGATTTCTTGCGCTCGAGCGAGAATTAAGAGTCCCCAGGTTTCTTTTCCAGACACAAAATTTCTAGAAAGGTGAAGTTCTTCGCTCGAGCGAGGCTTTTTGCGCTCGAGCGATCATGTGCGTCTATCAAACTTCTGAAGCTTTACATTTTGTGCTCGAGTGACGATTCTTGCGCTCGAGCGAGGTCACTTGTTGTGTCTGGTCGCTCGAGCGACAACTCCTTCACTCGAGCGAATGTTGTGTATATCAGTTCGCAGCAGAGAGTTTTATATCACTTTTTGATTTTCTTTTTGGCAAAAAAACCCTAATCCGGCACTCTCTCTCTCTCTATACGAATACCTCAAGATCTAAGCATCTCTCAACCCTAGTCCTTTTGTTAAAGAGTTAAAGCATCTCAAGGGCCTTCCTTTGATCCGAGTCAAACCGAATTTGGGGCACTTTTGAAGTTCTTCATCATCTCATTTGAGCTTCTACACTTGAAATAGGGACATTCTACACATTGATATGGTTTTTAACCTAGGTATTTGTCATTTTGTATAAGTGGTGGAATTTGGGAGGATTTGGATGAAGTTAGGGTTTGAGTCCAAAATTTAGAGGAGGGATTTTATATTGGGTTCCATGAATATATATATATATATATAGGGTATCGAATATGAGGTTATATAGGTTGAAATGATGAAATCTGGACTTGGGATTGATTTTTGGAAAAGGGGAAAAATTGCCCTAATTTGTGTTAAATAATTATTTTGTATAAATAATGAAATTGATATAGAAAATATGAAATTGGGAGGATATGTGAATGAATGGTGTAGTTGGATTTGATAAATCACTCACCTATGGAAAATTTGATAAATTATCTGTTAATAGATTATATATCTGTTTAAAAATATCTGTTTTGGGCTATCGATGGAGGATAACTATGATTGTTGTAGAAATTGTATGAGGACTAGGTAAATTGAAACTGGTCATTTGAATTATGTCATTGAATATGACGGTTTGATTAAACCATTGAATATGTGATTTGGATAGTCATTGCATATGATACCGCTTTTAAATATATTGTATATGTATCATTGTTTGGGAGGAGATAGGGGATGTACTCCATTGTTTGGGAGGAGACAGATGATGGACTCCATTTTAAATTAAGTTGGCCGGAGTGTTTAGGGTGAAAGTCCTGAAACATTATATGTATATATTTGGGTACCGATTCCGTCGGACGAGAATCCGTAAAATGGCAAGAAGATTAAAGTGTTTGGATAATTAATGTTATTGAATTGTGAATGAATGAGTTGTAGTCTCATTTGGGATTGTTTAGATGATAATGAATTATACTTATACATTGATTTGAAATGAATGAATAGAAGTGGATTATGATGTGGTTATCAATATTAAATGGTAATGGGGGAGAATGTAAGTTAGCATTGAGTATTGGACTTTTATCTGACATTTATATCTTAGTTAAATCTCATATATTGTGTTAGTTTATCTCTATTGGGCTTTGGCTGACCTTACTTGGGAAACCATTTTCAGGTACAGGTGACATGCCTCCTTCAAGGGCGTAGTTTGGGAGGACTTGGGAGTTGAAGGCTTTGTTTTGTTACTTTTGTGTTTTAATGTTAATTCAAGCCAATGGCTTTACATGTATAAAGTTTAGGACTCTTTTGTTGTAATCAAGTGATATCTTGAAAAGATGTAAGCCCGTAGGGCGTTTATTTTGTTGTAATCAATTAGTGTTACATGTTGTAGTTTCAGAATGAACATTTATAAAAGTGTAATGCATGTAATATCTCTTGTAATATAAACTCTAATGAATGAAAGTATAACATTTACTATTATGTTCATGAATCTCACCGGTTGGATTATCCACTTTATTTTGAGGGCGTTACAATTCAAAATTTAAGGTCAAATGTGTCACAATTGAAAAGTCAAGAACCAAAGTGATACATGTCACAAGCTATAGGGACCGTTAATGTGATTCACCATTTTTTTTCTTTTTATGTATATGAAGTTTTCACATATATTCCAAATTTGGTGTTAATTTCCAAATCTAGAGCATGATTTTAAATATGGACGGATATGTGCCCAACTATTTTAAAAGTGGTAACAAAAATGTGTTTTGATTAAGGGACTATTGATATTTGATTAATATGATTTTTTGCAGGCATAAAGTACTCGATGAGTTTTATACATTGAACGGCTCGGATTATCAAAATGGGGATCCCATAGACTCAACAGTACGGGTGATGCTATGGTACATTTAGATGTACCATACATTTAATTATGAACTTATATGATTTTATGTCATAACCAATATCATATTAGTCATAATCACTATTATATTGACTCATAACTTAGTTATATTCAGTTATTTATTTATACCATACTATCTCATAATCAGGTCATAACTAAATTACTTAAATAATTAAATTTTCAAATAGGCAACCGGTGTAGCCGGTTAGAAGGGGAAACAAAATTGAATCACAGTCGTGTTTGGTCCTCTTATTGGCTCTTCCCCTCCCTCTTCTCTTCCCTCTTCTCTTCCGCCATAGCCGAAGCTTCCAAGGATCACCAGCCTCGTCGGCGATCCGGGCTTCAGCCATGTCGACATCTTCTTCACAAGCTCTCACTCTCTGGACGTCTCCACCATGGGTTTGTGACCAAAGACCTACACACACAATCACTGAGCTGAACTGAGCTGAGCTGATTGATCCAAAACCAGTCTCGAAGAAGAAGAAGATTAATGGCTTACAAAGCTCTGGATTGTATCACCTCCTCAGACGGCGAAGCTCTTGGATTACCCTCCGAAGGTGCAGAGCGATTTTACCAAAATCTCAACGAAATCATTCGCAATTACGGGTCTGCCACTCCGGAGACATGGCAATGCGTCTCCAAACACCTCATCGACCTGGACCTTCCCTTCTCTCTTCATCAGATGATGTACTACGGCTACTACAAAGACTTCAGACCCGACCCTCCCACCTAGATACCTGACCCGTAAGCACCTCTTGCCTCTGTTTGGTTCTTGAGAAAACTCGGGAAAATAGAATTTGAAAATCATATTTTCTGCGTTTTTTGTTTTCGTGAACCAGATGAGAATGTCTAGTCAACTGAGCCTGGTAATTCGTGTTTGGGACTTTGGCTGGATATATATATATATATTTTCTCAGGAAACAAACTGAGATTCTATGATTTGTTAAGGGCATGATCTATTGTTTTGAGTTTTCAATTAGTATTTTTCTTTGTTTTTAGTAAATTTGTTAGTATTTTTAGTTTTTTACAGATTAATTAACATATATTTTCTTTTTCAATAAATTCAAAAGTATAGGAAAATGTACTATTTTTGGTATTTAGTCAATTTTTTAAAGATTTTTTTTCACAAAATTTGTATTTTTAAGTTTATTTTTAATCAAATTTGGTGGAGGATTTGATTCATAGTTGAATTGGTGAAAATTTTGTGTCTCTCTTGATTTGATACAAATTTGATGAAACCGTTGGAGCAACTTTTAGCCATTTTTTCACCAAATTTGAATTTGATGAAAAAATTGATGAAGGATTGGAAATGCTTTTACAAAAAGGAATAATGTAAATCCATAAGTGAAAATGTTGAATGCTTGAGCTGAAAATAATAGAACTTAGGCTGTGTTTGGATATTGGATTCGGGCATGAATTTGTAGAGCGAAAAGAAAAGAGTAGGGAATTAATCCTTACCTAAATCCAAGATCCGAACATAGGCTAAGGGAATAAATTGTAATTGTGAGGAGAAGTAATACATCATTTATAAATACTGAGAACAAGGTATTGCATGTTTGTTTATGTCAGCTGACAATTGAATCACATTATAAGAAATCAACATTTATGTAGTTATAATTTATTGGTGGGTATGCAATCTGTAGCATTGTTCTAACATGGAAGAGTCACAGCCCGTTTGGGAAATTAGGAGAGAAAATAAAAGAAAGGATTAGGTAGGACTTGGGAGAGGGGAAAAAAAAGGAATAATGTAGATACAAGTATAAATTCGAAGAAGAAAATTTCATGCAATCTTTGATGATCTTAGAATTGGCATTTTATTTATATTGTTATTTTTCAGAATTAATTGGTTCCTATGGGCTATGTGCATTTTTATATGGCTAGGGAAAGAGCGGCCTCAACCAATGTTGGGCAACTGTTAGAGAGGCGTGGGAAAGAGTTCTTGGATTCAAGATACAAGGATCCCATATCAAGCTTCTCTTCATTTCAGAATTTTTCAGTCTCAAACCCTGAGGTATTGTTATAGATCATTAAAGCTAAGGATTATTTATTAAATTTTGAATTTTATTCCCATATTCCTGTATGGACCACTGGCTGTTAAATGTGTGTGGTGTGGTTAGGTTTATTGGAAAACTATATTGGATGAAATAAGTGTATCATTTTCGGTGCCTCCCCAATGTATTTTACGTGAGAACCAATCATACCCAGGAGGTCAATGGCTACCTGGTGCACATCTGAATCCGGAAAAGAATTGCTTGAGTCTTAATGGTAAGAGGACTTTGGATGATATAATGGTGATATGGCGTGATGAAGGAGATGATAAAATGCCTGTTAATAAGATGACTCTTAAGGAACTGCGCACAAAGGTTTGGTATGATTCTTTCCATGTTAGCCATAGTTGTAAAGTTTGATGTGTGTTAATTTGTCAAAATATCATATTCAATACCTGATTAACATTAATCCACAGGACCTTAATTGCCATCCCCAACAATATTATGTATTTGACATTACATTGTTCGGTATTAGGATTTCATTGGGAAAAAATCCATATCATACTCCATGGGATGCGCTAGGTTGATCTTAATCCGTATCTTACTCCTACATGTTTGATGGTGTATGCGTGAGAATTTGGAAGGAGAAAATAAAATAAAATTGGAACTTTGGTGTTGACACCCTGAAAGTAAGTAGCAACCTTGTCTAGATACATTGTGCATTAGTATAGATCATCTGGCGGCTTCTTTGTCAACGGTTCTCTAGGCTACTTTCCAAAAGATGAAGCACATGATCATACATTAGTTAATAATGCTTCAAGTAGTAGTATATTGGGAAGTTTTGACTTCTAGGTAGTAGATTTGAGTGTGCCGGAAGAGTCAGAAGTGTAGACTGCATTGTACAATTAGTTTGTTTCTTTTGTCATGCTATGATTGCTATGTTGTATGAAATGTGGTACTTACACATTAATGAGTCTTTTTGATTAATTGATGATTTAGTTTTCTTTTCTTATCATGCAGACATTGTTCAACTCCAAACATTTTGTAACATAAAATCATGTTGAACTTTATTTGTAGGTTAGTTGCACATGCACTTGAAACATTGGGATTGGACAAAGGATCTGCAATTGCGATAGATATGCCAATGGATGTGAATTCTGTGGTGATCTACCTGGCTATTGTTCTGGCAGGCTATGCAGTTGTATCCATTGCTGATAGCTTTGCTCCAACTGAAATTGCGACAAGACTCAAAATATCAAAAGCAAAAGCAATCTTTACCCAGGTTAATCATCCCCTCGCACCTTCTTTGCCCCTCGGGACCATGCAAGATCAAATTTAAGAATTCCCACTGTTTATTTTATGAATATATATCTATGCTTTCCTATATAAGTGAGAAAAGCTATTCAAAAGTGTCATGGAGTCTTATGCTTGTATTATCATACCAGTATAGTTTACTGGAATATTTTTTCATCATTATAAAGATTTAGCTAACTCAGCTTATGCTGCGCTTGGTACTGTTAGTGCAAAACTCATAATCACAACTTGTGAATGAGTGTTCTATTAGGGATCAGAGCTATATCAGGTGACTAATGTGATGCTGATGTTTTCATGCTTAACTATGTCTGTATTCAAGCATTGGAGCTTTTCTCTCTGGTATTTGTGACTGCTTATACAGTTTTTCCAACTAAGCCAGTATTTGGATGCTCAGTCCTGCTACTTGACTATAACAAATATTATTGTCCTCCTTCTCTGCAGTTTCTTTGAAATGGATCTCAAAATTATCTTAAATGATTGTTTTCACAAGTCATTTATAAAATTAGCTTCAAAGTTATTGATCATCCCGTCCACTAGACGTCAGTCAATTTCAAGGCTTTATGTTTTTGTCATTCTTTTTATGTGTGGATAAATAAATTTACATATTCTCTTTGGCTAATATTGTCATCATCAAACTTTTCTTTCTCAGGATGTTATTATCCGTGGTGACAAAAGATTACCCTTGTACAGGTATTGTTCTCCGTTCTCTTTAGATGAATAGCATGTTCATTCTCTTCTTTTTTATTATGACTATTTCTCACATATAGGTTCAAATCTGCAGTAGAGTTATTGAAGCCAAATCACCCATCGCAATTGTTATTCCCAGTGGAGGCTCCAGCTTTGGCATCAAATTGCGTGATGGTGACATTTCTTGGCATGAATTTTTGGCAAAAGTCGAACATTTCAGGCAAGAACTCTTTTATATATGTTTGATTTTTATTTTCTAGTTGCTTATCTGTTTTATTCGCTTTTGGCTTTTATTCAATGAGGGAAGTTCTATATAGCTTATTCTCTATCTATGACTTGTATTTCCTTTTCTTTTTCTTTTTTTTGGGGGGGACATTGGAGGGGAGGGGGAGAGAGAGAGAGAGTGGGAGAGGGAGTCAATCATTAACCAACAATTAACACAACGTATAACTTGAATTAAATCAATATTTTAATAGATGAGGTCTGAATGGGATCCCTATGAAATTCTGATTGCTCCTTGCCTTATTTAAATGTTCTACATCAGTCTTCCACACACTGGAGGAAGCTTGACCTCAAGTTTTGTAGTGCTAAAGTATGAGGGTTAGAAGTTTCGAACTTCATACATACAAGAGTGGATTCTTGGAGTAGGTTACACAAGTTGTTTTCTGGAGTAATCTCTAACCACCCTCAAATGGCTGATGTAGGGTTTAAGTTGCTGATGGGACAGTGGTGTATTTCTTTCTTAATTATTGAAATAAATAAAATAAAGTTTTTTCAGCTTATTCAATTATTTATTTATTTTTTCTAGAAGCGAATATACAATTCTGAGGAGTCCGTTTTCCCATCATATCATTTATTATGTTTCGAAATATTTATGAAGCTGCTGGTTAGAATAGCTTGCAAATGGAGGTCATCCTTGAGGCTTGAACTGGATAAAAGCATCAAAACTAATGATATCCTCAATTTTATCTTTAACTCCTTGGCTTCAGCATTGTGTTCATCTTGAGATACTCATGATGTAAATGATTATTTGTAAACATCCTTTCCAGTTTTATAACATTGGTTGTCATTAAAGATCTAATGCTGGTGCTGTGCTTGTTCATTTTCATGCCAAAACTTGCAGAGAAGTTGAATTTGTTGCAGTAGAACAGCCTGTTGAAGTGTTCACAAATATCCTTTTCTCTTCTGGAACTACTGGTAATTTAATGATTAATCTTTTATCATCTTTTAAATTATTTGAATTGTACATTCCACTGTCATACATAGAATAATGTCTCCAAGATCCATAAATACTTTGACTATACCAGTTTTTAAGTTGACCACTGAGCAGCTCAATAAGACCTTTTAATCCTACCCCATTCATGTGTCTATCCTTGCCACTATAATATAGTTTAAAACTGGTATCCTCTATTTCCCGAGCTTTCTCACCCATCCACTTAATTTCTTGTACGCAAGCTATACTAACTCTTCTCCTAATCATGACATCTACCAATTCCATAGTTTTACTAGTTAAAGTTCCTATATTCCATGTGGCTACCCTAAACTTATAATCTTGGACTAACTTCTTTATCCGCGCTCATCCAGGAAAACACGGAAATCTTTACCCATTTTTAACCTCACCTAGGCGTCGATGCGGCGCCCCTTACTCACTTTTCGAAACACTCGGAGGCAGGCGCAATGCGTCACTTAAGGGGAACGACCTAGTATTTAATCAATTCGGAGTATTAGGCTTCATGTTATAGAGGATCCGAGCAGCTTTTTTACGTGTTGGCTATCGGCTACCTAGCTAACACACAACCCTCCTCTTTTACCCAGGCTTGGGACCGGCGGAGTTAATTTTCCAAAGAGCTCAAATGCGCTATGATTTCGTCCGACTTATATCAGACGGTTGACATGCAAACGACATGCAATGTTTTCCAGTCTGAAATCCTGTTAATATTATGGGCTTATTGTGGATAAAAACTTTAAAACTTTGGGATAAAATATCTTATAAATAAAATAGGTGGGAAATTGAAAAGAATACTTGGGACAAAGTACCCTACCATGAGAAAGAGGGAGTGAGAATATCTTCAGATAAATTACATGACTAGTATGTTTTGTTTGGACTTTTGAGATTCCACTTTTATGTCTTATTCAATTGAATCATGCAACTTGTCTAGGATGCTAAAGTAACAATGCTTGGAGTGATCCCAAGCATTGTAAGGGCATGGAAAACTACAAATTGTACAGCTAGCTATGATTGGTCAGCCATCAGGTAAGTTCTGAATTTTACCCTTGAAAACTTGTGTCTGCTTCATATTGCAGCCAAATTTATTTACATATATGAATAAGGGGTTTGTGTAAGTGTGTAGGCGGGTTGAGTGGGGGTCTGTGTGCTTGTATATGTAAACTGAGGTTATTATTGCAAAAAATTGTGTGTCGACTATAAATACATTATCTAAAAAAATCTCTTATTCTTGATATTGAGAAAATAAATATTTTAGTGTATGTTTATTTTTTTGAATTTTATAGTTGCTTTGGATCCACTGGCGAGGCATCTAATGTGGATGAATACCTATGGCTGATGGGGAGGG